>JANAVB010044156.1:0-37187 GCA_029216955.1 Iris pallida | reverse complement strand
CAATAACATGGTCAGAGGCAGTATCTAAATCTCATCCACAATGACAAATAAAAGTAATCAAACCAAACGTCTCAAATGAAATATAAAAGTGAAATATCCGTCGGGTGGAAAAAAATCCACTACCGAGCTACTGAAAGAAATCAACTGAAATGAATATGAAAAAGAGTATCAACTACATAAGTCCATCAACTAAGAATAGAATCAAATAGGCTCCGAAGGCGAGACCTCCTCAGCTGCAAATGGAGAGTCTAGTCCGGAACCGTACTCCTCAGGATACTGCTCGCCGTCTATACCTGGAGAGATCACCAGGTCCTCAGAGGGACGTAACAAGATACAGGAAGAACATGCTAATATGAACTGTCAGAATAATAATAATATGCAAAGACTCTCCTAGACACAAATATGCATAAGGAATTCTAAGCGTCTATTGTACAATTTAGAGGACAACTTTCATGCGCATGGGTGAGATTTAGGCTATAAGTACGTAACTAGCATCCAGTCATCCGTATCCGGCCGTAACGTCTAAAACGTCAGAGGGTAACTGCAAATATATCACGCCATAGTTCCTTTCGAAAACTATGGTTTACTTGTTTGGCTTCCCATACGCACTAGTGACTGTCCTCCCCCAATATTTCCACACTAACCAAGTCATATCCATAATCTGTCCAGTTTTGTAACTGCTCGAGTCTCTATATCTTAATTGTAGCAGTTACAATCATCTATCTGACACACGATAGAGATGGCCAATCAATATGTAAGTCGTGCCTATAGCAAAATATCTAAATCGTGTAGTGAGAGTGTCATGGCCGAAGGAGATATAAGGATATCCCACAATAAGAAGGTAGTCCGCTAAAACTAAGTCAACATGCATCAAATAAAGTAAAATAACGAAAAACGACCAATAGAGTCGCTTGCACCCAAGTACGACTTGGACGCACAGTTTATAACAAAAGAAACCAACAAAGTAAATAAATGCTGAAAATAAATAATATGACAGTAATATAGCAAGGTATACTTGCCTGGGTCCTGAGCATTGTGGTGGCGAAGATCAGACAGAAAAGTAGTGGAACAACGACTGTCGAGGAACTAAGGTCCAAACAAACATCTCCGGATGCTGAAAATAGTCTATTATCTAATTATAATTAATATTGTACTATTAGATTTATTTAATAAATTTTGAGATTAGGATATGGTATAGATTTCCGTATCAGCTTTCCGAAAAACTAAACGGATCGCATTTTCGTGCCGAAAATCTCCCAAAATCGCAAAAATATCGAAACACGTTTGTTTTCGGACATCTAATACTAAACAATTTTACAGAAATCTACAGAACAAATTTTGTCTATTAAATACGTTTTTGGAAAGCTTACCTCGATATGCTTCTTTTAAAAAAATTAGAGGTGAACGGACTTCGAAGATAGGTGATATCGTCGTTCCAAGTTGTTCTTGCTACTAAAAAACGGGGCTGAATTCTAATAACGAATTTTAGTGTTTCTATTGGACTAAAAATAATTTTGAATTATGGCTGATAGAAGGGGAATGTATTGGGTTTATATAGGTATTTATTTCAGATTTATGTCCTAAATTAAATAGGATTTGATTTAAATAAATTGGAGTTTGCTTTGTTATGATAGGATATAGATAGAGATGTTTTCCTAGTAGAAGTAGGATTAGTATTTATTTAAAATATATTTTATATTTATCTAAATTATTATAGGTAATACATATAATTTATATTTATTTAAATAATCTACGTCTAATATTATTTATACAAGTTGCATTAGTTAATACTAAATTGACTTTTTATATATTACGTAAATAGTGTACAATATATGTAAGAGGTAAAGTTTAATAAAATTAATGAAATAAATCCTAAAATCTTCTGAAAAAAATTATACAATGTATTTTAGAACCTTAATACTAGAAAAATAGTTTTATATTTTTATACTAAATTTACTAATGAGCACTATATTATTAATATCTTATTATTATTATTATTATTATTATTATTATTATTATTATTATCACCATATATTTGAATATATAAAAAAATAGAGGCCATTTATAATATTTTTAGTGTGTGGGGAATCGAACAATTGTACTAAATTGTCGGGGGGGGCACAGTCGGTCATGCCAAGATCCTAGACGTAGGGTCATTGGGTCTGTCCGATTAGATGTCGTGCATTAAAATCGTGCGCAATGAAAGATGGTCAAACTCCTAATTAATTATAAATACCGCGTCGTCTAAGTTGCACGTAAGAAAAATGAAGTGCATGGGAGGACTTTTGGGTGTAACGAAAAATCCATGGTCGTAGTATAGCTCGACTAGGTCACATATGCGAACTTGTTGGGTAAAATTATGTCATGTGGTGCTCCAATTGTTCATGCCACGGTAATGTGTATTTAATTATAAAATTAAATCTAAGGTTTTTATTCACCAATAATTTATTAAAAATAAAATTTAAAAATTATCACAATATCCTTAGTCGAAAATCTGGGGGTTTACATCCTACCCAACTTACAAGAATTTTGTCATCGAAATTAAAAATAACGCACGATCTGTGAAAACGAAATGCAAGGAGGAAAAAGAATTGTGCACGAAGATCATGTCACAATTTTTTTTTCGTGCAAATGGGAGAAACGGTTGTGTATGTCGTCCTCGTGCTTCCATGTTTTAGCGGAGCACTATTACACACGAACCGGAAGAGCAGAACAATTCATGGTACTTACAAGGATCATGGTAGTGGTTTCTAACTAAATAGGATACCCTCGTGTTTCTATATCTATCAAGGTTTATGCCATAAAATTCTAAGTCATGTTATATCATGGACGTGATTTCTAAAGAGAAGGTAGTCACCTAGGTTAGGACACGCTCAAGGAAACGATCCTATTATTTTCAAGTTTCAAATGATTAGAAGGTCATGTTAATAGATCAAGGGTCGAGGAAAAGGACGAGTAACTCAAGACGGGGTCATAGTCACATGGCTTGGCCGACGGCTAGCTACACTTGTATATCCAAATATTATGGCCATAGGTGGTTGGTAACCTAAGTGGGATACTCGGTGCCTATTATATCCTCAAGCACCAAAGTTTATTTTGAAATAGGTGAAGACGAAAAACAATAAAGGTTTCAAGGAATATGCAACTGAACACAAATATGGGTTCAAAGGCGATTGGATAGTCCAAAGGGAGTTGTCAAAGCAGCCGTAGATGAGATCCTAGAGGGTAAGTATATTGGTTAACTATCTCATTCCACGTAGAATAGTCATATGAAAAATGAACCAAGTGTACTATGGTTGATCAGACCATAATACGCCAGTTCTAATTAGACAATGTATTAGTGGGCGCCCACAATAAAACATATGTTCTGGACAAGCTCGATAAAAAGTAAGCTTGCAAAACTATGCTATAATAGCAACATTTAGTCAAGATAGTCCAAAATATGAGTATGCGTGAAAGAAAGTAAATAGTCTAAGTTCCTGAAGAATCTAAGTCTTGTCCGATGTTTGTGCCTATACTGTTGTCCTACTGTTTTCTTGTCTAAGGCTTTGACCAAATGGGTTAGTGTCCTCTAAACTCTATAGTATAGGAAAACCTATTTGTACTCTTCTTTAATGGGTCATAGGGTCTAAGGGGTGTTAGGTCTAGGGCATTCTACCCAACTTACAAGAATTTAACTAGTAGTGTGATGGGACAATGTGTCATGCCCACCTAGTATAGGTTACCTTCCTAACCACTATCAAGCACGAAAGAAAGATAAGAATTAATGGTAGAGAGAATCAAACAAGATATAAATCAAGGCAGTCAAGTGAGATTTGAAAAAGGAAATCGAGGGCGACGGTTAGGTATGTGGATGAGATCCTAGACTATAATCCTATACGCAGGCTTGCTTTGTACGGTAAAGTAACCAAGCAATTTGTCGTTGACAAGCATGGGACACCACAAAAATATGTAACACCCCAGGCCCAATATACGTAGGACTAAGAATACGTACATGCCAGCTGTATGTATACACAGACTACTCCAATATATGGAATCTACGTATGCACACATAAACTGTAATAAAGAGCTCCAGCTCATAACAATATAACATGGTCACAGGCAGTATCTATATCTCATCCACAATGACAAAAAAAGTAATAATCAACCAAATGTCTCAAATAAAATATAAAAGTAAAATATCCGTCGGGCGAAAACAAATCCACTATCGAGCTACTGAAAGAAATCAACTGAACTGAATATAAGAAAGAGTATCAACTACATAAGTCCATCAACTAAGAATAGAATCAAATAGGCTCCGAAGGCGAGACCTCCTCAGCTGCAAATGGAGAGTCTAGTCCGGAACCGTACTCCTTAGGATACTGCTCGTCGTCTATACCTGGAGAGATCACCAGGTCCTCAGAGGGACGTAACAAGATACAGGAAGAACATGCTAATATGAACTGTCAAAATAATAATAATATGCAAAGACTCTCCTAGACACAAATATGCAAAGGGGATTCTAACCGTCTATTGTGCAATTTAGAGGACAACTTTCATACGCATGGGTGGAATTTAGGCTATAAGTACGTAACTGGCATCCAGTCATCCGTATCCGACCGTAACGTCCAAAACGTCAGAGAAATATATCACGTCATAGTTCCTTTCGAAAACTATGGTTTACCTGTTTGGCTTCCCATACGCACTAGTGACTGTCCTCCCCCAATATTTTTTACATTGACTAAGTCATGTCCATAATCTGTCCAGTTTGCAACTGCTCGAGTCTCTATATCTTAATTGTAGCAGTTACAATCATCTATCCGACACACGACTATAGAGATGGCCAATCAATATGCAAGTCGTGCCCCTAGCAAAATATCTCAAACTGTGTAGTAAGAGTGTCATGGTCGAAGGAGATATAAGGATATCCCACAATAAGAAGGTAGTCCACTAAAACTAAGTCAACATGCATCAAATAAAGTAAAACAATGAAAAACGACTAATAGAGTCACTTGCACCCAAGAATGGCTTGGACGCACAATTTTAACAAAAGAAACTAAAAAAAATAAATAAATGCAAAATAAATAATATGACAGTAAATATAGCAAGGTATACTTGCCTGGGTCCTGAGCACCGTGGTGGCGAAGATCAGACAGGAAAGTAGGTGGAACAACGGATGCCGAGGAACTAAGGTCCAAACAAACATCTCTGGATGCTGAAAATAGTCTATTATCTAATTATAATTAATACTGTACCTATTAGATTTATTTAATAAATTTTGAGATTAGGATATGGTATAGATTTTTTTATCAGCTTTCCGAAAAACTAAACGGATCGTATTTTCGTGCCCGAAATCTCCCGAAATCGCGAAAATATTGAAACACGTTTGTTTTTCGGACATCTAATACTCAAACAGTTTTACAGAAATCTACAGAATAATTTTTGTCTATTAAAATATGTTTTTGGAAAGCTTACCTCAATATGCTTCTTTTAAAAAAAATTAGAGGTGAAACGGACTTCGGAGATAGGAGATATCGTCGTTCCAAGTTGCTCTTGCTGCTAAAAAGTGGGACTGAATTCTAATGACGAATTTTAGTGTTTCTATTGGACTAAAAATAATTTTGAATTATGGCTGATAGAAGGGGGATGTATTGGGTTTATATAGATATTTATTTCAGATTTATCTCCTAAATTAGATAGGATTTGATTTAAATAAATTGGAGTTTGCTTTGTTAGGATAGGATATAGATAGAGATGTTTTCCTGGTAGAAGTAGGATTAGTATTTATTTAAAATATTGTTTATATTTATCTAAATTATATAGGTAATACATATCATTTATATTTATTTAAATAATCTACGTCTAATAATATTATACAAGTTGCATTAGTTAATACTAAATTGACTTTTATTATATATTACGTAAATAGTGTACAATATATGTAAGAGGTAAAGTTTAATAAAAGTCATGAAATAAATCCAAAAATCTTAAGAAAAAAAATTGTACAATGTATTTTAGAAACTTAATACTAGAAAAATAGTTTTTATATTTTAGACTAAATTTACTAATGAGCATATTATTATTATTATTATTATTATTATATTATTATTACCATATATTTGAATATATAAAAAATAGAGGCCATTTATAATATTTTTAGTGTGTGCGGGGAATCGAACAATGCACCAAATTGTCGGGGGCACAGTCAGTCATGCCAAGATCCTAGACGTAGGGTCATTGTGTCTGTCCGATTAGATGTCATGCGTTAAAATTGCGCGCAACGAAAGATGATCAAACTCCTAATTAATTATAAATATCGCGTCATCTAAGTTGCGCGTAAAAAAAATGAAGTGCATGGGAGGGCTTTTGGGTGTAACGAAAAATCCATGGTCGTAGTATAGCTGGACTAGGTCACATATGCGAAACTTGTTGGGTAAAATTATGTCATGTGGCGCTCCAATTGTTCAAGCCACGGTAATGTGTATTTAATTATAAAATTAAATCTAAGGTTTTTATTCACCAATAATTTATTAAAATAAAATTTAAAAATTACCACAATATCCAAATCTGGGGGTTTGCAGAGTTAGTCGATGCTTATTCCTCAGATACCGTCATTGCTTCTTCTCCGAGAAAAGAAGTTCACGACCCGTGGCCTTCTACCTCCACGCGGCTTGCTCCGTCAGGCTTTCGCCCATTGCGGGACATTCAAATTATTAGCATATATGGTACTTGTTCAAAGACGATATATATGGTAGTTATTCAAATCATGTCACTCGTCATTAAATTCATTTAAAAAATTAATTGATAGTCATTCAAATTATTATATATGGTAGTTATTCAAATAATATCACTGGTCGTTTTTAGTATATGACAATTAAATCTATTTATAAAAATTAATTGATAGTCATTCAAATTATTAGCATATATGGTAGTTATTCAAAGACGGTCATTTTTTGTATATAACAATTAATTGACAGTCATTTAAACCATAAATGGTAGTTATTCAAATTATATGCAAATTAAATCCGTTTATAAAAATTAATATATTGTATAAATTCGTTTAATATTCAAATCTGTTTAATATGACAATTAAACTTTGGACCATTAAATTTGTTTAATATTCAAATCCTGTCATTGTTATTTTAGTAAATGACAATTAAATCCATTTATAAAAATTAATTAATAGCCATTCCAAGTTTTTAGTTTATAAAAATGTTATCAAAATTTTAAATTGAATTAAATTATAAAATTTATTATTTTTCTTCCGTTTATTTTTTAAGTTTTTAAAAACCAAACCGGGCCAACCCGGAACCGGCCAGGACCTAGCCCAGTTCGGCCCGGCCCGGCCCCAACCGGTCATGGGCCCGGGCTGGTTTTCATTTTTTTTCTTCCAGCCCGGCCCGGACTGGCCCGCTCCATGGGCTAACCGGACTGGCCCGAACCCGGTCAAACCCGGTCAATGTGGGCCACGGGCCGGCCCAGCCCGGCCCATCTCACACCTTGAGTCTTACACGACACAATTCTACGCAGTAACACAATTTTGCTAGATGGCTTCACAAACAGAATCATGCGGGGTTAACTTTGTTGTCGGATCCTACAGTGATTGCTTCATGCGCAAGTGAATGTTCCTTCGTCACTTTGATTGTGTGTGAACAGAATTCTACGAGGCTAAGTGTTCTGTGTGAACTAGTTTTTCCTCTGTTTAGCGATCTGGAAACCTGTTTAGCTTTCGAAAAGTTCGTCCGCGAACCTCCATGAGGGGCGCTGTCCCCTCGATCCACGTCTATTGACTGGTCCGTATAACCCTTGAAACTCTGTATAGGACGATATATCATCGATGGTTCAGAGATTGCAGGACCGAGACTTTGATAATTTTTGAACACTTATACCACAGCAAAAATCGCAACCGTATATGTCGATTACATTATTCCAAATAATACATTTATAAATTCCACAACATCATATACGAACAAACAAATAATGAATTTACTACACTTACGACAAAAATGCTACATTTTTCATGGAATTGCTACTTACAAGCAACCAAGCAGCCTATAAAAGAAATTTAAAGGTTTGTATCTGAAATTTCAAATGAACACGACAATGACTAATATGCGAGTCATCTCAATAAGAACATAAAGAAAAGTAGCATCATTAATAAGTAATCGACAGGCAACATTATATCCAAACAAGGAGGGTACTGCTGAAGATTCAAGGTTTTCAAGGTTAGAACTCAATCTTGCACCATTTGGACTCGTCGAGATGCAGTAGTTGATTTGCTACTGTCATTGTCGTCTTCGGAACAAGCTTGGATTAATTCCTAGAAAGATGATCTGGTTCATCTTGCTCAAAGCCTCAACGCTAATCCCCCATTGTCATTATTATCTCCCCTAAAATACTCCAACAGCCTCAAATATTTTGCTGAAGCCCACCAAGATCTATTTACAAGTACTTCAGTCACATTATCTAAAAAAAAAACAAAACAAAAACGGTACCATTCCTGTTATGTATCATTCAAAAGAATTGCACTTGGCTAACATATTCAGGAAGAAAATCAGTCAGTTCTTTGTTCACATCAAGAACATCTTCAGATAAAGAAAAATATAAAATGTGGACAGCAACAGATGATATGATACATAATATGGCTACACAATTATTTACAAGCATTCCGTAATATCATCCAAAAATGTGGACACCTAATATTACAAAACATAAAAGGAGAGGCCATCGACGGTAAATTAGGGATGGCTCTAGTAATGAAATACAAATCAAATATCCTCTACTGGAGGGAATTGTAGAAAAGAATCAGTACAACAGAGACCCAATCAAGACCGGCAAACCAGTCACAAGGTAGAGAGCACTGTACCCCTGCATGAATCACAAAATGAGGGTATTTTCATTGCACGAAAACATTCAAAAATGGAACAGAACAACATAGTAGTTCACGGTAACAAGTGTCGGGATCAAGATCCACAAATTGGCAGTGGAACCGACGGTGCTGATTATTACTTATATACCAAATTGGCAGGTGAAGTTTTGTGTTGTTGAATTGAACCAATTAAAGCAGGGAATATCAAATATGACATGTTCCCCTAGAAAAAAGTTCCATAGAAGGGCACACAATCTATTGAATATGACTTACCACAGCTGCAGGCACTTCCATCTCGTCACTGTCGTCTTCAGATTCAATGTCAGCTGCTGAATCCCAGTCAATATTGAGTCGCCTAGCAGCTTCTCGAGGATCCACTCCAGTATCTGTAGCCTTTGCGTAGAGAGATCTCCGAGGCTTACTCTTTGGTGCTTCAACCTTCATCAGAAAAGGTATGTCGTCAACTGAGAACCTTTGAAAGAAATTTGAAGAAATAGAATGATCGGCTGTAGAAAGTGTCAGCGGATTGAAGATTACATGAAATATAATATGGCAATAGGTAAAAGCATGTGTATGTGCAAGCTGGCCTTGCTACAGCTTTGAAGCTCGATATTTTTGGGTACAGTTGTTAACTAACGTCTAGGAAGCACAGAGCAACAGACACATCTAAACAGTGTCTTACCCATGTCCTGTACAACACTACTCATATATACCTCACACGCATGCGCAACAATTGCAATCTCGATTCCCTTCTGTATAGTCGTTGTTTGTCTAATTATTTACATCATTTTCTTTACTCTTACAAATTCAGCAACAAGGTGGTGGCCTAGTTGGTAAATTTACGAGGTTTTAAGGAGGTCTTGAGTTCAATACTCACTAGCCCTTTAAATTTTATGTTAATGTATTGCTCCCCTTAGAAAAAAAAAACTGTGTCTGCAACTAGCATTAAAAAGGAAAGAAGGCAATTACATATAGTGCAGAAAAATATTATATTGATGAATGGAGTTTCAAACAATGAAAATCTTGTCAAACCTGTCTTTTCTAGCATTACAAATTGTAAAGCTTATAAGTGTACCTCAAGATCAGGCCAATTTATCATCTCCTCAGCAAGCAACCGAAGAGCAACGCGATTCTTTGGAATTCTTCCTTCATGCACCTATGAAAATACGATGAGCATAATAAACACTGCTTCAGATGGTAAAGAATGATAACAATACTATCTTTAGGTAGTCATTATCTAAATTATTGGCTTATGATATAAACATAGATATGCATACCAATTACAAGTTACTTTTGACAAGAATATTTGAGCCGCTGAGCTTATTTCTGCTATAAGGTGAAGAATGAGTTACAGAAAAAACAAAATAAGATGGATATAAAATTGTAAAGAGATCACAAGAAATGAATTCTACAAGGATCTGCAATACATGCATAGCTTGAATATCCAGTACCTTAACTTAAACTAACTTAAACGCTTAAACGGTGGGTGTGGTCATTAAAAAAAATTCAATTTAAGGCTTGGTTCACCTAAGCCTGCCAGTCATCAGGCCGGCCCAAGGCAAAATGAGGTCCTAGACTGAACTTCGAAATGGCCCCCTCATATACATGCATATATGTGTGTTATTTAGCTATCTAATTCAAAACCCTCATCCTTGATCCCGGCTTGGGAGGGGAAATGAAAACAGTTTTTGTTTTTGGTATGGGTCAAAGATCCAAATAACATATTATTCTATGATAGGGCCCTTTCCAAAAAATATTTTCTTTAGCATGTAAATTAATTCTTGTTTTATACAACATAATAAATCGATTAAAAAAATATTAACATCTATACAGTTCATAAATTTGGAGCCCTACCACACTGAGGCCCTAGGCATTGCCTAGTTGGCCTTGTGGTACGGCCGGCCCTGCCAGTTATCCATCTAAGCTTTCCCATTTCAGCTAGGTTCATCCTCTGGATATGTTCCTTAGTTTGCCTAACATTCCAACAATAAAGCACGGATGCAAATAGAGAGGTCGAATGGTAGGAAATTAAGAAAATGTCCAACACAAATTTGACAGTTGAAAAGGATTCATGTATCCAAAAAATCATAAGAAAGGCTATATTGCTATTGTTAATGTCTACTTGTATATCACATCAAATATCGAATACCTGCTCTGAAATCCAAAATGTTACCATAACCAAAATGCTATTGTCCATAGTTGTTGATTTCCCTAACCCTAAACCTCAGGAGCCATTAAGTTTGGGAGCACTGTACATGAAGGCTGGAATACGGATCATTGTAAGACAGTTTTGAGTTTTGAGGGGACAACAATAGGAAACAGGACTCACTCAGTTCATGGTCTCTAATCCTGTTCACAACACGAGAAACCTCCTCCACTCAGTGCCAAAGAATAACCTGCCGAAGAAGGTTTGCAGGCCATTGTATGTTGTAGAAGATAGGGGAAATAAAGTTTCTTCTGGTCTTAGCAGTATGACTAACAACCAGAAAAGTTTTGGAACTATGTGATGAATCAGAGTGAGGTGCAGGTTCCAAAGGGATTGTGTGAGATGCCAAAGCCTTCTACAGCTTTATTTCTAGTTGTGTAACGGAAACACAATAAATGGGAAGAAATAATTTCCCAGGACTAGAGTAGGTTTGTTTATTGTTCGAAGAAACAATAAATGTATTGCCACCATGTATAATATTATGAACCCCTCAACGAGTGAGAGTTTGGGCTCATATATAGAGATGTGAATGATACATTTACATATAGGTCCACACTTATTGAAATAGTGCGATGATACTTAATATCTTAACAACCTTCTCAAGCTGGAGCATATATATCAATCATGTCCAGCTTATTATAAAGAAACTGAACACGAAGCCGAAAAGAAATTTCGTAAAGATATCAGCTATCTAATCACCGGTTCTCACGTGGTCACATATCACCCCTTTTGATATTCATTACGGACGAAGTGAATTCGATCTCAATATGTTCCATCATGTCATGGAATATGGGATTGTAGCAATATAATAGCTGATGGTTATTACACCACATATTTGTTGCTTTAAATCTGGTTCTTCTCCAGGTCCTTTAGAAGATGTTGCAAATATAACACCTATGTTGTGCCTGTTGGCTGTGTGTGCCCCTCCACACACATTTCATGAGCAAAAGTTCAATCTCCTATTTCCTTTAGTCCCACATCTGCGGGCACCGAATGTTTCGATTCCTTCTTCGGGTCCGGGTTGAGACCCTAAAAACTTTTTGCTGCTCATTAAAGTTTGAAACGTTTGGACATTTAATCTTGTCCAGGTTCTTTGAACCACATTTTCCATGTGTTTGTACTTGTAATTTGGTTTTATTGCCATTGATTTGTTCATTTGTAACGTCTGGATTAATGGTCATTATTTCTGTCTGTTGGAATTCGCTACATATTGAGTCATCTTCCTCTTGTTCTCAACACAAAAAAATCTACGTAAAATCTCTCTCTAAAATCTTGTTCTCGAAACTCTTTCTCTTCTTCACATCCTTGCTCTAGGCAGAACTAAGTTGGGGTCAATCTCTCCGAGTTGTGTGCAACGAGAAAATACATAAAGCAAAAATTTACCACTAGGAGCATTCGGAATAAGTTTGCACATAGACCGAATTAACTCTTAAGGCAGTACTTCGTGCACGACTTTTCCGGAGCCGGTAACCTTTATTTTTTTTTGTTTTGTTTGCAAATTTTTCAAAGGAGAAGAAAATTATTCTAACAATCTAAGAGTTAATTGTATGATCATCTTATATTTTAGACAATTTGATTTTGAATAAGTTTGACAGGGTCAAGAACGGCAATAGTTTTGATTGTTGATGTGTAGGAGATAGTCTGACTCCATTTGTGAGATATACTTTTGCAAGGTACCAACATGGATGAACTAGAAGCACATTGCAAAAGTGAGTTTAGCTTTGTTAGCTCTGACCCCGTACTACCACCGAACTCACATGGTATTATATCTTCTTTAGGTGTATGTTTATAGCAGATCAATTATTGACATGTCTTGTGCTGTGTAGGTGGACTGTTGCATTTTCTTGCATACTAGAATTCCAATTTATTTTCTTGCCGCATTAGATTAAGGTTTCCATTATGCTTATTTTGAATTTGTTGATCTCATTAGGAATAGTAGTGTTTGTGGAATTTGTTGTCACTAGAGGAAGTTTAGTAATCAAAAGGATCCTAGTCTCAGTAGGATTGCATAGGAATACTTTAGATCGTAATCCCCTAGCTACAATGTATGACCTCATTCTCTTAACAAAGGCCTTGGATTTTTTTTTCGTTGTCTCTTAATGGGTGTGGTTTTTTGGCTTGAAATTCCTGATGATTTAGGTTTTTTCAGATTGAAACAGATGATAGCGTGTTAATCTGTTGTTAGTTGCTACAATTATCTTGTTGTGCTTTATGAAAGTCATTTTCTTTAGTTACTCCTGCTCCTCCCCGCCATACATACTTCCTGCGGGGACCAGTGACCATTCGCCGATCCTGGTGCGCTTCGTGGAGAGACCCAAATGGAGAGCTCGTCCGTTCAGGTATGACAACAGTTGGTTCCTGTCGTCTGGCTATGAGGAGACTGTGGCGGGGGGTCTTTGTCAGGATGTGGTCGGCACAGCTCAGTTCTGTATGGTTCACAGGCTGAAGAAGACCAAACGCGCCATCAGAGACTGGGTGAGGGCTCTCCCCCAGACCTCCTTACAGGAGGAGGCGGAGCTGAGAGACCTGCAGTCAGACCTTCAGGGAGACATGATGAGTGGAGAGATGGCGGCTAGAGAGAAGAAGATGGCTGCAGAGGTCAACACCTTGCGTCTCCAGCAGGAGATTAGTGCGGCCCAACGGGCCAAATGCTCCTGGCTCAAGGATGGGGACCGTTGCACCAAATTCTTCTATGATGTCATTCGGGCTCGCCAGCACCGGAACTGCATCCAGAGACTTCTAGACAGGGATGGACGTCTTGTGACCGACCAGGTTGCTATCCAGGAGGAGATTGTCCGGTTCTACTCTGAGCTTTATCATCAGACGGACTATTCCACTGTATTCCCGCAGCTGACTACGAAGACGTTAATTACTGAGTATGGCAACAGTCTTCTTATGGCTCCTATCCGGATGGCGGAGGTGGAGGCGATTGTGATGAAGGCTGATGCTTCCAAGTCCCCTGGGCCGGACGGTTTCTCTAGCGGCTTCTACAAGCGACATTGGGGTGCCCTCAAGGCCCAGGTTCTAGAGGCTGTACAGGAGTTCTTTGAGTCGGACAAGCTCCTGAAGGAGCTGAACCACACCTTCCTGACGCTGGTGCCCAAGAAGGAGGGGACGACTTCCCTTGCTGACTTCCGACCGATTGCTTGCTGTAATTATTTGTACAAATAATTACTCACCTTATGTGCAGGAGGATGGAGGACGCTATGCAGGGTCTGATTTCTTGGAATCAGGCGACATTCATCAAGGGGCGGTCTATTGCTGAGCATAGCCTGCTGGCTCATGAGATGATTCGGAAGTTCCACAAGCCAGGAGGGATGAAGGCGTGTGTGAAGCTCGACCTGAGGAAAGCATACGACACCGTCAACAGGGACTTCCTCTGTCATTTGATGGGTGCGATGGGCTTCTCCGAGACATGGGTAGACAGAGTCAGGGAGTGCATCACCTCTCCTACATTCTCGGTTCTCATTCAGGGTATTCCCTACGGGTTCTTCGGCAGCAGCAGGGGGCTTCGTCAGGGGGACCCGCTTTCTCCCTACCTATTCACCCTTGTGATGGAGTATTTTACCTGTTTGATGGACATCGCGGTGCATCGGGAGAGGATTGTACCGATATACAGCAGGGTCTCACCAGTGGTCTCACATCTCATATATGCGGATGATCTATTGGTATTGATGAGGCCTTCCATGCGAGGGATGAGGGAGCTTGCGGTGGTGATGGAGGAGTTCGGACAGTTATCGGGTCTTCGGTTGAACAGGGACAAGAGCAAAGTTTACTTCAACAGCTTTGCACTTTGAAGGAGGAACGGGCCCTGGAGCTTGGGGTGGAAAAGGGAGATCTCCCGGTGAAATATCTGGGGGTACCCCTATCTGTCAACTACGCGAAGGACCGAGAATGCCAGAGTCTGGTGGACTTTGCGCAGAGGAGGGTAGAGGGCTGGCAGGCGGCTGGCCTATCTTTTGGAGGGCGTATTGAGCTGGTACGATCGGTTATATCTGCTATTGCTCTATTCTGGCTCCAATCTATTCTGGTACCTTTGGCTACTATCAGAAAGATTGAGGACATATGTGCCAAGTTCATATGGCATGGGGGAATTCATGCCATCTCTTGGGAGAAGCTCTGTCGACCTAGGAAGGAGGGAGGTGTGGGTCTGCGTTCTCTAGTATCTGTCAGAGAGGCGGCGGGGATCAAGCTGGCGTGGAGGTTCCTTCAGGGCGGTTCTCTTTGGTCGGCTTGGATGTCTAGTCGGTACCTTTGGGGAAGGAACTTCTGGGTATGTGAAATTGACAACTTCTCTGTGGCTTTCAAGCATATCCTGAGGAACCGACCTGTACTTCGGAAGGCTATTCGGAGGAAGATGAGGGAGGGAGGGGAGACGGACCTATGGCTTGATCCGTGGATTGCAGGTCAGTCCCTTCTGGAGATTCTAGGTCCCCAGACGGACGGTGTGGCGTACAGAGGTCTGACTTGTAGGCACATCATCAGTGGTGGAGTCTGGAGGCCAGAGGAGTATCGTTTCACCGCTCAGTTAGGAGGGGAGATCAGGCAGGTACAGATCACTCCTGCTGTACTGACTGACGTATGGGTTTAGGCCCCTCCTAGCTCCACGGAGGATGCTGGGGAGTTCAGATTTAGCAGCTGCTATGATCTTGTTCGTTCCCACTTCGATAAGATCGAGGAGTACGACTTTATCTGGGGGAAGGGCCTAGCCAGGAAGATGCAACTGTCTGCATATAAACTGGTGCTGGGCCGGATGCTTACTAGGGACAGACTACTTCGGTTCGGGGTCCCAGTCCCTGACCCAAAGTGTGTTTTGTGTGAGACAGAGAATGAATCCATAGGGCATCTGTTCTTTCAGTGTCATGTGGCGTGGAGCATCTGGGCAGAACAGAGCCGGAGATACTTGGGAGGAGTTGGAAGGGAGCGTGACTTCAGAGAAATCCTTAAGTGGATTGGAGATCGCAGGGGCCAGGAGCAGAGTTGGGCCAGACGTGCAAGATTGAGGCTTGCTGCATCAGTTTGGCATGTCTGGAGGGAGAGGAACCGGCGCATTTATGAGGGACTGATCACCCCACCGGTGGGCATCCTTCATAACATTGAGTCGGATGTACTAGTAATGTCCCCCTGAGTTGGGATTGTATCTCTATGTTGTAACCTTATTGCGCTGATCGTGGAATAAAATTTACCCTTTTTCAAAAAAAAAAAAAAAAAATATATATATATATATATATATATATATATATATATATATATATATATATATATATATATATATATATATAATTGAAATCTCGCAAATCTTATTTAGATGGAATTGGGAATTAAGCATTTATTTTTCTTCATATTCAGATGGATTTGTGTAAGAAACAAACCTGATAATGGTACTTATTAGTTTCTACCTAATGTGCTTACTGTTTTGCAATTGTGTGTCAGATGATATCACAATATGACAACATATATAAATATACTCATCCTTCCTCTTAGCTTTATCATCACCGTGATACAAATGACGGACTTATAAGATGTTGCTACATACTAATTTCACTATTGTCACCAGAAGAGTTAACAATTTTGTGCTTCATGATAATTGTGGTTTTCTGATAACCTTCACTTGACAACTTTGTTGATTTTGTCCAGATTTTGTGCAACTGCTAGCATTGTGTGTTAATCTTCTTGATAAATTATATATTTTATATACGTTTTCCTTCATTATATCATATATGAACAAACATATATCATATTTCATATATGAACAAAATTATTTTGTATGCTTCCTTCCATTTAGTTTACTCAAGCAATATGTAGCACCAGACTTTTGCTCATTTTTTCATATCTCATACAAACAACACAACCTCATGAAGGTTATATAGACAGCCCTGAACCATAGGTTTTAATATGTTTCAATAGAAATAAGTGACAATAAAGGCTGAATAAATTATGGTTGTTTGGTGTATTAATGAGAATATATATTGATTGACATTGAAAGTCATTCATTTGAAATGAATGAAAACAATACTTGTTGGAAAGATTTTGGTAAATTTTCGAATAGGAAACATGAGGTGAATTAATGAGAGGGATTAATGATATTTAATGGGAATAAAGGTTTTTAGGAAATTTGGTTTTTCACCAATAACAACCAACCTTAGCTCAACTGGTAGAGTGGGCTGTAGTTTGTTAAATGGGTCCTAAGTTGTTACTTATATTGCTCTAGTTGGTCAATACAGCTTGAAAGTCATTGAAATGTTTCCTAACATTTTTATATGTTCTCTTTTATGATAATAAGTACAATTGGAGGTCAATTCCATGTGCATTCATCCTTTTTTCATTCTAGCCCTAAAAGTAATTATTTTGCTTTTTATTCATGTTCTTCTATAAGTCCGGTTGTATTCGAAATTTTTGTTCACATGTCTGGAATTTAGTCTCATATAGTTTAAAAATGCCATGAATAGTTCTAATTCTTTTAAGACAAAATTGCATAAGTCTTATATGCATATACAATCCATTTTGTGTGCATACGGTTTCTTTAACCTTGTGTAAGCATACAAACAGTAGATCATAATAGAATTAGAACAATTGGAGGTCAATTCCATGTGCATTCATCCTTTTTTCATTCTAGCCCTAAAAGTAATTATTTTGCTTTTTATTCATGTTCTTCTATAAGTCCGGTTGTATTCGAAATTTTTGTTCACATGTCTGGAATTTAGTCTCATATAGTTTAAAATGCCATGAATAGTTCTAATTCTTTTAAGACAAAATTGCATAAGTCTTATATGCATATACAATCCATTTTGTGTGCATACGGTTTCTTTAACCTTGTGTAAGCATACAAACAGTAGATCATAATAGACCATTGTTTAGCAATTGGTTAATATCTTGTGTACTCTAAATTGTACTCTAAATTGGAGGATGTATAAATGTTTAGCATGCACTCATGGTAGTGTTGACTGAAATATTTGCTACCAGTGCCTTCTAAGAATCACAAACACCATAATTGCAGTACAAGATATTCTAAGGTAAAATTTTCCCAATTGAATTTCTTATTTATGGTTCTTGATTCATACTCACCCTTAGCTCAACAATCCATCATGAAGTCAAATCCATTGGAGAGGACAGATATTGTTGACACAATATACCAATGTGTGTTTTGAAGTTGTCCATACAACTGTTGGAGTGGGTGGGGTTCCCAACCTATGTGGAGAAGACCCCGGAGTGCGACGAGCGCCGTCCGAAGTCGGAGAAGCTCGGGAAGTAGGCGACATTGCTGCTGCTGCTGCTGCTGCTGGAGCTTCTGGGAGCAGAGGATCCGAGTTCGGCCCGAACTCGGTCCCAGGCCGAGTTCTGGCCGAACTCGGTCTGGCTGTTCCAGCGTTTGGCCAGTAGGTGCTGGCTGCCCCGCACAGAGTTCTGGCCGAACTCTGTGTTGTCGGGGGCTGAAGCGGGATTATGGATGAGTTTTCATCATTGGATCTAATCCAACGGTCCAGGTTGGTTGCGGGATTGGGGAGTTATATTGAGTTTTCTCAACCCTAATTATCAATCGCAAGTATTGGACAACACAAAGTTCGAGAGAGAAGGAGGCAATAGTGCCATTGCAACTTCGGAGAAGAAGGCGGAGGATTGAAGGTTGATATTCGGAGGAGATCGTGTTCGGGTAATCTCTACTCGTCGTTCTCGTTCTTCGTAGCCTTGTAATCGTTGTTCTTTTCTCTGAGTGTTGTGGGGATCCGATTTGGATCGGAGGAGTTTGTAGAGGGTGTAATTCTTCTATTCCATTAGTGGAGGCTTCTCAGGGTTGGACTCCGATCGTCCCGTGGTTTTTCCCGCAAGGGTTTCCACGTCAAAAATTCTCTGTGTCTGCGTGGTTTGCTTTGTGTGTTCATTTTTGGTTCGTGCGTTGTTTGCTCGGTCCTCTCGCAGGTACTCTCCGGTTTGGGGAAAGGTTTTCCGCGTTTCTTTCCCAACAGAGTGGTATCAGAGCTTTGGGTTCGAAGGGTGTCAGGAGTTGACAGAGGAACCAGAGAGGAGAGATGGACGCGAAGCCGGTGCGCATGGTGAACCTTAATGGCACAAACTATCATTATTGGCGGAGCAAGATGAAGGATTTGCTATTTGTCAAGAAGCTGCATCTACCCGTGTTTGCATCCGAGAGGCCCAGTGATAAATCCGAGGAGGACTGGACGTTCGAGCACATACAGGTGTGTGGGTACATACGGCAGTTTGTTGATGAGAACGTGTACAACCACGTTGCCAATATTGAGCACGCGAAGACGTTGTGGGATAAGCTGGAATCCTTGTATGCGAAGAAGACCGGGGTAAACAAGTTGTTCCTGATCCGAACGATGATGGGTCTGCGGTACAAGGATGGGGCGTCTATTTCGGATCACTTGAGTGAGTTCCAGGGCGTGGTTGACCAGCTATCTTCTATGGGAGTCAAGTTCGACGACGAAGTTCAGGGACTGTGGCTGCTGTGTACCTTGCCAGACTCGTGGGAGACCGTACGAGTATCTATGATCGCTTCTGCTCCAGAGGGCGTGGTCAGTCTGGAGTTTGCCAAGAGCGGGGTGTTGAATGAAGAGATGCGGAGACGTTCTCAGGGCACTTCATCCACATCCCACCACTCAGAGGCATTGGTTTCAGAGAGCCGCGGAAGGGGCAAAAGCAGGGGTCCAGGTGGTGGCAGAGACAAGAGCAGGGGGAAGTCCAAAGGTCGGTACGAGGACTCAGAGTGTTACCATTGCGGTAAGAAGGGCCATATCAAGCGGAATTGTTTCGTTTGGAAGAAGGAGAAGAAGGGCGACAAGGGGAAGCAAGAAGAGAACACTACAGCGGCGGCCTCGACGCATGGAGGCGATGTGATCGTCGTAGGTGATGAGGTCATTACTAACCTCGCCTGCGATGACAATTCTTGGCTGGTGGACTCAGGGGCTTCAGCGCATGTATCTCACAATAGGGCACTGTTTGCCACTTACACGACAGGCGACTGTGGCGTGTTGAAGATGGGCAACGGAGATGTGTCGAAGGCGGTTGCCGTTGGAGATGTGCATTTGAGAACGAAGACGGGTGCGGTTCTTGTTCTCAAGGATGTTCGTCATGTCCCTGATATCCGTTTCAACCTGGTGTCGGTTGGAAGGTTGGATGACGAGGGATTCTTCAGTCTCTTCGGGAATAGTCAGTGGAAGCTTTCCAGAGGTTCGTTGGTGATTGCCAGAGGAAGCAAGAAGTCCGGTCTCTACTATATGGAGGGGAGCGCACAGGGGACACAGGAGGTGAACGCAGTCAGTGATGCGTCTACCGAGTTGTGGCACAGGCGGCTCGGCCATATCAGCGAGAAGGGGATGAGCTACTTGGTGAACAGGAAGGTGATTCCGGGGCTCAAGTCTACAAAGTTGGAGAAGTGCACGCACTGTTTGGCTGGGAAGCAAAATAGGGTGTCTTTCCAGAGTCACCCAAGTTCGAGGAAGCCGACGTTGCTCGAGTTGATTCACTCGGATGTCTGTGGTCCTATGAAGGTAAAATCTCTTGGTGGTGCTTCTTACTTTGTGACTTTTATTGATGACTGTTCCAGGAAGGTTTGGGTCTATGCCTTAAAGACCAAGGATCAGGTGCTGCCTACTTTCAAGGAGTTTCAGGCCTCCGTTGAAAGGGAGACGGGCAAGAAGTTGTTGTGTGTTCGGTCCGACAATGGCGGCGAATGCATCGGTCCCTTTGATGCGTATTGCAGAGAGCAAGGGATACGACACCAGAAGACTCCGCCAAAGACACCTCAGCTCAATGGTGTAGCGGAGCGCATGAACAGGACACTGATGGAGAGGGTGCGGTGTTTGCTGTCAGAAGCAAACTTGCCGGGCAGTTATTGGGGTGAGGCTCTTCTCACAGCTGCTTATATTATTAATTTGTCTCCTAGTGCTCCTTTGCAGGGTGATGTGCCTGACAAAGTATGGTACGGCAAAGAGCCGTCATACAGTCACCTGCGGGCGTTTGGTTGTAAGGCCTTCGTGCATGTACCGAAGGACGAGAGGACCAAACTTGAGCCGAAGACGAGGCGATGCGTCTTTGTCGGCTACGGTCGGGATGAGTTTGGCTATAGACTCTACGACCCAGTGGAAGGAAAGCTCTACAGAAGCAGGGACGTGGTGTTCGTCGAGGATCAGACCATGACCAACACTCAGGATTCCGAGACGCCTTCTGAGGCTGAGGAATTGCCTGAGTTAGAGTCATTTCGCTTCGAGCAGTTTCCAGAAGACATCGCGGAGGATCCAGTTATGGGGGAGCCGGTACATGGAGTTGCTCCCAACCTTGATCATCAGCCTGCTGATGGTGGTCAGGGTGTCCCTCAGGAGGATGAGCATGCCGGAGAGGTAGTTCCTGAAGGGGAGGAGGCTGTCGGTATACAGCCAGCACCAGTGGCTCCACTGAGAAGGAGCAACAGGGATCGTCGACCATCTACGAGATACTCGCCGGATGAGTATGTGCTACTGACTGACGGGGGAGAGCCCGAAAGTTTCGCAGAGGCTATGGAAGACGAACACAGGCAGGAGTGGATGGTGGCTATGCAGGAGGAGATGAGTTCCTTGCACACCAATTCTACTTATGATCTGGTGCGGTTGCCAAAGGGCAAGAAGGCTTTGAAGAATCGATGGGTGTTCAGAGTGAAGCAGACGGATGATGCTACTCGCCCTCGATACAAAGCGAGGCTGGTAGTCAAGGGCTACGGTCAGCGGAAAGGCGTGGATTATGATGAAATCTTTTCGCCTGTCGTCAAGCATTCGTCTATTCGGGTGGTGCTAGCATTAGCAGCCAGTTTCGACTTGGAGGTCGAGCAGATGGACGTGAAGACGGCGTTCCTCCACGGTGATCTTGAGGAGGAGTTGTACATGGAGCAGCCGGAGGGATTCTGTGAGAAGGGCAAGTCACATTTGGTCTGCCGGTTGAGGAAGAGCTTGTATGGTCTGAAGCAGGCTCCGAGGCAGTGGTACAGAAAGTTCGAGTCGTTTATGGGGGAGCATGGTTATGCACGGACGACGTCGGACCATTGTGCATTTGTGAGGTATTTTGCCGATGATGATTTTATCATCTTATTGCTCTATGTTGATGATATGCTATTAGTGGGTCGGAATGCCACTAGGATAGCGGAGTTGAAGCGCAAACTGGGCGCGGCCTTCTCTATGAAGGATTTGGGCGCAGCGAAGACTATTCTTGGGATGGAGATCAGCCGAGAGAGAGAGAGTCCAAGCTGCTACACTTGTCCCAAAAGAAGTACATTCACCGGGTACTTCAGCGTTTCGGGATGGACGGGTCGAAGAAAGTGAGTTCCCCCCTCGCGGCTCACTTTAAGTTCACTGAGGAGCAGTGTCCATCTACCGAGGACGAAAAGGAAGATATGGAGCGGGTTCCATATGCCTCAGCTGTGGGAAGCCTGATGTATGCTATGGTGTGTACGAGGCCAGATATTGCTCACGCAGTTGGTACGGTTAGCAGGTATCTTTCAAATCCTGGAAGGGTACACTGGAGTGCGGTTAAGTGGATTCTACGATACCTTCAGGGCACTGCCGGTTGGAGACTTTCTTTTGGTGGTGACGAGCCGAAGCTGGTCGGGTATACCGACGCTGATATGGCTGGAGATGTAGACACGAGGCGATCGACTTCGGGCTACGTGATGATGTTTGCGGGAGGAGCAGTGTCGTGGCAGTCGCGGTTGCAGAAGTGTGTTGCCTTGTCGACGACGGAGGCGGAATACATTGCGGCGACGGAGGCTTGCAAGGAGCTGTTGTGGATGAAGAAGCTGTTGCAGGAAATGGGACTGAAGCAAGAGCAGTATACTTTGCTTTGCGACAGTCAGAGTGCGATCCACCTTGTGAAGAATCAGACGTT
Source organism: Iris pallida (assembly GCA_029216955.1). NCBI lineage: Eukaryota > Viridiplantae > Streptophyta > Magnoliopsida > Asparagales > Iridaceae > Iris > Iris pallida. The sequence goes on along the minus strand of JANAVB010044156.1, from coordinate 14,262 downwards.
TCATAGCCGGTCCAAGCACATCGAGACCCGGTATCATTGGATACGGGATGTGGTTGAGAAGAAGGACGCGGCGCTTGAGAAGGTGCATACCGACGACAACGGAGCTGATATGTTTACGAAGATTCTACCAAGGGGGAAGTTCGAGTACTGCAGGCAGATCGTCGGGATGACGACGTCCTCCCCATAGTTGTGAAGGGGGAGATTTGTTGGAGTGGGTGGGGTTCCCAACCTATGTGGAGAAGACCCCGGAGTGCGACGAGCGCCGTCCGAAGTCGGAGAAGCTCGGGAAGTAGGCGACGTTGCTGCTGCTGCTGCTGCTGCTGGAGCTTCTGGGAGCAGAGGATCCGAGTTCGGCCCGAACTCGGTCCCAGGCCGAGTTCTGGCCGAACTCGGTCTGGCTGTTCCAGCGTTTGGCCAGTAGGTGCTGGCTGCCCCGCACAGAGTTCTGGCCGAACTCTGTGTTGTCGGGGGCTGAAGCGGGATTATGGATGAGTTTTCATCATTGGATCTAATCCAACGGTCCAGGTTGGTTGCGGGATTGGGGAGTTATATTGAGTTTTCTCAACCCTAATTATCAATCGCAAGTATTGGACAACACAAAGTTCGAGAGAGAAGGAGGCAATAGTGCCATTGCAACTTCGGAGAAGAAGGCGGAGGATTGAAGGTTGATATTCGGAGGAGATCGTGTTCGGGTAATCTCTACTCGTCGTTCTCGTTCTTCGTAGCCTTGTAATCGTTGTTCTTTTCTCTGAGTGTTGTGGGGATCCGATTTGGATCGGAGGAGTTTGTAGAGGGTGTAATTCTTCTATTCCATTAGTGGAGGCTTCTCAGGGTTGGACTCCGATCGTCCCGTGGTTTTTCCCGCAAGGGTTTCCACGTCAAAAATTCTCTGTGTCTGCGTGGTTTGCTTTGTGTGTTCATTTTTGGTTCGTGCGTTGTTTGCTCGGTCCTCTCGCAGGTACTCTCCGGTTTGGGGAAAGGTTTTTCCGCGTTTCTTTCCCAACAACAACTACCTAGCATATCAAAAAGTGTTGTGCCTACTCATGTTTTCTTTAAGAGAACTTGGTGGTTTCAATCATCAGCTAAATATTTTCTATTTATACAAATACTCAAATTTAGTGTTGGATATCTCTAAATTCATGAAATTGTCTAGAGACCTGAATGTTGTCTTGTTGAATTTTGGATCTTTTGTGTTGATCAATTATTTTGTTAAATTATTGTATCGAATGCATTGTTATGCCAGCATGAACAAGCTTGGGTCGATATCATTTCAGTTATCTGTCATATAATATACAAACTAAATTCTATTTTCTCGAATATATGATCATTAGAAATATTTTTTTAATCTTTGGAAAGAAGCAAAAATGTTAACTGTGACGGTAATACAAATTTATTTTTGTACTCACTTATTCTTAACATGATATTTGTAAATGTTATCTCTCTAAGCGAGAAGTATTAGAGATTGTGACTTGTTAGGAAAGGCTCAAACATGCTGAGGGTGAAGGTACATAAAAGAAAGTTCTTTGCTCTATCTTTCTGATATTAGTGAGTATTTAGCGAGAATAATGAAACTATATCTAAATAATGTATAAAATAACATATTTTTTGTATTGTTATTAATAAGTCATGATCATTTGGAAATGATTACGGTATTGTACATTATTGTATTAAAGTGATGTTATATGATATTTTTTCTAGGTCGGTTTGCATAGACCTTAGCTGACTATATTGTCACAATGTTAGAATTTCTAGTCAGAAAGAAATTACAATATTGTTCTGTCACAATAATTAGATTATGTTAGACATACATCGCTTTATATATATTATGTGACTTTATAATTATTTTGATTCGTTCAAACAATTTAGTCACAAGAAAATAGTTAATAAAATTGCAAATTCCTTTAAATCTAAAGTTTTAAAAGTTGAAATTATTTTGGGTACAAGCCGAAAGGGTCCTTCTGTCAACCGGACGTAAATAGCTCTAAGCGACACGATATTTAATCGTCCCCCTGTGGACTTCCGCTAGCTGGGAACCGGCCCCTACAGCTAATCCAAGTTGATCAAAACTTGATAAACTAAAGATTTGATGAGGTCAATTAGCAAAAATCACTTAAACTATTATTCTATTAATTTAGACTGTCATTTTTTAAACATGGCTTATAAAGATAAATCTTTAGAACCCAGGCTGAAAGTTATAAGAGATAACAGAGCCAGATGAGTCTTGGCTTACTATCCTATAGCTTATATCATCAATTAGTGAAATCACAAATTTTTAACTCTGATGACACAGAGTATAATTTATGAGTAACCCAAACATCTGGTTAGTCAAAAAAAAAAGACTACAATCGATTTCATAGAATTCTTAGGTGTTTTTCTGAGTCACTATATAATATTTTCTTCGGATATAAAAACACTTAAGATCACTAAGATCCAGTGTAAGGTTTCATTTATAAGTTGATAGGTCTATGTGACAAACTATCATAGTTAGGAGTATCAAAGAATTTGAAATAGTATATTTAAACCTAGTTTGTGCTGAAGTTGAATGGCTCAGATATCTTACTATGTATATATCAAGTAGATAAAGGCCAATTTTACTTGTGCTATGATTAAAACTGAATAGATCAAGCATCTTATTATGCATATATATGATCTACATATTTCTATACCTATCTTTTCCATAAATTACGCTAAAAGAGCTGATGAAGCATGATCTTGTGAATTCTAAGATGAATAGATACATGCAGCTGTATTTCAAGATATTAAAAAAAAGTCTAAAAGACAAAAATGTGGTTCTTGACTATAAAAGTCATAAAAGAACTTTACATATCTTTTGATGAAGAGTCTGTTTACTCTTAACGAAGAGTTTTAGGAAATTAATCCTAGAATCATCGAGTGGGTGGGGTTAAGCCCATAAATAAGTCACCAGCAGTGGCAACCCAACCGAGTCTGACTGGAGATCCCAAGAAGCCGGTTCAATGGGTAGGAACAAGCTGGACTTAGGTGACTATTATGGAACACTGACCCTGAGATTAAATTCTCTTAAAATAAATGCCCAAGAGGCTGTACATGTGTATATGGATACCCCATCCCAATGGTGACTGTTCCGGAGTGATATGGTTAGAGTGAGTTTTAACTCTTAATAAGTCCAAGCACGATATGCAGGGTTGACTCATATCACCAACCCTTGAGGACTTACCTATATGAGAGGTGGTGAAGGCCGCGACTATAGGACAGGACGATCCTAGACAACTCTCATGAATGTAAAAAAATGCGTATGGCCAAACAAATACGTCATCCGATAAACCCGAGTACCTCTAGCGTACTATGTGTGCTACTTTCTGAGACTGGTTCAAGAAGTCTGGTTCAAGGCATAGTCCATCAAGCACTTCTTTAGACAAAGACAATAGTCACTAAGTGAGATTCAAGGTTGTAGTTCATCTCATCTATGCATAGTATATACATGTCCAGAAACTCTCTACTTATTTTTCTTCTATTACTTCGAATCTTGACCTTTTGGGGGATTGTTGACTGTGTGTGCCCCTCCACACACACATTTCATGAGCAAAAGTCCAATCTCCTATTTCCTTTAGTCCCATATCTGCGGGCACTGAATGTTGTTTCGATTCCTTCTTCAGGTCCGGGTTGAGACCCTAAAAACTTTTTGCTGCTCATTAAAGTTTGAAACGTTTGGAAATTCAATCTTGTCCAGGTTCTTTGAACAACATTTTTTCCACGTGTTTTGTATTTGTAACGTTTGGTTTTATTGCCATTGATTTGTTCATTTGTAACGTCTGGATTAATTGGCTATTATTTATGTCCGTTGGAATTCGCCTATATATTGAACCATCTTCCTCTTCTTCTCGACACAGAAAAAATCCTACATAAAATATCTCTCTAAAATCTTGTTCTCCGAAACTCTCTTCTTCACATCCTTGCTCTGAGCAGAGCTAAGTCGGGGTCAATCTCTCAGAGTTGTGTACAACAAGGAGATACCGGTAGAGTGAAAATTTTACCACTATGAGCATTCGAAACAAGTCTGCACATAGACCCGAATTAACTCTTAGGGCAGTGCTTCGTGAGCGACTTCCCCGGAGGTCGGTAACCTTTATTTTATTTTATTTTTGTTTGCAGATTTTTCAAAAGGAGAAAAGAAAATTATTCTATCAGTGCCATGAGCAATAGTTCGGTATTCTGCTTCTGAACTCGATCGTGAGACCATACTCTGCTTCTTGCTCTTCCACGACACTAGATTTCTATCAATAAATACCGAATAGCCAGATGTAGACCGTCTATCCGTAAGACTTGTACTCCAGTCAGCATCTGTAAAGCACTCAAGATGAGTATTTCCTGATTCTCTATCCGAATTCTTTTTTTCGAATTCTGGACTAGATAGCGCAGGATTCTGAAAACTGTCTGCTAATGCGGAACTCGCAGAGAAACTAAAAATCTATTCACGACACTTATAGCAAAGAAAATGTCTGGATGAGTCATAACTGTCAAGTAGTTAAGTTTTTCAACCAGCCGACGATACTGATCAGGATTAGTCATAAGTATTCCCTCATCGGAGAGCAACTTTATCCGTGGATCTATGCGTGAGATTGCTCTTTTATTTTGCATCATTCATGCTTCAGTTACGATGTCAAGCACATATTTCTGCTGAGACATTACAATGTCGTGCTTTTCCCTTATGACTTCGATGTCCAAGAAGTACTTCAACGCTCCTATATCTTTGGTCTGAAACTGCTCATTTAGAAACTTTTTCAACCCTGCAATACCCTGAGTGTCGTCTCAAGTAATCATAATGTCATCAACATATACACCAAGTAATATCCATCTCGATGATGTCTATCGGTAAAATACGAATGATACTTCTTTGATTGACAGATATCAAACTAGGTAACGACATGTTAAATCGACCAAACCAGGTACGAGATGATTATTTAAAATCGTAGAGGACCTTTCGTAGATGACATATTTTACCCTCTATTGCAACGAACCCAGGAGGTTGTACCACATATACTTTCTTATCAATGACCCCATGGAGAAATGCATTCTTAACATCTAACTAAGTAAGGGACTGTCATAGCAGACGGCTAAGGTCAAGAGCACGCACACAGAGGTCATCCTAGCAACTGGGAAGAGTGTTTCAAAATAATCTTCACCATAAGTCTGAGAATACTATTTTGCCACAAAACGAGCTTTCAGACGATCAAGGGTGTCATCCGGTTCCACCTTGATTGTGTACACCCGTTTGCAATCTACCGCCTTTTTACCGGTAGGTAAATCCACCAAGTTCATGTATGGTTCTCCTAAAGCGTCTGTATCTCTTCCATAGAGGCAAGCCAACCATGATGTTTGAGTCCTTTATTTGCATAATTGGATATCTGAATCACATCAATAGTAGCTACCAAGGAATAAGTGTGACTCGTGAGCCCTATGTAGTTGTCAACATACAAAGGATGGTCACGACAATATATGACGAGGGCGAGACAGTATATCAGGTGGTGGTAAATCGGTAGAGCTGGAGGACACTGATGATGACGCCAGCAGTACAACTGTGAGCGCTATTGGTGATGATTGTTCTAACGGGACTGGTGCTTGCAGACCATGTAGTGCCCCGCTGCCGTTGGGACGAAGCACTATGTAATAGGCTCGTGGCAAGTCAGACATGGTCGGGAAGATAGATGGCTATTCTGACTCAGCGACGAGTTTGGTATACGAAAACCATGACATCAATAAAATCAATTTGGACGAACGATATGAGTACCGTTCCAACTAATAGATCGGCTACTGCTGGAATAAGTCCTAGATGCAGTAGACTGTGTCTTGGCGAATGAACTCTAAAAGAGCGACGCAACTGGTCTGTTGTTGGTTTTGTTGGTTTTCTTGGCTTTCTGAATGATTTGTTGCTTTGATAAGTGCGCTTTCGCGTCGGTTTCTGAATGCGCCTTTGGAAATTTCGAAGGAGGGATTAAAGAAGGAATTCTAATTCGATGCTCGTGCCATTGCAGGAGTTCGTGTAACTGACGCTTGACCGTCGCGAAGCGATCTCCTACTCTCGGCGTAATCTCTTTAGGTGGGTGGTTCTTCGGCCCCTTTTTTCTACTCCTTCCCGCCAACAAATTCTTAAAGTCCAACGTTCAAATCAATGATGCTAACTGGATGTATGCTTTACACTAAGATCAAGAACTTGGGATAATTATATCAATTTAGAGAAATTAACTCCGAATTTATAAGTTTCACACCAAAAAGAGAAAAGGATAAAGTTCTAGGAAAGAGATAAAATTATTTCATGTTCTGCAAAATATAATGAAGAAACATTGGTTTGCGGTATATTACGCCTCAGAGAATTTTGTGCCTACGGGACGCTAAATCAGAACGTACGGCTTCAGGAAAAAGAACTCTTGCACGAGTAAAAATGATTATGTTGTTTAATAGTGTCCGCGCTATACAATTTACTTCATACATATTAAACTGTTCATACATTCGCATGGTCATGGACGATTTGTGCACAAGATAAGCTTTCCTCGAAACGGTATCGGGACGATGGGACTGAATCGGCCTAGAAGAAAATTATGGAATCGTGCCTCAGCGCGAGGCATTGTGAGACCTCCAATTAGGCTCGCAACCTGGACAGGTAGGGTGCGTCGCAATGCTACGTAATCGTCCTTCATGGTGTCTGTATCACCAATGACCGTATATAAGATAGACTGCATGCTCAGCTATTGTCTTGTGCAGATGGTAAGTATTATATCTATTTTATGCAGGAAAGGAGCACGGCCGTGGTAAGATGAGTTGAGATTGGTTATGTTGTTTACTGTCTAAAATGTGCCTTCGATATGAACTACAAATCATATAGTTCTAATAGAAAGATCACTTCGTATGCTAGAATCCTTAATAAGCAGTGTCGGTTTAGACGAGTGGGTTCATCCCATCCACTAGCAAGTGTGCTAACTCCCAACTCCCCAGGTGACGAACGCGCTGCGGGAGCTCGAGACTAGACTGAAGCTGAAGAACGGAGGTGGCTCGAAGCTCTCCTATTTTGAAGTATTTTGAAGCCCAATTAAGATCGAAGGCTTTTGTTCAAATGTATAAAGGGGCATGAATATATGAAACGACAAGAATTATTTCATGGCAGCTTGTCGAGAGTTTTTCTTTTGTGTTTTCAAAGATGTAGCCGCAACACATATGAAATGTAAAAATGGCCATGCACATATTTTGTAAGTTTTATGAATAAAAAGCTAAAAAAAATTCTATTCTACGTCTTCAACTCTCTGTACTGTTTAATTTCAACTCGTCGTCTCAAAAGAATTTCAAGTGCACGTCCTTACCTTGTACAAGTCCAATGAAGACTTGTACGGCATCACGCCCCGACTTTATGGATCGATTTATCTCGAGTCAAGACGAGGACGACCGATTTGGCGAGTCGGGATATAACAGACCATGGGACAGTAGACTGGCGATGTCGATTCTGACTGAGCTGGTGTTTGCGGACCATTGGACGGTAAAACTGGCTCAGTATAGGAGGACACCCTTACGGGAGGCTGCTGAGTTTGAACTGGATACAATAGAAACTTTTTATCTGGGTAAACATTTGGAACATAATCTTTAGTTGGAGGGGGTGGTGGGAACTCGATTTCAACAAATGTAACAACCTGAGACAATATATCTCTTCAAAGTTAGGAAAAAACAACGATATCCTTTTTGATCCTTAGGATATCTAAGAAAAATACACTCGAGTGCCTTCGAATCTAATTTAGAAAGGGTAGGTCGAGTATCCCGAACATAACATAAGCACCCAAAAATTTTGAGAGGTAGAGAAAATGGCATTCAATTGAGATATAACATAGAAAAAAAAGTTGCTCCATCGAAGACACGAGACGGCATACGATTAATCAGATAACATGTCAAAAGTACAGCATCCGACCAAAATTTCCTGAATGTATTGGCGTGAAACATAAGTACTCGAATTGTTTCTAACAGATGGCAATTCTTACGTTCTGCTATGATCTCATGTTTAGCAAGATGAGAGGACAACACCCGAGACACAAACTCAGACCATTGTCGTTCTGAAGACACTTAATGAAAACCGCAAATTGGATTTTGATTTCCACAAAGAAATTACACCAGATATCAAATAATTCGTAACAGTTCTTCATTAGATAGACATAGGTGACTCGTGAGTAGTCATCAACAAGGACACAAATACTTAAACTCCATCACTGATTCAACATAACATGGACCAATAAGTCAGAATGGACTAATTTAAACGAAGCTGAAATAGATTCATCCAAACCTACTGGATAAGATGTACGATGATGTTTAGCTAGACTACACAACTCACAATTAAGAGAACCTCGAAGATCTAGCAATGGACACAATTTTTGGAGAGCTTGGATAGACGGATGATCAAGCCAACAGTGCAACTCAAACGGATCGGGGAACACACCCGCACAGGCAAATTTAAGTCAATCAGATATAAGCCGCCAGTCACATGCCCCATACCAATAGTCTTTCCTGACTTCAGGTCCTGAAAAACACATCAGAGAAGAATGTTACCGAGCAGTGTAAGTCACGGATTATCCGACTAATGAATAATATGCTGAATAGGTTTCGAGGTGTATATAAAACTGAAGTGAGTGGCATGGTGGAAGAAAGAATGATATTTTCTCTTCCACGAACTTTCAGAGAATTGTCATTTGAAACAGTAATATTTGTCATACGACCCACAGATATATAATCATGCAGCATACATGCATCGCCTGTCATGTGATCAGACACGCCCGAATAAATCACCTATTTTTGGTCTTACCACACACGCCACTGAGTATCCGACTGTAGATCCAGATGTAGAGGCTTCACCACGACGCTGAACTTGAAATTCAGTGAATTCTGCATATGTCTTTGTAGTCATCTGCATGGATATCCCTTCATCATCATGACCATCTGATGCAATATTGGAAGTAGGAGGTTTGGAACACTGTCATTGAAAATGGCCAGGTTAACCATAGTGGAAGTATGTTCGCGGTCGTCCTCCATCACGACCGCTATTTCCTCGTCTACCATTACGGCCAGCATTTCGACCACTACGTCTACCACCTCGGCCCCCACGGAATCCACCATGAGCAGCATCCAATGCAGATCGTTCAGCATTACTTCCAACTATTTTTGTTGTCCGTAGGACACGAAAGAGGGCTTCCGTCATAGATGGAACCTCATCCCAGCAATAATCTAAAACCGTGCAAAGTCTGCATCAGAACGAAGTGAGACAAGATACATCATGACATAAAGTTGCTGATGTTGAGTTATCGTCTTATTGATATTCGTCGTCAAGGGTAACACATTATCCACCTCATTAGTTAGGGCCTTAAAGGCACAAAAGTGATCCTTATGTGACTTGTCTCCCTGATCAGCTCGGTAGACGCCAACAGCCGAGTCATAAATGCGAGACAAATAGCATTTTTACATCAAATGCAGTCGCTATGACCTCCCATAACTCTTTTACCGCATCCTTATTCTGAACCATATTCTCAACTAATAGTTCCATCGAATTCATCAACTGTGTGAACAGTCTATTGTCGTCCGTCTCACATTGCTCATATGTGAGATCATCCACTGCTGGAGGTTGTCAGTTAAATGCTTTGACAACCGCATTATCTGAAGCATCTTATCGACCTTCTTGCACCATGTGAAGTTACCATCCAGACCCTCCAGCCGTCGATCGACAAGTCGATTCGATGAAATCATGCGTCCCGGCCACTGTATTCCAGACACTGGGATTGTCAGCACTGCTACTTGCTTCAGTGTTCGTCATCCTTCAAGTTCTCGATTCGACTATCGTTGGACATCCGATCCAATATACTCATCAACCTTGCCAATGCGTAATGTTCACATCAACAATGTCAAAACTTGCTCGTGCAAATTTGGCAGAGATCGAATGTGGATCACGCAATCAATGACAGAGATTCACACAAACCAAGTTTGCTCTTTGTTATATCCTGATGTGGATATCGGGACAGGAACAGAAGTTCATACAAACAATCAAATTTGCTTTTTGTTAACTCTTGATGTTATTGTCGAAGTTCAGAGGTTTACACAAACAATCATAGTTTACCTTTTGAAGATCTCAACACCGACGATTTTTTTGGATTGACTTGGGTGGCTAGGTTAGGTTAGGGTTTGGAGGTGGAGGGGGACATGGTGGTTAGGTTAGGGTTAGAGATCGGCTGGTTTGTACAGGGAGGCGGGGAAGGGGGGCGGTGGCTACATAGAAAGGTAAGGGGGTTGCAGGAAGGCAAGAGGGGGGCTGCAGGGAGCAGGGGCTGGGGATGCAGGGAGGCAGGGGGCTGTAGGAAGCAAGTGAAGGGGATGCAAGGGAGCAGACAGAAGGGGAGGGTTTGCAGGGAACATGCGACAGAGATGTGGGGGGAGCAGGCGGCAGGGGAGTGGTGAAATTGTGCGGCAGTAGTGCGCAAGCAACAGGGGGGGGCAGCGTATACGACATGGGGGTGGTGCACATGCTGCAGGGGGAGGGGGCAGAGAGGGGGGAGGGGTTTGGTGGCAGCTAGAGTTTTGAGTGTGAGAGAGAGAAGGAGAGGAGGAGGCCACTAGGGTTAAGGTTTTGGCTCTGATACCATGTAAAATATTATTAACCCCTCAACTATAATTAAGGGTTTAGACTAATATATATAGATAGAAATGTGAATGGTACATTTACATATAGGTATACACTTATTGGAATATTGTATAATGGTACTTAATATCTTAACACACCACATATTAGCCAATGCACTCTGGAAAACATCATTGCCCGTGGTGGAATTTGGAACCTAACTTAGAGGATTGGCGCAGGTCAACAACCTGTTTTAAAAAAATACTGTCAACTTTTATGGAGCTTCCTCGTACTCCATAGCCGAACCCATTATGATAGGAGAAGATTTGGATGATAAGGAAGAATAATGGATTTTTCTTCTTCAAGTTTCGTGCAAGTGCAGAGCTGGAGATGATCCTTCATAGGGTTCCTTGGTACCAACTTAGGCATTGAATGGTGACATGCAAGTGAATCTGTGGGGAGTGGTTTGGAGAAGGACATCATATATTTGTCTTCCAAGTTCCCGTTCTCTCTAGCCCCAGGTCCATAAGCATTGCAACTAACAAGATGGGATCTATAGTCTACACATGATTGAGGCCACATATATGGAACCTAATTTTCCAGAGCATTGTCTTGAGATCGCAACGACAAAGAACATATAAAGGTAAACATGCAGTTGGAACAAGAAGGGATATAGTACAAATAGCTTCCAAGTAGTTTGGTACGAATAGTCTGATGCCAAAAAAATCTGATACTCCGATTCGAAACCGTCGATACTGCCAATACCGGCGATCCTAATACTCATAGGAATAGTCCGATACCGATTCCGATACTGCAACAGACACCACCAGATTAATCATATTAAGCTCCATTTAGTGGGCCTATTAATCTTATTCGTCGACTCATCCTTTTTTAACCCTAGGGAATTGCCTTTATCTCTATGGCACATTAAGCCAAAGAGTGGATACAAGTGACATCCTCATATCAAATCCTGGAGGGTATTCCTCAAATAGCCATTACAATCCAGAGGTGAGAGAAAAGTCAAATTGTGCCCTCTAATGAGTCTGAGGCAAACTAGAAACAGAAAGCAAGTTAGTTGAAGCAGGATTAGGTGAAGAACTAGTAGTAAACCACATGTACAAGAACACTATTGCTAGACTGAAAACTAGAGCGTGGTTAAGTCCCAATTCAAGTAATGCATGCATGGAAGGTAAAAGTAAGAATGCAACATGTGGTAGATCGGTAGAAGAGCATGTTGTTATATGTAGGAGCTATGAGCAGGCAAACTTGGTAAAATCGCTTTTCAAGGAGTTTAAGGTAAAAGGTAAAGGAATATATTTTGACATATAATAGTTATGAACAAGATTTCCTATATGCGGGAAGGAAAGAGTGTAACATAAGATACGTGATGGAAGATATCTATGCTCTTGGCATGCTTAGAATATTAATAAAATATGCCATTTAGCTTCAAAAATTGTAGATTCATATAAATGCATATCATGAGGGAATCGGAGTTATGCATCTTACAGAACGCAGCACATACGTCTTCCAAAGCTTCAGCATAATCATCCCTGGTAATATCGTCGGGATCTTCAATTCCAAGGAGTATCTTACGTTCTGTATCTCTAGGATCCTCAATCATGACAGTTAACTTCACCTGAGGGCATTGGAGGGTAAAAGGATAATGTACTAATTTCCATTTCCATCTAAACAACTCGAAAGAAGAAAAAAAAAAGTTAACCACCAGTCTGTGCCATTACAAACATACTTGACCAATGTTCTTAAAAATAGGTGAAAAGAAACTATAGCATCCATGATATTAGGAAGGTTGTCTCATATAACTTAAGGTTTTAAACAAGGTAGTAATCCCAAGGATTTGAGATATAGGTTTCTCTATTATTGTTATTGTTGTTTAATAAACTATGGTGCACAAATAAGGACACAGATAAGGACAAAATACGGATACATGATACAAATATTTTCATACAGGTACTAAGTAGTCACCTATGTTGCATAAATACGGACAAAGATAAGGGTACAAAAACAATGCAGATATGGATTTCAGTTTCCCCTGTTCGTACCGTACAACATAGTCTAGGAAAAATCTGCTATATATTTCATTTGGGCTAGTTTGCAATTAAATGCCCTAAGCTTTGCCATATTAGCAAGTTTCCACTCTAAACTATTACAATTAGAACTTAACACCCTCTACTTTTCCCGACCAATAACTTGTTTTAACAGTGATACCTTCCAGTTTTCACACTTCCAAATAATGTCTTAAAGTTACAGGGTGCGAGGATAGCAAGTTGAAAATCAGGGGAAAGTTCAGGCATTCGGTTGTTTTTTTTTTTTTTTTTTGAGATGAAGGATGGGATCAAGGAGATTCCAACCAAATTTATTGAAGTAAAACATAAGGTAAAACATCGGATACAGGTAGTAGATATTACAAGTTAAACACTATAAAAAATACTACAATCTCAAATTCAATGCAAACGGAAAAGTGCATGAAGGGCTTCCCTGAGATTCTGCTAACAAGGACAAGTAAACTTCACGAGAACTATTAGCCATTAGTATAGAGCATTATGTTAGCAACCAGATTAGAGGCAGTGTTTAGAAGCTCCAACCGTCCAGAAGTAATAAAAGTAGTCAAACTTTCTTACGAGAGCATCACAATCATCGGAGATGTTTAAAAAGAATCCATCTGGTTGTTAATTATAACAGTCTAGGGTAGCAACTTAGGGTAGCGATCAAGGTTCTAAACGGCGGTAGACGTGCACGGCACGAGAGAGAGTCCGCCTACCGCCTGTCGTCTAGGCACCGCATAGGCGCCTCCTAAGCGGTTGATACATTTTGGACATTTTTACTATTTTACTACTTTTTTTTTGCATAATATGCATATTTTTAAGGGTGTTCCATGCATAATTAAGTTGTAGAACGAAGATTTATGAAGTTTTAGTTTTGTAAAGGTGAATCATAGGCCCATAATACTTGCAAAATCTTTTGGCCAAAACATCTTGTTAGGTATTTGCTCCGCCTAGGCGTCTGTCTACGCCGTCTCACCTCCGCCTACGCCGCCAAACCTCCATTGGCTGCCTACTCCACACAGGCGGTGCGGACAGAGACCGCCTACTGCCTAGGCGGCCGCCTCAACCGCCATTTAGAACATTGGTAGCGACTTGTTGATTTGTAATAGTTTAGGATAGCTTGCAGATCGAAAAATCTGGTTGTATTAGTTGCATCTTAGCCTAAATTTTGAGTCTGAGCAAAACAACCGCCACCAGGTAAGATAGGGCTTCCATGATGTACGCGGACGAGCTAATTGTATTGTTGTTAGTAGGTTTTCCAAAGTGTGCTTAATTATGTGACTATTGCCCACAATTTATTCACAGGTTCCGGTCAAACTACACACAGTAAAGCAGCAATCTAGAAATTGCCCATTTGAGAAATGAAGATGAGCTCACCTCGCCGAAGAGCATGTCCCTGTTCTTCTTGAGAAGCTCCAGCACCTTTCGCCAACAAAGAAAGCACTAATCAGTACACAACCATGCACGTATTTTTTCAAGAAGTAAGAAGAAGAAGAAGACCCTTTTTATCTGTGCAATGTATTCCAAGTCCTCCGGTGTCACTTCCTCTTCCTCTTCTTCTTCTTCTTCTTGCTGCTGATGCTCCTC
>JANAVB010044155.1:0-80828 GCA_029216955.1 Iris pallida | reverse complement strand
AGTCTGCTTAAGTTATTTTGAGCCGCATGGCCTTTCGGTGTTCGTCCATGCTGGGCCGCATAAGACTCATGTGACAGTCTCCCTTAGTCCGCATGTAGCTTGGGGACTTTTTGAGCCGTATAGGTTCTATATTCTGGGCCGTATTAAGCTCATGCGGCTAAGATTGCAGTTTACTCTTGGCCGCATGAAGCACATAGATTGAGCCGCATAAGGTTCATGCGGCTCGGGTTGCAGTCCTTTTGGCCGCATAGCCATGTCCAGTCTGGTGACATGATGTTTTATCTGATCACATCTTATCTTCTTTTTGTCAGAGTGTCGGAGTTGTCAGAGTTGTCAGAGCTGTCATTTTTGCCAATTTTGACAGAGTTTTGTCAGCTTTATCAGAAGGGTAGATCAGCTTGGCCGCATAAGTAACTATTCTTTCTGCAACTCAAAAATTAGTCTGCTAAAGATGGGCCGCAGGGGGTGTGCTGAGTCTGTCATGCGGCTCTTCTTTATGCGGGTTAATCTGTTCCAGAGTACTCATGCGGTCAGTTGTGATCCGCATGAACCCCAAATTTTCCATGCTTCTACAAGACCCCCTTCAAAGTTTTCAAATTATAAATTTGGAATACTTTGAATAAGAAGAATGGACACATGTCAAGCCGCAGGAAAACCTTCGAGTCAGGAGAGACGTCGTGCCGCAGGAACATTTTGTGCCGCAGGGATATTTTTGTGCCGCAGGTAGATCTTATGCCGCTGAGAGATCTTGTGCCACAGGGAGATCTTATGCCGCAGTAAGATCTTGTCTGCCAGCTGTCACTGCTGCATTTAATGCCTTGATTTGTTTTTGATTTGGGCTCTTTTTTTGAAATAAAGCTGACGGTTACTAAGGATAAAATCCCCAAACGTCATCATTATCTTTAATGGGCTCGAAAATCGAAGCGACAATGACGGTTATTAAGGATAAAAATCCCCAAGCATCATTATTATCTTTAATGTCACGATAACCGACGTGACGTTCATCTGTTTCCACTTTAAAGAGCTATAAATATGGGCCATAAGGAGAGAGAAAATTTTCAACTTTTTTCTTCCTCGTCTTCATCATCTTCGTCCTCTCTGTCCTGGTTAGCCATGGCTCCGAAAGATTTCAAGTCGACTAGCGCTACAGCCAAAGGGAAGGAACTCGCCTCTTCGTCGAGAGCTGCAGACTCTCCTCCCGTTCATCCTGACATGCAATCTTCCGTTAAGGGTAAGGACGGTGGGAAAGCGATGACTTAAATTTGAATGGCCATATCGTATATTTTATGCACGGGCCTGCCATAGATTGCCTCTGTATTTTGGGCATGATCGATATATCCCCCATCTCATGGAACTGCATGTGTTCTGTATGATGGCGCCGTATGGTTTGAGCCGTATAAGCGCCATTGACCTTCATGGATGCCTCATACTTGAGCCACATGAGCGCTACATGGCTGAACCGCATAGATGTCTCGTGACCAAACCGCATATACATCTCATAACTGATCCGCATAAATGTCTCATGGCTTAGCCGTATGAGCATTGCATAACAGAGCCGCATAAGTCTTTAAGACTGAGCCGCATGCGTCTCATGTTTTAAGCTGCATGCGCATTCCTCATAACTGGGCCGCATACGGTCTATTTGCCTGAATGTTGTTTTCTTCTAACTGCTAACTCCTCCCCATTTTTTTACAGGGATCCGGCTAGCAAATTTCTCCAGGACCGGTATCGACGATAGAGTGAAGATGCACCATTCTGACATACACATCAGACAGCTCAGAACTCTCCATGCTTCGAAAGAGTTTTCCTCGCGCTATTTTGGCACACACATCAGACAACTCAGAACTCTCCATGTTTCGGAAGAGTTTTCCCCAGATGGTAGGATGAACCTTTATACATCAGAGTCGGACAGTGGTCAGCCGTCATCATGAAAGTCCTGTTTTCACGGCTCTTCAAGTAGGCAAAATCACCATTAGGGATGTTGTTTTGAAGGTATGGTCTTTTGGATGAACAGGTCTAAGGTGTCCGCAATACGGAGGGAAGAAAAGCATACCATATTTTCTCTCCTCCGTGCAGCTCCTTGGAGATTCAACAGCCTTGTTTGCTTCTCAGCAGTAAAACATGACTTCTTTCGAGAGCCACGAAACTACTTTTTTGATGAAGGCGAAGTGCTGTCAAACTGACCAAACTATGTATTGCTAGATTTTCCTTTCTTTCCTTTTTGTTGCTGATGTAGTCCTATAAATGTAACTGATTTTGAATAAACAGAATACATTCACTCAATTCTTTATTTATAGTATCTGTGGTGCTTGTACTAGAGGGCCTAATACAACATTTGTGTTTAATAAATGACATTCCACTGAGGGACTTTTTGTGGACCTATTGCCCTTTTGTGTATCTGAAAATACGAGCAATTAGATTTGAATGATATTTTGTGGATCTACTACTCTTTGGTACACCGATGGTGCGAGTAATGGATTAGGATAACTTCTGTGGACCTATTACCCATTTGCGTACTAGCGGTGCGGGTAATAGATTTGAAACAAAACCTAACAGAGGTAATATGGACGTGATAGGTTTTGTGATCTAACACCATGTCTTTTATCCCAGGTTGGGTAGAGGTGCTAAGTCAAGAGACTATCGATATCAGAGGTAATATGGACATGATACACGATAATCAAGAATAATTTTTTGGTGGACCTATTACTCTTCTGTGCACTGGTGGTGCGAGTAATAGATTTCGAGACAAAACCAACAGAGGTAATATAGACGTGATAGGTTTTGTGGTCTTAACACCATGTCTTTTATCTCGGGTTGGGTACATGTGATAAGTCAAGAGACTATCGGTATCAGAGGTAATATGGACGTGATACACGATAATCAAGAATAATCTTTGGTGGACCTATTACTCTTCTGCGTACTGGTGGTGCAAGTAATAGATTTTGAGACAAAACCAACAGAGGTAATATGGACGTGATAGGTTTTGTGGTCTTAACACCATGTCTTTTATCCCGGGTTGGGTACAGGTGTTAAGTCAAGAGACTATCGGTATCATATGTAATAAGGACGTGATACACGATAATCAGGAACATGAAGTTTGCTCAATGATAACGATAAGCTGGGCAGATTCCTGTGTGATAAACCATTTAGAGTGGGAGTTCAGAGGTATCATCATACGTGACTCGCCACTCAGGAAGATGCGATAGAGTGTGAGTTCAAAGGTACTTAGTGTACATAACTCGATAGTTTGGAAGATTTGATGGTTTGAGGGAGTACCAGCATGTCCTTAGACATTGTATTTCTTCAGGAATTTGCCATTTATGGGCATCATGAGCAAGTCCCCGTTCTATTTTACGAGCCGGTATGCGTCGTTGGAGAATATGGTCTCGATGATGTATGGACCCTCCCACTTGGGCTAGAATTTGTCGGCAATTTTGTGAGTCATGACCATCGGTCTGCGAATGGCCAAGACGAGATCGCCTACTTGGAATGTCCTCTGCTTAACTTTCTTATTGAAGGCTCGAGAGATGCGTGCTTGATACTTTGTTGAGCTTGCAAGCGCTTCTCGTCTAAAACTTCCAATTCTTGTAGTCGTCGACGGTAGTTATCGTCCGACGTTAATCGGTAAGTAAGAGCCACATGAAGTGAGGGGATCTGAGTCTCCAATGGAAGAACTGCCTCGCTCCCGTACACCAGAGAGAACGGTATTTCCTGTAGCCGTTCGACTCGTAGTGCGGTATACCCATAAGCATTCGCCCAGTTTTTCATTCCAGTCGTGCTTGTTTGAAGACATGAACTTCTTGAGAAGCTTGATTATGGTCTTGTTAAAAGCTTCGGCTAGACCATTAGCTGATGGATTGTATGCCGTTGAAGCCACATTCTAAATTCGGTTCTTATCGCAGAATCGATAGAAGGCATGGCTTGCAAACTGCGGACCATTGTCATGAATGATCCTCCTTGGCAGTCCAAAATGGTAAATGATGTGATGTTTTATGAAACTAATCACGTTTGATGTCTTTACCTCTGTCAACAGAACAGCATCCGCCCATTTGGAGAAGTAGTCGGTGATTGCGAGAATAAACCGGTGCCCTTTGGACGACGGCGGGGTGATTGGGCCAATAATGTCCATTTTCCACGCTTCAAATGGCTAAGAGGCCACTGTTGGCTGCAAGAACTCAGATGGCAGATGTATAAAATCTGCGTAGATCTGACAAGACTTGCACTTCTTTTCATAATCGACTGAGTTTGCTACCATCGTAGGCCAGTAGTAACCCATCCGACGAAGACGGTCCTGCAACTTCGGGCCTGGTTGGTGGGCCCCACAAACGCCATCGTGAGCCTCACGTAAGGCTTCTTTGGCTTCTGTATTTGACATACATCTTAACAGTAGTCCGTCGTAAGATCGTCGGTACAATATTTTTGTTTTCGTGTCATAAAAGAATCTGAGAGAACACCTTCTGATTGAAGTTGTTTCTTTTACATTCTCTGGCAGGATTCCGTAGACTGCAAAGTCGATGAACGGGAGTCTCCATTCTTGCATATCATTGGTTATTTGGGTGGAGTAACTCATATCCAATTGAATGTAGTTTTTGGGACAGACCAGCTCATGGCCTATCACGTCGACTAGATGATGAGTATAATTTAGAAACGCAAAGAAGCGACGAGGCCTGCTAGGGCATCGGCTTCAATATTCTGGAGCCTAGGAACATGTTTTACAAAGAACCCCTCCAAGATTGCTATGATAGCAATTGCTGTCTGATGATAAGGAATTAGGTCCGCGTTACGAACCTCGTAAGAGCCTCAGATTTGATTGACGATCAACTGCGAGTCGCCATATGCTTCTTGGTATTTGACTCGCACTTCTTTTGCAAGTCGGAGCCGGATGACCAAAGCGTTATATTCGGCTACATTGTTTGAACAGGATTCTGTGAGATAATATGCTCGGTTGACCACCACCCCAGAGGGGAAAATTAATACTACTCCAACTCCAGCGATGATATCACCATGTGGCCATGTTCTTGAAGCACCGTCAAAGAACATTCGCCAAACGTTATCATGTGAAGTCATATTTGAGTTAACAACTTCGTCTGGAATTTCCTCATAGATTCTTGCTGTTCCTGAGCCTGGATGTGCTGCTTAAAAGTTGGCCAATGCTTGACCTTTGACAGCCTTCTGCAGAACGAAGACCATGTCATAAGGGGATAACAGTATCGCCCATATGGCTAGACGAGAACTGAGTACGCCTGGCTTGGTCATGAGAACCCTGAGGGGATTAACTCGCAAGACAATATGGATGGTCTGTCCTGACACATAGTGTCGTATTTTCTGAATGGCGAATTCCAAGGCAAGGCATTCCTTCTCCACGACGGTATACCTATGCTCTGGCGCCACCATCATTCGACTGAGATAATAGATGGCTTGTTCGTGCCCCGCATCATTGTTTTGTGCTAGCAAGGCGCCGAGGGAGTGTTCCATCACCCGAACATAGAGCAGAAAGGGCTTTCCGGCGACCGGGGCTACCAGAACTAGCGAATTCGTCAAGTATTCCTTAATGTCATCAAAGGTGCGTTAACATTCCTCATTCCATATGAAAGAGACGCCTTTCTTGATAAGTTGTGTGAAGGGTTGACATCGCCTTGAGAGGTTAGATATGAAACTCCTGATGTAAGCTAGTCTTCCCTGAAGGCCTCAGAGTTCACGGAGGTTCCTCGGTGGACTCATCTCCAGGATTGCCTTTGTCTTGTCGGGGTCTATGTGAATACCCGTGGAAGTAATGACAAAGCCCAAGAACTTCCTGCTGGACACGCCCAGGAAAGACTTGGTGGGATTCATCTTCAAATTGTGTGCTCGCATAAGATCGAATACTGTTCTCAAATCGTGTAGGTGGTCATCCTTGGAGCAGCTTTTGACGGTGATGTCATCAACGTAACACTCCACCGTTTTGTGCAAGTAATCTCTGAAGATGATGCTCATAGCACGTTGATACGTAGCACCGACATTCTTCAGGCCGAAAGGCATGACTGTGTAGCAATACACGCCGATCGGTGTTCGAAATGATGTATGCTTATCATCATCAGGAGACATTTTCATTTGATTGTATCCTGAAAAGCCATCCATAAAGGACATACGCTCGAAGCCACATGTATTATCGATCATTATGTCGGTAATGGAAAGAGGGAATTCATCCTTAGGATATGCCGCATTCAGATTGCGAAAGTCGAGACAGATTCGGATCTTTTCGTTCTTCTAGACGACTAGTACTATATTAGCTATCCAGTCTGGGTGTTGCTCCTCGCGGATGAAACCGCTAGCTATAAGCTTGTTTACTTCTGTTTCGATGTAGTTCATGATGTCAGGACGGAATTGCCGTTGGTGTTGCTTGACTGGTTTCGCGTTCGGATGAATATTGAGCTTATGAAGTACGATCTCAGGATTTAGCCCTAGCATGTCTTCATAGCTCCAGACAAAGCCATCGATATACTCTCTGACGAGTTGTAACAATGACTCCCGCTCGCTGTCCGTCATGCTTTTACTGACGAAGATTGGCTTTGGAGAGGATTCATCACCGAGGTTAACTTGCATGACCTCATCTTTAGTGGGAGGGTCACATAGTTCAAAGCGCTTCTCCCATTGTGCATCTAGTTATTGGACCTAGAGGTTCGAGTAGATCCTCGTCTTCCTCTTCAATGTCAGTGGATGCCATATTGACAGATAATGTCTGCCTGAACATATCTCCAATGCTGTCATCGGAGTCGTATGTAGGTGATTCGGATGAGTGAGAATGCAACTCGTATTCTTTATCGGAGCTCTCGGGCATTGTTGCTGGTGTAACATAACCGAGGTCGCATTTGGACTTGCCGTAATAATCCCGAGGTTTCCCAAACGGAGTTGAGAGCTGCAGAGGCGATCGTTAATCGCTGCCGTAATTCAGACCTGGGGTAGCCTCCATGTCGTACCCCTGCTTTTGCACGAAGTACTTGGACTGAGGACTATACAGGTAGAGCGGTAGTCTTCCAGTATCTAGTTCGAGATTAAACTCTTGAGGCATGAAGGGTTGAGGACCTTTTTTTTGGCCAAAGATGATCGTATGATCCCCTTATCTTCTGCCTGAGACTAGGAAGTAGGCATCTTTAATGGGAGCAAGTCGATTTGTGGTATGGACGGTTGTCACCTGTGTGTGCTGGTTAATATCCCGACCGAGTCCCATAATATACATCAGATTGAGTTTATTACACTCAGGATTGTTCAATGGCAGCCTCTTATTGATAAAATAAGGAATTTTGTCCACATGGATTACGTCATCAGGAGAGGGACTATCCACCTTTGCAACAAGATACTTCACTAGTTCTGCATCCTTTTCAGCTACCCCCTGCGTGATCGGAGGTGGGGACGCTGTCCTGGGCAACTTGACTACCAAGGGTTCTGCTTGTGGCATTGGCTTGTCTGAGGGTCTCGGATCGACACTTGGTTGTCGGCTCGTCTTGGGAAGACGGATGACCATCGGCTCGGCCGAAGACTTCGTGTCTTCTGAATGCTTTTGACTGGATCTTGGCAATCAGATCACCATCGGCTCCCCAGAGGGCCTTGCATCTTCCGGTCGCCTTTGATTGGATTTTGGCAATCAGATCACCATCGGCCCTATGACGGGTTCTTGTCTAGTCTTTGGGAGTCGGATGACCATCGGTTCCAACTGTGCAGCTGGGGTGGGGGAACCGGGCACCTCTTTATGCAAAGTTGCGACAAGGGGTACGAATTTGCCCGGTTTACGGGTCTAGAGATGAATTCTCAAAGGTTCCTCTGGCCCTGTGATGGCCTCCAGTTTGTCAGTTATGTGTTTCTTGGATTCGTCATATAGACACTCCTCCGAAGAATAATAAGACTCAACCCCTTTGAAGGGATCGATGTCAGCGAAAGTCTTTACGAAGCCGTACTTACTGACATACTTGAAGCATTAGTGGAGGGTGGATGGCACGATCATATAGTCATGTATCCATGGACGCCCCAAGAGGATGTTGCAGGATGTATCTACATCTATGACGTAGCAGGTCACCTCTGTCCTTAGGTCGCCGATCTGACATTTCAATCGGATCTTTCCTAAGGGATAGCTCCTTTCTGCATTAAAACAGCTAATTGCGGTGTTGGTTGTCGCTAGCCGGTGCATAGGGATGCCGAGGACTTGAAGTAAGCTTTTCGGGATGATGCTTATCGACAAGCCAAGATCGATGTGCATCCGATCCACCTTGATGTCGCCTATGTATCTAGTGTAGTACAAGGGGCGATCAGCGTGTTGGTCTTGATCAGCATGTCCTATGGGGTAAATACGATGTTGGGTATTGTATTCGTACAGTTGCTGTCCTGGAGATCTGTCGACGAGTCTTCTCCCGTAGGTTTGACCTGCGCTAAGTAAGCGTCAGCATTCTAGAGCGCTTCACTCAATGCGACAAGAAGATCCTTAGAGGGCCTTAGGAGCTCGTATAACGACAACTTTGCCGGCGTATTATCTAGTTGTGCTAATATGTCAAAGTTGTAAGGTCTCTTCAACCCCTGAGGTGCATCCTTACGGAGCGGCCTGTCGAAGTGGGTTTCTTTTGGCTTGGACCTGTCTGCCAGTGGAGGCTGAGATGGCCCCAAAACATCAATGGCCGTCAGCGCTGCTGGCTGAGGGTCTTCAACTGAACTACCCGAAGTGGGCTGGGCTTGTGCCCCAGACCGGGTAACAACGACCGTCGCTTCCTCAATTTTGGCTAAAATTGTATGGCAGGATCTGGACTTCCTGCCCTTCTTCTTGTTGGCTGGAGATGACACCGCCAGGGTAACTTCGGGCACTAAGTCTGGGTGCACCCACATGATCTCTCCTCGTGACGTGGTATGAGGTACCAAGCCAGTCGTTTGGTCCCGGACGGGGGAAAGATTAGTAACTTCCATCGTTGCCCGGGGGATAGGTATTACCCCGTCTTGAGTACTTTTTGGAGGGAAGTTGCCGAACTGAATTGACACCATGTTCGCCACCACGGTAACCTCTTCAAAGTCTAACGACAGAGCTTTGGAGTCGATAAGATTCTAGATATACCACTTTAATTGAAAGCAGTCATGAGTGGCATGATGAACATAGCGATGGAAATGGTAGTATTTTGGGTCCTCCATCTCTGCCGCTCGAGGCTTGCACCTTGGTGGAGGGAGTTGGATCATGTCCCCTTGTAAGAGCATGTCAAAGATAGGCTTGACATGACTATCTTCGAATGAGTAATTCATCTTGGGCACTGAGTTTCTGTCTGCTTTTGTTCAGGCTTCTTGGTTGAATCAGCGACCAGGGCCTGTTTGCCCTTATTGTCCCGATTATTGGAGGTGCCGTTAGTGTTGTTGTTATTGGCGGTGGTACCAGGACGTTTGCCTTTGACCTCTCCATCCGGGATGTGTAATCCTAGCTGGCGAGCCTTCTTTAACTTCGCCTCCGCATTGGTGGCGCTTATGATGAAGGTCGTCCAATCCCTGAACTGATCTTCACCCATCCAGAGGCTGATTGCAGGGAGCAACTTCTTCTGGAAGATTTCAATCAAGGAGCTTTTAGGATTGTCTTGGGGCAATCTCATTACAGTTTGGCAGAACCGCTCGATATAGTTCCTTGTTAGCTCCCTCTCTCCCTGAACGACATCCATGAGAGACGACATTGTCACATCATGCCCCACTTCGTAGAATCTTTCTAGAAACATGTGCTTGAGTCCGTCAAAAGACTGGATGCAGTTGTCCGGAAGTTTGCGATACCAGTCGAACGCGATCCCCTTCAATGCTCCGATGAATAATCGGGTGAGGATGGCGTCACTATGCGGCAAGTGGTCGGTTGTGACCTCAAAATAAGTCATATCGACTAGCAGAGGTCTTTCCATCATATGAATCGATGTGAAACGGCTTATACCATGGTAGAAAAGGCACATCTCTCCATGCAATGGGATACGACTGTCGCATTCTGAGGTCCCGAGAGGAGTCTCGGGCATTGAACATTGCCCGAAGCTCCTGGACTTCCCTTCTGCCTCCCTTGCTTCATCTGTAGCTGAAGGAACGGATGCTCCTAGAGGATTGTCACCTAAAGGAGGAGCGGTCGTATTGGAGTCCGCGTTGACCGCAGGTCCCAAGCTTGTTTGTCCAGGCGCCCTTACTGGTTGAGTCGGCAAGGCAGCTTTGATTTTGTCTACTGACTTGACCAAGGACAGGAGCATGGCTTCAAGTACTTCTAGACATTTTTGGTCAGTAGGCGCTTCATGATTATCGTCAGCCATAAAGTCTGTCCTTACATGGGTAGAGGTGGAAGGGATCGTAGCAGAGGTGCTCTCTGTGTTGTACCCTCGTACCGAGAAATCGTCGGGGAATGTCGGAATGTCTTTCTCCTCGGACTCGGAAGGGGTGCTACCCCCTGTGTAGGAAGCCACATCATCTTGGCGAGGGCGGTCATCCTCAGGGATGTCCACGTCTGTTACGTAATTCCAGTAGATCGCTACCCCCTGTATGCTCTTGGAATACCGGGTTGTCGTATACTTTGAGGGGACTACTACCCCCGGCCTCATCTACCCCCAGAGAAATCAAGGATGCACCCCCACATGTTGGATGCTTTATTTTGGATCGAGTGCCTAGGTAGACACCCCCTGTGGCTATTCCTCCAGACGAGAGTTTTCTTGTAATGCTGGCGGAGATTGTCGGACTGGAAGAGCCTGTCTTATTCCCTCCCTAGCCGGGAAGAACCTTACGGATTGAATTACAGAAGGCGAAAGAAAATTCCTCGTCTACTGGGATTTGCATCCATTTTTCAATTTGTTGTTGGAAAGGTGCTGGCTGCTGTAGTCGTTGGAAAACGGACTGCCTTTCTTCAGGTGCTGCTGACTTGTCGCAACAGCAGTTGATGACTTGGGTGCAACGATGTCCCGAGAGGGGCTCATCGCACGCCAAGGTTGCTTCCTTCTCCTTGCGTTTGTGAGTAATCACCTCTCGCAAGTCGATAGCGGATTGATCTACTTTTGTATCCCATATGTGGACTCGGGTATCCCGAGCACACGGGTACGTAGGTGTCATGTTTGCTCCCTGATCCGAGGCTAGTAAAAGCACTTGCCCTCGATCGTTGGAGGGAGACTTTTGAGACCCACCCTGTCTGTTAGCCCTGGAGGACTGGATGCGGGTGGTTCTGTACAACTTTCCATGAGGAGCCCGCATAACAGTTAACGGTGCTCGCTGACAGCCAGCAACTTGGACAGTTGACTGGGCTTGTTGGGCCCGTACTGCCCTAGACTTCTTTGACTTAGCACCCGAATGCTCATAGTAAAAAGTATCTAGATTGATACATCCCACATTCTCAATGGGCCGCAAGGAGTCGGGCCCGCTTGAGAGACGGTCTAACACAGAGCTTCTGACAGGGCCGTATGAGACACTCTGCCTATGGCCAGGATTGGCTGCCGAATGGGCCATCTGCCAGCGGCCAGAGTTGGCTGCCACATGGGCGACCTGTCTGCGGCTAGAATTGGCTGCCGCATGGGCGATCTGCCTGCGGCCAGAGTTGGCTGCTGCATGAGCGATCTGCCTGCGACTAGAGTCAGATGCCGTATGAGTTATCTGCCCATCTCTCTTATGCAGCCTCTTTCTTGTCCGTATAGATTTCCCTTGTGCCCCTAAAAACTCGGCATTATAGTATTTTCCTTTGCAGGATTTGGGGACATTGGGGTTATCTGCAGTCGAAAGTAAGGACGTAGGAGAGTTTTGATCACCGTATTGGGCCGCAGAAGGAGCTTCTTTGAGAACCTAGTCGGAGGCAACAATTTTGTGCTTCGATATGTTGCGGGCTCTCTTTGGGTTGGCTCGCTTCTGCGATGGTCTGGCGCTCCCTTCAGAGAGCATTTCTTCGAATACTCGTGGGTCAAATCGAACCATGAGCATTTGCTCGTGGAGCTGAGCTTGGACTCGTCAGATTGCGTCACCAACTTCTCATCAGAAGAGAAGGATGTCCCCATAAGAGTCGCCATCGTGTTTGCCATTAAATATTAAGCACAACAAATTACAAATGAATTAAACTTGATTGCAAACTCGCTTGTACAGAAGAAAGCCTAGAAAGAAATCCTAGGAAATAATCTATGTACAATTGTTTAGTTTTAATTCTGGGGGGGTGACGATAGAGGCTCGAGAAAGTGTAGCAACTCTGCCTTACTCCTTGGACTATCTGACGCGATCCTTGCTCTTGAAGAAATTGCCATTCGTAGGTTGCCAGCCTTTGATTGCCAACCATTTGTATAGGTGTGGTACCCTGCTATTTATAGTATTTTTTGCAATAGCAGATTTTTTGGGCCACATAAAGGGCCACGTGGCCACGTGTCTATCACAGCACACAAAGACTCGATCTTGGGCTGCCAGCTGGTGGGGATTATTGAGATTTTGTTGTAGCGAATCTGGGTGTTTGAGACTTAGTCAGCCTACCACGTGTCCTATCGCAAGATAGGATCAGTCTGCTTGAGTCATTTTGAGCCGCATAGTCCTTTCAATGTTTGGCCATGCTGGGCCGCATAAGACTTATGAGGTAGTCTCCCTTAGTCCGCATGTAGCTTGGGGACTTTTTGAGCCGCATAGGTTCTATATTCTGGGCCGTATAAAGCTCATGCGGCTTGGATTGTAGTTTACCCTTGGCCGCATGAAGCACATAGATTGAGCCGCGTAATTGTTCATGCGGCTCGGGTCGTAGTCCTTTTGGCCTTATGGCCATGTCCAGTCTGGTAACATGATGTTTTATCTGATCACATCTTATCTTTTTTTGTCAGAGTGTCAGAGTTGTCAGAGCTGTCATTTTTGCTAATTTTGACAAAGTTTTGTCAGCTTTATCAGAAAGGGTAGATCAACTTGGCCGCATAAGTAACTATTCTTTTTGTGGATCATAAATCAGTCTGGTGAAGATGGGCCGCAGGGGGCGTGCTGAGTCTGTCATGCGGCTCTTCTTTATGCGGGTCAATCTGTTCCAGAGTACTCATGCGGTCAGTTGTGATCCGCATGAACCCCATATTTTCCATGCTTCTACAACAAGTTCTCTGTTTAATTCACAAGTCCAAAGTTTACATTATGTCACATGTTAATTACCTTACGTCACATAATTCTTTACTTATTTGTCTTTCCTATTCTCGGGATAAGTGCATTGGTAGTGCACGAGTCTCGATCCGTATTAACTTATTGCTTTCTATAACAATTCCTATGTTAGCTATTGCTGGTTTTCGTCCATAGTTTGGCTTCCTTTGTGATACTTGCTATTTGGGGTCTGACCCCACTGGTTTGTTTGGCCAGATCTGATAGGGGAGCCCAAGGGATATTCCACACCATCTACTCGACGGTGACCATCCGAAGCACCAGTGTACCTGAGTGGGTTTTTTATCATTCTTCCACTTGATATGTAAATTATTTTTTTGTGGCGTTTAGCCTCCGAGCACGTATTTAGCTCGTGCTTTTGGATCTTGACATTTAACCTACGGGCTTGAACATGATGTGCGTATTCTAGACTATAGGTAGAGCTTATCATGTATGACTATTACTATTGCTAGTTCTCTATTTTGGTATAACTAGTTTCATGATCATCCATATATAAATGGTTTGTTACGCTTTACTATTGTATGTCTGATGATCATACTTCTTGTACTTTGTATAATTGCTTGTGATTGAGATACCTAGGATTTCTTGACCTAGGATCGACTGTTGGCTTGTAGAAGTAACCCCTATGTCTTGACAGCTTATACGTGATTTCAGAGTACTGGCGTACTTTGGTATCACGTAGCTGGTCTTGTCCATCCCCATCTGCCAGTATTCTGGTTTTAGGGCGTGACATAGATTTTATTGGTGGCCATGCTGGTCTAATTTATCAGAGATGTGGGTGGTTACTGATTTAGATATCTCAGTCATAATTCTTCTTTATTGATATCCTTCGAATTATTCTATATCTCTTATCCTTTGAGCTGATATCTGCCTTGATCATTGATCTTTCGTGTCCCCTCCATTTGATCCTGGTGTCCTTTAACTTTCAAGGACACGGTTCTTAACCCTTCCGATTATCTTGTTTGTGTTCTGCCGATGGCAGGTCAGCAATCTTCTGTTAGGCCAGTTATGGAGGTTCAATCTCAGCATTCAGATGTAGAATCGAGAGTTAAGCCGACTGCAGTGATGTCAGTCAATCCCGATCAGCCAGCTGTGACAGTACAATCAACAGTCCGAGCAGAAGTAGTTCCAGATCTGTCTGATGTACCTGCACTCATTGGGATCATCAAGGAAATAATGGAGTCACAACAACAACGAGATCTCGTTCTCCAGCAGAGTATCCAGATGTTGATTGATCGTAGTGGGAAAAGAATACCAGAGGAATTTCAAGCCAAGGACTGGCAGCCAGAAGAAGTGCGAATTGGAGCCAGACAGTACCAGTCATCCCTCAGTAAGCATATCGAGCCCGGCCTACTGTAGAGGCAGTACGAGAGCGGGAGCATATAGCTAGGAGGACCTCATCCAGAAATGAGGGTCGTAAGAGGTACCATTCACCCATATCTGGCTTTTCATCCCGATGTCCATCACAAGTACCAACAGACTAACGTCCATACCAGCACCTGGAGTTACCAGTCGTATGTTCCTTTTGTGGAAGGGAAGGGCACACCCATCTTACTTATCGGAGGGCTAACTTTCTATGTTTATCGTGCGGTTCACCTGACCACATGATATAAATTTATCCCCGGAGGAGTCAAGGTGGATCGTCATCGTTCCAGCCTTCCAACCAGCAAGCACCAGCGCTGGTTCAGTAGCAGCAAGCTCAGAGGCAGAGAAACCAGCAGTAGTATTAGGCAAAACCTGTACATATTGTGAAAAGTTAGGGCATTCTAGATCAGTTTTTGGGACGGCCAATAGACGATGCTTCAGCTCTGGAGCAGGGAACCATTCAATTAGCACTTGCCCATATCCGATATCTTGAGGATGACCATCTACACCAGATATACTACCGCCATCCTTTCAATCACCCCCGGCATTACCTTCCGTAGTGGAGGAGCAGCTAGGGCTAATACTAGATGGTCAACCATTGGCACAGTACCCACCGCCATCGCGAGCTCAGAGGATCAGGCAGCTCAGAGCATAGTTGTCTGCACAGTACCAGGAGCAGCCCTAGTATCAGCATGAAGATAATACCTTGGGAGTCTCAGGTACCATCTTCATGGTCTTCTTTCAGTTATGACCTTTCGATTTGTCTTTCAGTAGCAGGCCAGGTAGTAGTAGTATATCTTGGGTTCTGGTCGGCGACCTTGTATTCTATCTATATATGGAGTACAATGGTCGTCTTGACTTATTCGATGAGTGAAGGTGAGTTTCTCATCCCACTCTTCTTTCCTCATAGTCGAGACATGTGATAATATCAGGTATCTCGACTATGAAGATACGTCCCGGGTAGAGCCATGTCTTAGACTAGGTCATTGGAACCGACTTACCTTGAGACTTGACCTTTATCTATTTTTGGAGTCAGCATAGGCCAGCGAGGACGTTGGTCCCTACTCTACTGACTCAAGAGACATATCTATTCATATGGCTCCAGCCCTTCTTGATTGTGGTTGTGTTATTGCTTACACATTTATTTATATTACTGTTGCCTTCATTACTGATATGCCATGCCTTGTTTGATTTACATGGTTGTATTTTCTGGAGCTTTTGTTTTGGTTATCATGCTCGACTAGCTTTAGGAAATTCTGAGGTAAAAATTTTTCTAAGTATGGGAGAGTTGTGAGACTCGTCTCACTGTATCAGTATTTATATACAGATATGTATTTTTGTACTGTGTTTTATATTTTCTTGATTTTTGAAACATTTCAAATTTTTCCCAACTTATAGATTTTCTCCATGATCGGCATATCGCCAGTGTACCATTGTATATCGACGGCATGCCTGTCACTCTCGTTTTTCTGTTATATGTATTTTCAGTGTACATATACGAAATTCGGACCTTTGTCAGGTGACCCGTGTTTTGACTTGTCTTTCTTAGCCTTACTTTGGTTTAATTTTGACTTGGTTTAATTTGGTTTAGTTGATTTGAGATGAGATGGTTTTGTATAAAATCCAAACTTCTCTCTCTCCTCCATTATTTCATTCTCTTTATCTTTTTTCCTTTTCATTTTTCCTCCAACCTAAGGCAAGTGCATCTTGCCAAATGTTGGACAAATGTTATTTTGTTTGTTCTAAACTCTTTCTTACATAATTATAAGCCTCTTTAGTACTTAGAACTTTTGATTTTGGTGGATAATTTCTTGTAGATCTAAGTTTACTCAAATCTTGGGTTTTGATTCACCAAACTTTATTATTTTCAAGTTTTGACTGTTCCATGTTGTAAAGAATTTGATTTTACTCAAAATAGACCTTTAAAAATCTGGATTTCGATTTGTTTTGAGTGATTTGTGAACATGGAAAGTTCATGGGTTCCATGAACACATGTTCTCGGATCGGAAAAGAAGAACAGTGCTGGGCGCATGGCATTTCCATGCGCCCACAGTGGTTTTCCTTTGGGCGCATAGTCATTTTTATGCGCCCAAGGCCCCCTGCTTCCTGTGCTTAGGCGCATGGCCCTTTGCACATAGCCCTGGGCACATAGCCCTTTATATGCGCCCAAGTACACCCTGTTCCCCTTTCGATTGGGCACATAGCCCTGATTATGCGCCCACTTGCCTAGGAAGATAGTCTCCAAACTTATCTTCCAATGCACCTTGTCTCCATCCTGTGGGCGCATACATGTAGGCGCAGGCATATGGGTGCATAGCTCTTGGCGCATGCCTTCCCTAAATACTTGAATCTCCATGAAACGGCTAGCCATAGGCGCATAACCCTAGGCGCATAGTTTTGGGCGCATGCTCCCTGCTTTGGCGTATACCATTCCCTGTGTATGTCACCCTAGGCACATGCTCTCCTTGGACCATGTTGACCTTGGGCGCATGCTATCCATGACACCCCATTCTGACCTTGGCACCCTTCTTGGCCATGGTGCCACATTAGCCCGTGTTGGATGGCCCTAACACGAATGACTGTTTTGCCCATTTGAGCTATTCAGCTGTTAGTCTTGAAAAATGCTCGGACACCAAGCTTGTAGACATTTGTCTTGGCTTCAAAATTTTCTCAGTTCACCTTATTGGACTTCATATGCGATTGATAACTTAAATCATAGTTTCGACCTTTGGCATGTCTTCTGTACTTGACGTTTTAAGGTTTTGTTCGACTGTAATAAATTTCCTTAACATGATTAGATAATTTTGTACAGTTAGAGAATAATTGTACCCCCTTATATTCTTAACACTAGCACAAATTCAATTGTTGTTTTATGCCAAGTAGTTTTTTTTATTCCTTCTCCCATGCCATGATGTCTTTTTTCTAACTCTTTCTACTTGCGATCCTTATTGTCATGTTTGCTTATTCTTAGATAGTGGCCCGTCGGGGTGCACTCATGATTTATGTTTTTTTTGCTTATTCTTAGATAGTGGCCCGTCGTGGCGCACTCATGTTACATGTCTTTCTTTGCTTACATAATAGTGACCCGTCGTGGTACACTCTTGAACATGTCTTTCCTTGCTTACATGATAGTAGCCCGTAGAGGCACACTCTTGACAAGTACTCTTTACATGACAAGTAAACCTAAGCATGACATGCTTAATCAAGATGCTGTTGCAACGGCAATTTCCTCCTTGCTAATGTAACTCTTTTGGATATCGTGGTTAAATTCTTTGTGTATGCGTGCACAAGCTACATATCTCGTCTTGCATCATATCTAGGATATGGATTCTTGAATACCACGGTCAAGGATTCATACTAAATCTGAATAGGATAACGACTAGATTGATCAAGTAGCTCATAAAAAGATTTCCAAGTCACATGCAATCCCGTTATCTAGGCGCTTTAATTGGATTTGTAGCCTGCCGATGAGTATGGCGCATTTCCAACATGCTGTCATGTGTTGCACCCCCAAGTCACCTAATACAACTCTTTCAACCTGCGGAAGGATAACTCGAATAGTCTGCAGGGCTTGTGACTACTGGAACATCTCATTGCATCTTGTAGTAATTAGACTTTTGATAATCCTAGTTAGTTAAAGTATCAAGCCGTACTCATTGCTTGGCCGTGATTGATGGATGTAGTCCAGTCCAGTTTAGTTTTGTCTAGGCAGTGTCCATATGTTTATTTCAGTACATTATAGTTTATGCTTTACTTTTGTCGGTGAATGATCATAGGCTAAGTTCTGTTCAGGAGAAGGGTTACAATCCCGGTCCTTGTTTGGTTTATGGGTTGTAACTTGGCTTCCGGAATAGCTCCCAAGTCATCTTATCATTTGTCGTTCCATTCAGTACTCACATGTTCTACATGATCTTATGCTATACATTGATTAGAGATTAAGTTCTGTTCAGTAGAAGGATTACAACCCCAGTCCTTGTTTGGTTTATGAGTTATAACTTGGATTCTGGAATAGTTCCTAAGTCATCTTATCATTGTCATTCTATATAATTCTCACAGGCTCTCATGCCCTAGTTATCTCACATGCTCACAAGTCTCAGTTATATAACATGCTCACATGTCTCAGTTATCTAACATGCTCACATGTTCTAGTTATCGTACTTATTCGCATGTACCAATTCTCTTACATGGTTTAGTTATGTCACAAGTTCTCTGTTTAATTCACAAGTCCAAAGTTTACATTATGTCACATGTTAATTACCTTACGTCACATGATGCTTTACTTATTTGTCTTTTCTATTCTCGGGATAAGTGCATTGGTAGTGCACGAGTCTCGATCCGCATTAACTTATTGCTTTCTCTAACCATTGTAATGTTAGCTATTGCTGATTTTTGTCCATAGTTTGGCTTCCTTTGTGGTACTTTCTATTTGGGGTCGGATCCTACTGGTTTTGTTTGGCCAGATCTGATAGAGGAGCCCAAGGGATCTTCCGCACCATCTACTCGACGGTGACCATCCGAAGCACCAGAGTACCTGAGTAGATTTCTTATCATTCTTCCACTTGATATGTATATTATTCTTTTGCGGCATTTAGCCTCCGAGCACGTGTTTAGCTCATGTTTTTGGATCTTGACATTTAGCCTATGGGCCTAAACATGATGTGCGTATTCTAGACTATAGCTAGAGCTTATCATGTATAACTTTTACTATTGCTAGTACTCTATTTTGGCATGACTAGTTTTATGATCATCCATGTATAAATGGTTTGGGACGCTTTACTATTGTATGCCTGATGATCATACTTCTTGTACTTTGTATAATTGCCTGTGATTGAGATACCTAGGATTGCTTGACCTAGGATCGACTGTTGGCTTGTAGAAGTAATCCATATGTCTTGACAGCATACGTAATTTCAGAGTCCTGGCATACTTTGGTATCACGTAGTTGGCCTTGTCCATCCCCACCTGCCAGTATTCTGGTTCTGGGGCGTGAATAGGTTTTAGTGGTGGCCCATCTGATTTATCAGATATGTGGGGGATTACTGATTTAGATATCTCAGTCATAATTTTTCTTTATTGATATCCTTCATATTATTCTATATCTCTTATCCTTTAAGCTGATATCTGCCTTGATCGTTGATCTTTGTGTCCCCACGATTTGATCCTTGTGTCCTTTAACTTTCAGGGACACTGTTCTTAACCCTTCCGATTATCTTGTTTGGGTTCTGCCGATGGCAGGTTAGCAATCTTCTGTTAGACCAGTTGTGGAGGATCAATCTCAGCATTTAGATACAGAATCGAGAGTTGACCCGAGTGTAGTGATGTCAGTCAATCTCGATCAGCCAGCTATGCCAGTACAATCAGCAGTCCGAGCAGAGGTAGTTCTAGATAAGTCTGATGTACCTACACTCATATGGATCATCAAGGAAATGATGGAGTCACAACAACAACGAGATCTCGTTCTCCAGCAGAGTATCCAGATATTGATTAAACGTAGTAGGCAAGAACTACCAGAGGAATTTCAAGCCAAGGACTGGCAGCCAAAGGAAGTGCGGATTGGAGCCAGACAATACCAGTCGTCCAGTCAGTCAGCATATCGAGCCCGGCCTACTGTAGAGGCAGTATAAGATCGGGAGCATATAGCTAGGAGGACCACATCCAGAACTGAGGGTCGTAAGAGGTACCATTCACCCGTATCTGGCTTTTCACCCCAATGCCCTTCACAAGTACCAACAGACCAACGTCCATACCAGCACCAGGAGTTACTAGTCGTATGTTCCTTCTGTGGAAGGGTACACCCATCTTACTTGTCGGAAGGTTAACTTTCTATGTTTATCGTGCGGTTCACCTGACCACATGATATAAATTTTTCCCCAGAGGAGTCAAGGTGGATCGTCATCCTTCCAGCCTTAAAACCAATAGGCACCAGCGCCGGTTCAGCAGCAGCAAGCTCAGAGGTAGAGAAACCTGCAATAGTATCAGACAGAACAAACCTGTACATATTATGGAAAGTTAGGGCATTCTAGATCAGTTTGTTAGACGGCCAATAGGCGATGCTTCCGTTGTGGAGCAGATAACCATTCAATTAGCACTTGCTCATATCCGACATCTCGAGGACGACCATCTACACCAGATATACAACCGCCATCCTTTCAATCACCCTGGCATAACCTTCCGTAGTGGATGTGCAGCTAGGGCTAATACTAGATGTTCAACCATTGGTACAGTACCCACCGCCATCGCGAGCTCAGAGGATCAGACAGCTCAGAGCAGAGTTGTATGTACAGTACCAGAAGCTGCCCTAGTATCAGCATAAAGATAATACCTTGGGAGTCTCAGGTACCATCTTCATGGTCTCCTTTCAGTTATGACCTTCGAATCTGTCTTTCAATAGCAGGCCAGGTAGGAGCAGTATATCTTGGGTTCAGGTCCGTGACCTTGTAATCTATCTATATGGGAGTACAATGGTCGGCTTGACTTATTCGATGAGTGAAGGCAAGTTTCTTGTCCCACTCTTCTTTCCTCATAGTCGAGACATGTGATAAATATCAGGTATCTCGACTACGAAGATACGTCCCGGATAGAGTCATATCTTAGACAAAGTCATTGGAACCGACTTACCTT
This sequence comes from Iris pallida, assembly GCA_029216955.1. Classification (NCBI taxonomy): domain Eukaryota; kingdom Viridiplantae; phylum Streptophyta; class Magnoliopsida; order Asparagales; family Iridaceae; genus Iris; species Iris pallida. The sequence goes on along the minus strand of JANAVB010044155.1, from coordinate 59,738 downwards.
GGGACTTGACCTTTATCTATTTTTGGAGTCAGCGTAGGCCTGCGAGGACGTTGGTCCCTACTCTTCTGACTCAGGAGACATATCTATAATTAATATGCCTCCAGCTCTTCTTGATTGTTGTTTGTGTTATTGCTTACGCATTTATTTATATATTGTTGCCTTTATTACTGATATGCCATGCCTTGTTTGATTTAGATAGTTGTATTTTCTTGAGCTTTTGTTTTGGTTATCATGCTCGACTAGCTTTAGGAAATTTCGATGTAGGAATTTTTCTAAGGATGGGAGAGTTGTGAGACTCGTCTCACTGTATTGGTATTTATAACGGATACGTATTTATGTACTGTATTTTGTATTTTCTTAATTTTTGGAACATTTTAAATTTTTCCAACTTATAGATTTTCTCCTTGATCGGCATATCGCTAGTGTACCAATGTATGCCGACGGCATGCTTGTCACTCTTATTTTTCTGTTATACGTATTTTAGTGTACGTATACGAAATTTGGGCCTTTGTCAGGTGACCCGTGTTTTGACTTGTCTTTCTTAGCCTTGCTTTGGTTTAATTTTGACTTGGTTTAATTTGGTTTAGTTGGTTTGAGATGAGATGGTTTTGTATAAAACCCAAACTTCTCTCTTTCCTCCATTATTTCATTATCTTCATCTTTTTTTCCTTTTCATTTTTCCTCCAACCTAAGGCAAGTACATCTTGCCAAATATTGGACAAATGTTATTTGTTTGTTCAAAACTCTTCCTTACATATTATAAGCCTCTTTAGTACTTAGAATTTTATTTTGGTGGATAATTTCTTGTAGATCTAAGTTTACTCAAATCTTGGTTTTCTTGGGTTTTGATCCACCAAACTTCATTATTTTCAAGTTTTGCTTGTTCCATGTTGTAGAGAATTTGATTTTACTCAAAATGGACCTTTAAAAACCCGGATTTCGATTTATTTTGTGTGATTTGTGAACTTAGGAAGTTCATGGGTTCCATGAACACATGTTCTCGAATTGGGAAGGAAGAACAGTGCCGGATGCATACCATTTTCATGCGCCTACAATAGTCTTCCTTTGGGAGCATAGTCATTTTTTTGCGTCCAAGGCCCACAGCTTCCTGTGCTTAGGCGCATGGCCCTTTGCACATAGCCCTGGGCGCATAGCCTTTTATATGCGCCCAAGTACACCATGTTCCCCCTTCGATTGGGCGCATAGCCCTGATTATGCGCCCACTTGCCTAGGAAGATAGTCTCCAGACTTATCTTCCAATGCACCCTGTTCCCACCCTGTGGGTGCATGCATGTAGGCGCATGCATATGGGTGCATAGCTCTTGGCGCATGCCTTCCCTAAACACTTGACTCTCCAAAAAATGACTAGCCATAGGCGCATAGCCTTAGGCGCATAACCCTAGGCGCAGTTTTGGGTGCATGCTCCCTGCTTGAGCGCATACCATTCCCTTTGTATGTCACCCTAGGCACATGCTCTCCTTTGACCATGTTGACCTTGGGCGCATGCTATCCATGACACCCCATTCTGACCTTGGCACCCTTCTTGGCCATTGTGCCACATTGGACCGTGTTGGCTGGCCCTAGCACGAATGACTGTTTTGACTGTTTTGCCCATTTGAGCTATTCAGCTGTTAGTCTTGAAAAACACTCGGACACGAAGCTTGTAGACATTTGTCTTGGCTTCAAATTTTTTTTATTTCATCTTGTTGGAGTTCATATGCGATTGATAACTTAAATCATAGTTTTGACCTTTTGGCATATTTTCTATACTTGATGTTTTGAGGTTTTCTTCGGCTGCTATAAATTTCCTTAACATGATTAGATAATTTTGTACAGTTAGAGAATAATTGTACCCCCTTATATTCTTAACACTAGCATAGATTCAATTGTTGTTTATGCCAAGTAGTTACTTTTATTTATTCCTTCTCCCATGCCATGATGTCTTTTATCTAACTCTTTCTACATACGATCCTTATTATCATGTTTTCTTATTCTTAGATAGTGGCCCGTCGGGATGCACTCATGATTTATGTCTTTTCTTTGCTTATTCTTTGATAGTGGCCCATCGTGGCACACTCATGTTACATATTTTTCTTTTCTTACATCATAGTTACCCGTCGTGGTGCACTCTTGAACATTTCTTTCCTTGCTTACATGATAGTTGCCCGTAGAGGCGCACTCTTGACAAGTACTCTTTACATGACAAGTAAACCTAAGCATGACATGCTTAATCAAGATGCTGTTGTGATGGCTATTTTCCCTTGCTAATATAACTCTTTTGGACACTGTGGTTAAATTCTTTGTGTATGCGTGCACAAGCTGCATGTCTCGTCTTGCACCATGTCTAAGATATGGATTCTTATTTACCACGATCAGGGATTCATATTGAATCTGACTAGGATAACGACTAGATTGATCAAGTAGCTCATAAAGAGATTTTCCAGTCACATGCAATCCCGTTATCTGGGCGCTTTAATTGGACTTGTAGCCTGCCGACGAGTAGGGCGCATTTCCAGTACGCTGTCATGTGTTGCACCCCTAAGTCACCTAATACAACTCTCTCAACCTGCAGAAGGATAACTCGGATAGTCTGCAGGGCTTGTGGCTGCTGGAACATCTTATTGCATCTTGTAGTAATTAGGCTTGTGATAGCCCTAGTTAGTTAAAGTATCAAGCCGTACTCATTTTTTGGCCGTAATTGATGGATGTAGTCCAGTCCAGTTTAGTTTTGTCTAGGCAGTGTCCGTATGTTTATTTTAGTACATTATTGTTTATGCTTTACTTTTGTCGACGAATGATCGGAGGCTAAGTTCTGTTCAGAAGAAGGGTTACAATCTCGATCCTTGTTTCGTTTATGGGTTGTAACTGGGCTTCCGAAATAGCTTCTATTTCATCTTATCATTTGTCGTCCTATTCAGTACTCACATGTTCTACATGATCTTATGCTAAACATTGATTAGAGATTAAGTTCTGTTCAGGAGAAGGGTTACCACTACACCAAAACACGTGTATTGTAACGGTCTAAACATGTTACCAAAATTAATTCTAACGGGTATATTCCGTGAGTATATAGGCGTGGGTAATATTAGTAACTGTTCTTCTAACGGACCATGTCCGTTAGTGTTTCAACAATTCTAACGGCTATAACCGTTACTAACTATTTTTCTAACAGGCATTTAGATATATATAGAATTAAATACTAACGGGCTATAACCGTTAGTATATTTTAAAAAATGGGAAAAAAATAATTTTAGAATTTAATACTAATGAAAATAGGCCGTTAATATATTTTAAAAAAATTGGAAAAAAATTAATTTTAGAATTGAACACTAATGGAATGATGAAGTCTGAACAACATTTGTTTAGAACATTCCCTTTGTTCTATTCATGGCAATTAACTAACTAGGTTTGTTACACTTTGCTACCAATAGACTGATAGACACAAGGGTATCTGGAGAAAAAAAAAACTTTAAACAATGTCTCAAGTGTAAACAAAAGAACAAGTTCCCAAATCTAAAATAAATTTCTGCCATAGCATGACTTTAAACAAAATAACTCACTCCATGAGAGAAATAGAAAAAGTCTTAAGCTAGCTCAAATGCCACTAGACATCGACCAAACAGAGCAAGTACAATATTGCTAGAATGAGCGTCGATATTTCTCAACTTCAGCTTTCATAAAGAAAAAATAACTTCTCCATAAGTTTCAAGGGAAACAATATTAAGGTACAAGAGGGAAACAAATAATAAGATGCTGTTGCGGATGAAAACCATATCTTTCCATGAATTCTTTCTTTCGTTCATATAATTGATAGTCATCTGCAATTATAAAGAGCACAGTGGTCATTGAGTTTGAGAGATTCAAAAAAGTAATCAAATATCAAATTTATTTCTAAGAGATGAACAAAAGAACATGAGCACAAAACCTTTGGCAACTTACATGTAACGCCGATACTGCAGGTTAACCTTTCGTTTGTCACAATTATCCAAAAGAATTCAAACCTGCAGGTTGTACAAAAGACCTTGCATCTTCATATTTCAAGAAAAATAATAATATTCCTGTAAGATTACTCATTTCAAGAAAATAATAATATTCTAAATATGGTCTGATTAGTTATTTGTTCCTCGATATACTTCCAGGAAAGAAAAATATCCCTAAGTGACAACAGAGAGCTTGTTCATCTGATCTGTTAGCGGGACATAGTATTGCAGCATCTAAAACAAAGTAATGCTTAGCTAATATAATTATAATATTTCATAATGCACAAACCTGCATTTATGTGCAGCATAAGAATTCTTATAAGCCATCAGCAAACAGCACATATTCTTGCATACACAATAATTTCAATCCGTACACAAATGTATATGTACTAATATAACACAGATTAGAAACAAGCCTAATCAGTTTGAACAACTGGTCAAAATTTCAGACCATAAAATAGTTGTTTAGAGTGCTGTTTGCGGACCTGATCAAGACGGGAATAGATTTATGGCAGAAACTCTATTCTCTATCCATCAGGATAGTCAATAATTATAGAGCAAACAAGAGAAAGAAATATAACTATAAAACATAACCACGCACCGTTATTCGATGATATTTCTCCTTCTTGTTGTAAACACATAAAACATAACCACCTGCAAGAGAATAAAAAGTGAGAAACTACAGGAAAATGACTGATCTCTGAGACAGTATGTGCTATCCAAACGGAAAGAATGAAATGTAGAAAATCCAACAAGTTTTTGTACAAACCAATATAAGTTTAGAACTAATCTTCCGTGGATAAACAAGACATGATAAATGAACACAGGAGTTATGTTGGTCAAGAAAGTCTTCATGCAATGCTTAAACAACTTTAATGTACAAAAATCCCATCAAAGACTTAAGTTAATTGAAAAGCTTGAACAAATCAAGGCATCTGCTCACAAATGCTTTACTGAATTAATTCTCCAGAACAGTCAAGAAGTTGATCGTAAAGATTGATACAGCAAGGTTTATGATAATTGCTGCAAGAATGAATGCACTTCAGATTCAGAATACCAAACTGACCTTGCAAGAACTATTTGACCAACCTTTGGCATTCAGCAAACTGTGCTATTGGAGTAGTTTGAAGGATATGTCATAAACCCCAATATGCAACAGAAGTAAAGCCTACACTAACAGACAGTATTGTACCTCTACTGCAGGGAGGATCATTTGCATTTGGTAAAAATTTCCTACAACAACAGCGTTATCGAACGAGCATATCGAACGAGCATTCAGAGCTCCGGTATGTGTATCATGTCCAGATCTGGTAATCCCAGATAGAAAGAAGGTTGACCCTAAGAGAAGGAGAAGATCAATGCAAGTACATGAAGCCTTCTTTGAAGGCGAATAGCTAATATAGATTTCAAAAAGGAACATCTGACCCAGAAATAAAACTCAAGTGCATTGGTAAGGTGGTCCAAAAATTCTAGTTGAATCTTCATATGCATTGGTAAAAGTATCTGCACCAAACTGACCCTCGAAGTCAAAAATAAAAATAGTGCTATATATGTTTTTTTTCCTGCAATTGAGACACAAGTATAAATAGGCTTGGGCCTATCGAGGCTAAATGAGTACCTGCCTAATTTAATTGAAGTTGGACCAGTCTGATCTCTTTCCCCATGCTGTAGTACCAGATATTACCATCCCAAAATGATGACAGGATAGACACAAAGCATTGACTTATTAGCAGAAGAAATGTAACTACCTCATGACAGAGACGGGATGGTGTTGTTGAAGCTGCCTCAATTCTCTTGCTGCAATTGAAGGTAACCTCTCATCCTCAATAGATCTACCATTTCTTAAAAATATTCCCCTAAGAAATGACTGAAGCACATTTTCATCAGTTTACCATACAATAGTCACCAAACTCATGCAGATAAAATGCATACACGCCTAAGAGTATATAGATTTGTGATTGAGAAGGTAAACATGAACACTACAGTGAAATTTTCATTGATATTTTCTGTCATGAATATTAATTTGGTTACTGCCAAGTAAGAAATCTCAATGGAGTTCATCTAGATCACGACTTCAAGTAATGAACATTCATATGAATTTCTGGCACTCGTGTCTAGTTAGTAAGGCATGTTTTGAAGCAGATGATGTTCCACGAGGAAACATAATCAGTCATATGTGCACTCAACTATAAGAAATATTCTGAGAATAGTTGGTCCGCTTTAATATGAAAGAAAGTTCAAACCTCAGGATCTTCTCGTAAATCTGTTTAAATAACAAGAAAAAATAATTTTTCTGAGTATCCAATAAAAAAATGCATAACAAGCAAAAGCTGCAAAACCTACTTCAAGCCAATCATGATGAGTTAGTTCCATATTTTCGAAGAAGAAATCTCACACGAAGTAGGTTTTGCTTATGACAACAAAAAATAATTCTAGTTCTTCTTATTGGTAAATGTGTCTGAAAGAAATTACATTTTCTGAAAATAATTTGTCCATCAGGTCTTATATTCTTCATATACTAAGGTCTCAACCCCAGGCCCCAGCTACCATTATAGTTAGATACTTCAATTTGGAGCTACTGTAAAACATACTGTTTGCTTTGTCCTTTTCATTAAAGCAACAATGTGTCAGAAATACGAATGATATTCCAACTCGTATGAACATATGCATATTATAATTTTTTAACTCCCATAATATTTGGAAGGAATAACCCACTTCTCCGTAGTATCGAACCCAGCCAACCAGGATGCGTTATTAGTTCTTTCTTGATCTCACGTCACCTAGAACTCTTCCGGAGAAGCAAGATCGAATGTTCCATAGGAAAAAGGAAAGATATAAAGAAAGAATACTGGCAGCTAATTCTTAAGTTGGTTCCCCACTGCATCCTCCCCATAATTATTTTCATTGCAAAGAAGGCTCGCTGTATCTATGTTGCACACACACAAGAATACGACATAACACAGACATCGCACCCATTTTTGGAGTGCCCATGCTTCCAAATTGTACATTTTACCAAAGAAAATCATTCTTTTCATTACAAATAAGACCAGATAGAAACTGTATCACAGTGCTACTCTAGCAATATTAAAAGGACATGAATCCGATACTACACACGGACAAGGCAACCGTTTTTTTTGTGCCCGTGCTTACAAGTTCCACATTTGGTTTAATCTCTATTATCATATTAGAAGTGGCCATATGAAGGAGTCAAGATTCAAACATTCTACATATCAAGTTAGTTCTCTAATTCAAATGGCATTCTAACAAATGGAGCATAACATCATGCTACAAATAAAATTACTTTCATCTCTAAAAACATGAACAAATAAGTCCATGTATTGAATAGAGAAAAGCGGCAAAAAGTGGAGACAATCCCACCGATCGACCTGAATTCGGCTCCGATGAGCAAAGTTCGAGACAGCGCAGTGCTCCGATAGCCCCTGCAGCTCCCTCTGCCTCTCCCTGACGATCCTCATTCAATTCGAGCCGAGCCTGCCCCCCGAATCCTCAAAGCGTCCCTCGGTGCACTATCCTCGCTCCTCCTCTTATCCCTCTTGTCGTCCCTCCGCTACGTCACTGTCTGGACCTACTCCCTCACTCATGCCTCACCCCTCCTCTCTATCTCCCTGAGCCACTCTGCCTTGGGCTCTCCGGTGAGGCCATGGCCGACTCTGTCATTCGTAGATGATCTCCCTCACCTCTCTCTCTTTCCGGACACCGGTGACTGCTCGTGACTCTACGAGCTTCGTGGACGCGCACGCCTCGTCCTCCAGCTCCTGCCAGCGGCGGAGGATGGAGGAAGAGGCCGCGGCGATCGAGGTCGGGGTCGGTGATCGGGATCGGGACTCGGCAGGGGAGAAGGATGGAGGACTCGAGGACGGTTTTTGAGGCTGGTGAGGGCGAGGAGCTCCGACTTGCGGTTGCAGCGCTCGATGGTGGGGATGATGTCCTCGGTCTAGTGGGTGACCGAGCGGCTGAGGAGGCGGCGGACGACTCGGCGATTCAGATCGACGACAACGACGCTCGTCATTGGAGGAGCTTGAGCAGCCGCCGCTGGCGTGTCCGACGCGGAACTCACGATCGAACTTTGGGATGAAATTTGCCATCAAAGAATTCTCCTTCTTCTTTTATTCTTCTTCGGATCTGGGGGTCCTAGTGATCTATGAAACCCTAGATTCAAAATTTAGGGGAGAATAATGGGAGTCTGTAGAGAGAAAAGTTTATTTTCCCAAATGGAGAATTTGGGAATGAAGTGAGAACCGGATGTGGGAGGGAGTATATTGTAAAATTGGAGGGAAGTTTGCCGCGAGAATTTTGGTTGTGCCCCCAATTTTTCATAACTAATAATTTTAGGTTTTTTGGGGAGGATAATACTATTTGTAACAGGATGTTCTTTTTTACCTATTAATAAATGATTACAGGGAGGAAAAGACCTATATTTGCAACAGCCTAAGTCATTAGTAACGGGTTTATTGTGTTACTAATTTGTAACGGGTTATGTCCGTTAGAAACTTAAAAATGGTCCATTAGAAATTGAACAATTTGGTGTAGTGTCCTTGTTTGGTTTACGTGTTATAACTTGGATTCTGGAATAGTTTCCAAGTCATCTTATCATTGTCATTCTATATAATTCTCACAGGCTCTCATGCCCTAGTTATCCCATAAACTCACAAGTCTTAGTTACAAAACATGCTAACAGGACTCAGTTATAACATGCTCACATGTTCCAGTTATCGTACATGTTCGCATGTACCATTTCTCTTACATGGTTTAGTTATGTCACAAGTTCTCGATTTAATTCACAAGTCCAAAGTTTATATTATCCCACAAACTCACGAGTCTCGATCCGCATTTACTTATTGCTTTCTCTAACTATTGTTATGTTAGCTATTGCTGGTTTTCGTCCATAGTTTGGCTTCCTTTGTGGTACTTGCTATTTGGGGTCTGACCCCACTGGTTTTTTTTGGCCAGATCTGATAGAAGAGCCCAAGGGATCTTCCGACCATCTACTCGATGGTGACCATCCGAAGCACCAGAGTACCTGAGTGGGTTTCTTATTATTGTCCCACTTTATATGTACATTATTCTTTTGTGGCGTTTAGCCTCCGAGCACATGTTTAGCTCATTTTTTGGATCTTGACATTTAGCCTACGGGCCTAAACATGATGTGCGTATTCTAGGCTATAGCTAGAGCTTATCATGTATGACTATTACTATTGCTAGTTCTCTATTTTGGTATGACTAGTTTCATGATCATCCATATATAAATGGTTTGGGATGCTTTACTATTGTATGCCTGATGATCATACTTCTTGTACTTTGTATAATTGTCTGTGATTAAGATACCTAGGATTGCTTGACCTAGGATCGGCTGTTGGCTTGTAGAAGTAACCCTATGTCTTGACAGCTTATACATGATTTCAGAGTACTGGCATACTTTGGTATCATGTAGCTGGCCTTGTCCGTCCCCACCAGCTAGTATTCTGGTTCTGGGGCGTGATATAGGTTTTAGTGGTAGCCCATGTATGTCTGATTTATCAGATATATGGGAGGTTACTGATTTAGATATCTCAGTCATAATTCTATCCTTCGTATTATTCTATCTCTTAACCTTTGAGATGATATCTTCCTTGATCGTTGATCTTTCATGTCCCCTCGATTTGATCCTTGTGTCCTTTAACTTTCAGGGACACTGTTCTTAACCCTTCCGATTACCTTGTTTGGGTTTTGCCAATGACAGGTCAGCAATCTTCTGTTAGGCCAGTTGTGGAGGATCAATCTCGCATTCAAATACAGAATCGAGAGTTGACCCGTGTACTGTGATGTCAGTCAATCTCGATCAGCCAGCTGTGCCAGAACAATCAGCAGTCCGAGCATAGGTAGTTCCAGATTAGTCTGATGTACCTACACTCATAGGGATCATCAAGAAAATAATGGAGTCACAGCTAATAAGATCTTGTTCTCTAGCAGAGTATCCAGATGTTGATTGATTGTAGTGGATAACGAATACCAGAGGAATTTTAAGCCAAGGTCTGGCAGCCAGAGAAAGTATGGATTAGAGCCAGATAGTACCAATCATCCAGTCAGTCAGCATATCGAGCCTACCCTACTGTAGAGGTAGTACGAGAGTAGGAGCATATAGCTAGGAGGACCACATCCAAAACTGAGGGTCGTAAGAGGTACCATTCACCGGTATCTGGATTTTCACCCCGACGTCCATCACAAGTACCAACAGACCAACGTCCATACCAGCACCAGGAGTTACCAGTCGTATGTTCCTTTTGTGGAAGGGAAGGGCACACCCATCTTACTTGTCGGAGGACTAACTTTCTATGTTTATCGTGCGGTTCACCTGACCACATGATAGAAATTTTTCCCCAGGAGTCAAGGTGGATCGTCATCCTTCCAGCCTTCCAACCAGCAGGCACCAGCGCCGGTTCAGCAGCAGCAAGCTCAGAGGTAGAGAAACCTGCAATAGTATCAGGCAGAACAAGCCTGTACATATTGTGGAAAGTTAGGGTATTCTAGGTCAGTTTGTTAGACGGCCAATAGGCGATGCTTCCGTTGTGGAGCAGATAACCATTCAATTAGCACTTGCCTATATCCGATATCTCGAGGACGACCATCTACACCAGATATACTACTGCCATCCTTTCAATCACCCCGGCATCACCTCCCGTAGTGGATGAGCATCTAGGGCTAATACTTGATGTTCAACCATTGACACAGTACCCACCGCCATCGCGAGCTCAGACGATCATGCAGCCCAGAGCATAGTTGTATACACAGTACCAGGAGCAGCCCTAGTAACAGCATGAAGATAATACCTTGGGAGTCTCAGGTACCATCTTCATGGTCTCCTTTCAGTTATGACCTTTGGATCTGTCTTTCAGTAGCTAGGTAGTAGCAAAATATCTTAGATTCTGGTCGATGACCTTGTATTCTATCTATATATGGAGTACAATGGTCAGCTTGACTTATTCGATGAGTGAAGGCGAGTTTCTTGTCCCACTTTTCTTTCCTCATAGTCGAGACATGTGATAAATATCAGGAATCTCGACTACGAAGATACGTCCCAGGTAGAGTCATGTCTTAAACTAAGTCATTGGTACCGACTTACCTTGAGGCTTGACCTTTATTCATTTTTGGAGTTAGCGTAGCCTAGCGAGGACGTTGGTCCCTATTTATTGACTCAGGAGACATATCTATTCATATGTCTCCAACCCTTCTTGATTGTGGTTGTGTTATTGCTTACGCATTTATTTATATTACTGTTGCCTTCATTACTGATATGCCATGCCTTGTTTGATTTAGATAGTTGAATTTTCTTGAGCTTTTGTTTTGGTTATCATGCTCAACTAGCTTTAGAAAATTTTGAGGACAAAATTTTTCTAATGATGGGAGAGTTATGAGACTCGTCTCACTGTATCAGTATTTATCTACTAATATGTATTTTTGTACTGTGTTTTATAATTTCTTAATTTTGGACAGTTTAAAATTTTGCCAAGTTATAGATTTTCTCCTTGATCGGCATATCGCCAGTGTACTATTGTATGCCGACGGCATGCCTGTCACTCTCATTTTCTGTTATATGTATTTTCAGTGTACGTATACGGAATTTGGGCCTTTGTCAGGTGACCCGTGTTTTGACTTATCTTCTTAGCCTTGCTTTGGTTTAATTTTGACTTGATTTAATTTGGTTTAGTTGGTTTGAGATGAGATGGTTTTGTATAAAACCCAAACTTCTCTCTCTCATCCATTATTTCATTCTCTTCATCTTTTTTTCCTTTTCATTTTCCTCCAACCTAAGGCAAGTACATCTTGCCAAATGTTGGACAAATGTTATTTCGTTTGTTCTAAACTCTTCCTTACATAATTATAAGCCTCTATAGTACTTAGCATTTTTGATTTTGGTGGATAATTTCTTGTAGATCTAAGTTTACTCAAATCTTGGTTTTCTTGGGTTTTGATCCACCAAAATTCATTATTTTCAAGTTTTAATTGTTCCATGTTGTAGAGAATTTGATTTTACTCAAAATGGATCTTTGAGAACCCGGATTTCGATTTGTTTTGAATGATTTGTGAACTTGGGAAGTTCATGGGTTCCATGAACACATGTTCTCGGATTGGGAAAGAAGAACAGTGCTGGGCCCATAGCATTTCCATGCGCCCACAGCAGTCTTCCTTCGGGCGCATAGTTATTTTTATGCACCTAAGGCCCTCGGGTTCCTGTGCTTAGGCACATGGCCCTTTGCACATAGCCCTGGGCGCATAGCCTTTTATATGCGCCCAAGTACACCCTGTTCCCCCTTTGCTTGGGCGCATAGCCCTGATTATGCACCCACTTGCCTAGGAAAATAGTCTTCAGACTTATCTTCTAATGCACCATGTCTTCACCCTTTGGGCGCATGCATGCAGGCGCATGCATATGGGCGCATAGCTCTTGCTGCATGCCTTCCCTAAATACTTGACTCTCCATGAAACGACTAGCCATAGGTGCATAACCCTAGGCGCATAGTTTTGGACGCATGCTCCCAGCTTGGGCGCATACCATTTCCTGTGTATGTCACCCTAGGTGCATGCTCTCCTTGGACCATGTTGACCTTGGGCGCATGCTATCAATAACACCCCATTCTGACCTTGGCATCCTTCTTGGCCATGGTGCCACATTGGCCCGTGTTGGCTGTCCCTAGCACAAATAATTGTTTTGCCCATTTGGGCTATTCAGCTATTAGTCTTGAAAAACACTCGGACACGAAGCTTGTAGACATTTGTCTTGGCTTCAAAATTTTCTCACTTCACCTTATTGGAGTTCATATGTGATTGATAACTTAAATCATAGTTTTGACCTTTTGGTATGTTTTCTGTACATGACGTTTTGAGGTTTTCTTCGGCTGTAATAAATTTCCTTAACATGATTAGATGATTTTGTACAGTTAGAGAAAAATTGTACCCCCTTATATTCTTAACACTAGCACAGATTCAATTATTGTTTTGCCAAGTAGTTACTTTTATTTATTCCTTCTGTAAAACCCCTAAATTTCTTACTATTTTATTTATTTAAATTTGGTACTGATTTAAAAAAATTATTATTGTTCGTCGCGTAGTCGTATAGTACGCCGCGCACGAAATTTTTATTTTTCGTAATTGCTCGACGAGTGCGAATATGTGCGAGCGTACATATTTTTAGAAAAATATTTTTCTATAGTTTCAAAATAAATATCTCTAATTATTTTTAGTTATCGTACCAAAATTTCCAAGTTTACGAATTTTATTTATGAAAGCCTTTTGTTTATAACAGTTACTAATAATAAATAATATTCTTCATATATATTTTTTATTTATTAGTGTATTTTAAATAATAATATTTTTGAAATTATTATTATTTGTATTTTTGGAAAACATATTTTGAAATTATTGTGGCGATTTAAATCTTGAATTAATTTTATGGATATATTTAAATAGCTAAAATAATATCTATGTTTGAAAATTGATTTATCCTATTTGATTTTAAACTAAAAGAATTTAAATAAAATTTAAATTGGAATTGTATTTGGATTTGGATTTGGATTTGATTGATTTTAAATTAAGTGGTAAATTATCTAAAAGGGGATTTAAATCTTTTCCTAATCCCGATCCAATTGGGAATTCCCCCATCCTATAAATATGCAGGTACTCATCCATATTTCTATTCTCCAAATTACACAAGCCATAATTATTCCACAATATTTCTACCACAAACGTGCGTGCATCGTGTCCGTGTTCCCCGTCCAATTCTCATTCCATCCTTTACAAATATATTATCTTCTTCCTCGTGTTGGACACACCCCGACATCATCAAACCCCTAATCCTAGCCGAGCCCAACCTTCCCCTCGACCACCGCCATCAAACAGCCATCGCAATCTCCATAGATTCCCCGTCGTGCCCCGTCCTCGACGTCTTGCCAACGACCCCGGCCTGCCCTCTGTCGCTGACAGCAACCCTTCGCCACCACCACCATAACCGACCACACCAACTACCTCCACAGAACTCTACTCATCCCTGTCAACCCCGACCTCCGCCGTTTTCGGCAAATCCCTCCATGCAACCACCGTCATCATCCTCACCCGAACGTACACTACAACCACCACCGGGCCACTGTCGTAGCAGCCCATGCCGCCACTGCCGTGGCAGCCCACGCCGCCACCACCCAATAAGAAATATCAAATTAAACCCTAACCCTAAACTCACCTCCGACAGAGCCGACCCTCCTCCGCCGGAGTCGCGCCCCGACCGCCGCTCCGTCCTCTGCGCACGACCTCCGTCCTGGCCCTCCGCCAGCAACTCTTCCTCCACCTGGAATATGGCGCTCGCCACCGCGCGCGGAGGCGCGAGCACCCCTCCACAGAGAACCCTCCGGCTTGCCGTGTCGCCGGAACCCCCGACTTTCCAGTCCCGCGGAGCCGCCCTCTCCGCCAGATCCGCACCCGCAGCCGACCCAGCCCCGGCTGCGACACACCCCCGCCGTAGCCTCACGCAGCCGCCCCGCACCCGTCGCCGACGCTCCACTCCGACCCTTCCACTCCTCCGCACGTCGAGCCCAGCCCCGATCGTCCCAGTCTCTCCTTCCTCTCGCTCTCCCTCTCGTTCCCTCTCAATCTCTCTCTCTTCCACTCTCTTGGAAAGAAACAAAAGAAAAGAAATGGTTCTCCTTTCTTTTTTTTCGTGTAGGAAACAGCAGTGGTCTGTTTAAAGACCATCTCCTCGGTTTTTTAACTCTTCCAAAATTTTTGTTTTCATTAGTTTATGTATAATATACATAAAGAAAGGTTAGTGCTAACAGTTATTATTTTATTTAATCATATAATGGAAGCAGTCACCTCACTTCTTATATATTTACTATTAGCATTATTAATATTAACTTTGATATTATAAGTTTTAATGTTACAGTACAATATATTATGATATTTCTAGTAATTGTATAGTTATTACCTTTATTATCATAGTTATTTATCACTTGTTTCATTATTATTATTATTATATTATTATTATTATTATTATTTAATGTCGACTAGTAAAGCAGTAGGTGGGCATTGTTATTAATTATATTATTTTATTATTAGTAATTAGTTTATGAATATTAGGGTTTGATTATTAGTTTATTATATTATTATTATTTTTATTAAGTTATCATTTTTAGAATATGTGTTATTATTTTTAAAAAAAGATAGAGTTTATATGTAATTTCAAATTTGGAGTTTGACCTAAAATATTTTCCTAGATTTTGTTATATATTTAGTTGAAAAATATTTTTAGCTAATAGATTTCTACGAAAAATCCCACCTTTACAACTTAGAGTTTTGCCTAAATCGATTCTTTCATATTTTCAAGTAATTATCAATATGATTTTACTAGTAAATATAACTTGCTACCTAGAAACCCTATAGTTTGTCTTAAAAAGTTCTCTTTTATATAATTTCAAATATTTATCTAAAAGTTATTTTAAATAACAAAATATATTTTTAAAGATTATAAATATTCTTCTAAAACCATATATATTATTTATCTATGTTTTTATCCTCCCATCCATGAATAAGCCTATTATTCCTATTCCTTCGCCAATTCTGTCCTACCTTATGTCCACCCTAACTAAATTGACCCTTCTGGACCCAATGGAACCGTCCATGCCATCATCAGAGGTCACCTTGCATAGTTGTTGTACCGAAGTCACAGTTCGTACCATCTTGATTATTGCAGTACACCAGGCGTTCTACCAGGCAAGACACCTTGTCATTTGCTGTTTAATTATTTTAGCTCATATTTTATGAATTACTTATTTTCTTTATGCAAAATAAACTGTGATACATGACATAACCTGTTAGAACTTACTGTTCATTTATATTTTCTGCTATGTATTATTTTTCTTACACATTAAACCTAAATTTAAGGGACCACCTTTGTGTGTTGCATTCATAGCCTTGACACGTTGTAACATGAAATTGTATGTCGCATGTAGAACACGGACATGCGTGACTGGCTGGCCACCGGTGCGTATAAGCCGTGCGACAGGAATAACCGCTAATAGAGGTTGCATGCTTAGTTTGACTTAGCGGTTATAGAGGTTTTCTGTTGTGGATACAACATAGTAGGCATTGGGCGAGGAGGACAATTCCTTAGCGTATGGGCTTCGATGCACTTTTCCTTTTGTAACCCGTAAGCTCCGCCGGAGACACGGGTCAGATTACCCATGATTAATGATGGCCACTGACGTTCTGCGAAACGTTATGCTCTTATTGATTGGGCCTCTAGTGCTCCAAGGGGGGACTATGCCGATCCCATTTAGCCAAGGCCCATGCGTAGGAAGGATTGTTCTTAAATACATTTCACTTAGAACGGTTAGGCACCTTTATTCGTTAGGTACGAGTACCTTTGGTTTGGGTACTTGTATCTGACCATGGCTTGGAACAATAACTTGTTGCGGATTAGTTTGCCACATCTTGTCCTTGTTTATTTGTGGTGTGACTTACTACTTCGATGAGAAGATATTGAACCTTGTTGGGGTCCGGATACCATATTAGATTCATAGCATGGAAAGATATGTCACCGTGAATTAGTTTACCATCTCCTGTCCTTGTTTGGTTGGAGGGATACGTTCGTTCAATAGGTGTGTATTGGACCATGTTATAATTCAATTGACTTATTTATTTGAGCAATATTTATTCAGTTTATATGGCATGATATTATGTGTCTTGTTACGTCCCTCTGAGGACCTAGTTATCTCTCCAGGTGTGTGCTATTGTCTTTCGCAGGTGCTCTAGCTCTAGCCGTGACCATCTCCATTTCTTCGAGGATGATTGCGCTTGGATCGTCTTCGCTTCGCTCGCCAAAATCATTTCTTTTCTCATGTATTTTTTTTTACTTGTTGGTAGTGGATTTGTGTCACGCCCCAGAACCAGAATACTAGAGAGCGGGAGAATGACTCAGCCAGCTACGTATTACGGGTAGATGAATACCGTATAATACGATCAATGCTGTCTAATAAGACGATGGGGTGCATACTACATAAAAGTCTCACTATGGTCATTTCACATCTATTGTCTCAATCATTCAAACAAGAAACAGAAATAGAGAACATGTAAAATAAATCAGTAAGGCGTCTCAAACGCTCAGTCAAAATGTTCTTGATATCTGGCTTTACAAAACATAGCCAGATGATGTAGTAAGTATACACAATTGTTATCAGCTGCAGCCTGACTTAGTTACAATTTTACAAAAGTAGGTACAAGATAATCCGACTAACATGTCGGTGCCAAACGGCAAAGTATAAAGTATTTAACAAAACGAGCAGGGAAGTAAGAAACCCACTCGAGTCCTCCTGCGATCATCCCTCTAGTATTGACCATCTTGGAGGTAGAAGTAAGCTGGATCCTCGGGGACCGGCTCTAAATCTAGCCATGCAAAACCAGAGAGGTTAGACCTCTAATAGCAAGTACCGTAAGGGAGCACGATATGAGGAATGAAGCCAGTAATAAGAGAATATGATAATAGATCTCTGCTATCTACTAGGATTCACATAACATCACGACACTTCGAACCAACCTCCCAACCAAACAAGGACAGAAGTTGGCCCGTCATGTCCTGACATTCTGATCATCTTAGTTAGGTAACAGAGTAGGAACAGTACACAAACAAATTAATTTAAACGGCCATGTAACTACTACGGCTTGCTACTGTGAGTTCAAAGTTATCCTGGAATTATGCAATAAAGGATTCCTCAGTTCTTACTATGTGCAAGCAAGGCTAGTCTATCCAGTCAATCATTTGCGCCAATCATGAATTAGACGAGTCCCAGCGGGACGCCCGTCGTTAATATAATATGTATAATTAAATAATATACCAGATACCGCTTCCTGTCCGTCTGGCAGATTTGTAGTATCTGTGGGAACCAGCCGGCCTGTCGGGCACTTAATAGTCCGAAGAGGGCTGCCATGTAAGAACTCGGGAATCCATTCTCTCCATGCAATCATTATTTTATCTAACTTATTAGTCTCTACGTTGAGTGAAGTCCCATGCTGTGGATCATGGTCATTCAAATGAGTACTTTCGTACGGGGTACGATATGCACAACTCTACAACGATACCCGTGCGGTTAGGTTGTAGGTCTTACATAGCATAATGCAACAATCAAAACTAACCACGGAATAATCATGCCTTGACCATAAAGTACACATGCTACTTTGGTAAGATAAATAAATAAATAAATTGAAGCCTGCATGTGCCTGTATGCCAGTATTCGGAATCAGCCAGTCGATTACCATAGTTCGTAATTAACATGAACATGTCTCATTCATTCATTTCAATAAGACGACTAGCCAGTCTATTAGTTCCAACTAGGAACGCATGATCAATTATTAAATTAAGATGACAAATCCTCGTTTATTAATGTCAAGACAATAATTAATGTTAATAAGTGCCAAATCAATCAATAAATGATAATATATGTCAATCAATGTCAATTGAAACAAGAATAAGCCAAAAAGGCATTATGGCTAGCATTCATGCGGCTGGGAAATTATTGATTCATGCGGCCAAATTAGCAAAGCCCTATGCGGCTACAGTCAACATGCGCTCATAGCGGCCAGAAGAAATTCCATGCGGCTGAGATAGGTGCAAGCCTACATGCGGATGGGAAGTCACGCAGCGCTATACGGCTGAAAATGAGTGCAAACCTTTATGCGGTAGGTAAGGTCTCATGCAGTCAGATAACTCTATGCGGCTCGGGCTGATCCTTATGCGGCAAGCGGCCGATCAAGCTTATACGGCTGACTAAGCCCATGCGGCCAGGATATATATATATATATATATATATATATATATATATATATATATAAAAAAATATATATATATATATATATATATAAAATATATATATATATATATATATATATATATATATATATATATATATATAACTTCTATATATATATATATATATATATATATATATATATATATATAACTTCCTGCGGTCGAAACGTCGACGGGTCATGCGGCTAATTAAGCCTAAGCTTTATGCGGCTCGAAATGTAACATGCGGCCAGGCGCTGCATACGACCGAAACATTTCATGCGCCAGATACTGCAATGCGTCTAAAGAATGACTTGCCGCATGAAAACTCATGCGGCTAAGTACTACACTTCTTCTCCACTATTCCGAGAAGAACAACCATGAAGACCTTACTTCCAAGCTCCATAAATCCTTCATTCCAAGCCGAAATCTGGACTTCCATAGGTCAAAATTAGGTAAAACAAAATTCTCTACAACATGGAACCATCAAAACTTGAAGATAACAAAGTCTTCTAGATCAAAACCTAAGAAATCCGAAAATGCACAAAATTTAGATCTACAAGAAATGAACCATGGAAATTGAAATTGATAAGTACTAAAAAGGCTTAAGATCAAGTAAGGAAGATGATGGAATATAAAATGGTGATCCATCAAGAAGCAAGTTGGCACTTGCCTTGGCGCTGGTAGGGTAGGGGAGGAGTTATGAGGAAGAAGAAGATTAATGGTGAAGTAATGAAGAGAGAGAAAGGGGTGGGCTTTAAATGGAAGGGGTGGTGGTAGGTGGGAGTTTGTTTCGGTTCATGATGAACCAACTTAACTAAACCAGTCCAAGTCGAACCGAAAGTAAAGCTAAATAAGAGTATGAAAGCAGAAAATAAAATGCAGAAATAAAATTGCAGGAAATTAATTACACAAAATTAAAGAGGTTTAATTACAGAACAATACATGATAAATGTTAAATAAATATATTAAAGCAGTACATGTAATAAAAATACGTATTCTGGGAACGGGAAGTGATATCTCTACCCTCCTTAGAAAAAATTTCGACCTCGGAATTTCAAATCCAAGCAGGATAGGAATATCAAAACTAAGCTAATCTAGGTACAAGAAACTTGAGCAGGCAATCATTCTTCAATATCAACTAGCAGATAACCTATCTATATTAACAATCTATGATATCAAGTAATCCTATCCATGGGGTGACAAGCATGAGGAGCTAATACGATCAAGGTATACAGAAAGAGATATACCTTATGAGTCAAACAGGTACGGATATCGTGATCGGATATCATCCTCACGTTTCCACGTGACTCTCCTAATGAGTGATGACCCCAAGCAACCCGGACAAGGCTAATTGTTCGGTTCTTGAGTATCTTCTCTCTTCGGTCCAAAATGGACACCGGCTGCTCCTCGTAAGACAGGTTGGTACCAACAACCAGCTCAGAATGATCAAGGATATGGCTCGGGTCTGATATATACCTTCGTAGCTGAGATACATGAAACACGTCATGCACCTCTCGTAACGAAGGTGGAAGGGACAAACGATAAGCAACATCGCCTATCCTATTAAGGATAACGAATGGTCCTACGTATCGCGGACTCAACTTCCCGGAACGCCAAATCTAATGACCCCACGGGTAGGTGAGATCCGCAAGAAAACGTGGTCCCCAACAGAAAAACTCCAACGGCCTACGATGCTGGTCCGCCCAATGACGATGCCGATCTTGCGCAACTCGGAGTTGCTCTCTAATTTCTTTAACCAATTCAACTGTTTGAACAATCATTTCTGGGCCTAGCATCTTCCTCTCCCCGATATCATCCCATGCTAGTGGCGACCTACACTTCTTACCATATAGTGCTTCAAATGGCGCCATCTGGATACTGGCTTAATAACTGTTGTTATAAGAAAACTCAACTAAATGCAGGTGGCTCTCCCAGGATCCTCCAAAATCTAGGGTACAAGCTCGCAACATATCTTCCAGAGTCTGAATTGTCCTTTCTGATTGCCCGTCCGTCTGTGGATGGTAAGTCGTGCTAAATCTTAACTTGGTACCCAGACTATGATGTAAGCTCTTCCAGAAATGTGATGTAAAACGGGTATCTCTGTCTGACATAATACTGATAGGGACTCCATGCTGCCTGACTATCTGTTGCATATACAACTCTGCTAACTTTTCTGTAGATTGCCCTACTTTGAAAGGAAGAAAGTGTGCTACCTTTGTAAGCCGGTCCACTATCACCCAAATAGCATCTTTACCACTTGGCGATCTCGGTAAACCGGTTACAAAGTCCATTGTGATGTGCTCCCACTTCCATTCCGGGATAGAAAGTGGTTGCAATAATCTAGCTGGCCTCTGCTGCTCTGCTTTCACTTGCTGACATATCAAGCAACGGAAAACAAATCTAGATATCTTCCTCTTCATTCCATTCCACCAGAAGTGTTGCTTGATATCTTGGTACATCTTGGTTCCTCCAGGATGTATAGAATACTGGGAACTGTGAGCTTCTGCCATAACTTCCTGTCTAATATCTCTGCTAGGCACACATAGACGCGACCTAAACCTAAGGGTACCATCTTCATGAATTCTCATCTCCTTCCTGAGTCCTGACTCACATTCTGCCCTAAGCTTCTGAATCCTTGGGTCCTGTGCCTGAGCTGTCTTGATCCTATCTACCAAGTCTGATTGAACTTGTAGACTTGTTAGAACTCCTATATCACTAGAAAGTATAACTTCTATGCCCATCTCCTGAAGGTCTTCTAAAATGTGCTTCTGCATTGTCAACATAAATGCGCCGTCTCTTCTGCTGAGAGCGTCTGCTACCATATTAGCCTTGCCTGGATGATACTGAAGCTCAACGTCGTAATCCTTGATTAGTTCTAACCATCTTCTCTGCCTCATGTTCAGCTCCTTCTGAGTAAAGATGTACTTTAGACTTTTATGGTCTGTGTACATGTCTACTCGATCACCATATAAGTAATGCCTCCATAGCTTCAAAGCAAACACTACTACTACTGCCAACTCCAAATCATGAGTTGGGTAATTCTTCTCGTGGTTTCGAAGTTGCCTAGATGCATATGCTATCACCTTCCCGTGCTGCATGAGGACACATCCAAGTCCTTTACCTGACACATCGCAATATACTGTAAAACCTCCGGGTCCAACTGGTAATGTAAGAATAGGTGCCGATACCAACTTCTGCTTCAGATTCTCAAATGATGCCTGATATTCTGCCGACCAAACAAATGGCACATCCTTCCGTGTCAAGTGGGTCATGGGTGCTGAAAGTCTTGCAAAGTCTGATACGAATCTCCTGTAATATCCTGCCAATCCTAAGAAACTCTGCACATCAGCTACGGTCTTGGGTACTGGCCAACTCTCTACTGCTTCTACCTTCTTGGGATCTACTGCTACTCCAACTCCTGATATGATGTGACCCAAAAATGAAATATGGCCCATCCAGAACTCACACTTGCTGAGCTTGGCATACAACTGGTTCTCCTCCCAGAACCTGCAATACTTTTCTGAGGTGGTCTTTATGCTCCTCTTTCCTGGCAGAGTATACAAGAATATCGTCAAGAAATACAACGACAAACTGATCTAAGTATGGAATAAAGATACGGTTCATCAAATCCATAAATATTGCTGGAGCATTGGTCAAACCAAACGGCATTACTAAGAATTCATAATGCCCATACTTCGACCTGAATGTTGTCTTGGGAATATCTTCTTTCCGAACTCTCACTTGATGGTACCTTAAACGAAGATCTATCTTGGAGAAAACTCTAGCTTTGCTCAACTGATCAAACAAGTCATCGATCCTGGGTAGTGGGTACTTGTTCTTTACTGTTGCCCGCGTTAAGCTTTCTGTAATCGATGAACAATCTGGATGATCCATCCTTCTTTCCCATAAGTACCACTGGTGCTGTCCATGGCGATATGCTAGCTTGGATAAACTTCTTCTCCTTCAGTTCCTCTATATGCGATATACCTTGGCCTGCTCCGAATCTGCCATTTTGTAAACCCGATCTGATATCGATTTAGTTTCCAGGTGCCAACTCTATACTGAACTCAATATCTCTAACCGGTGGTAGACCGGGAAGTTCTTCGGGAAATACATCTAGAAATTCTTTAACTACCTTCGGAACCTGAACTTCTTCCATTGCCGTTACTACCCCTTGCTCTTGGTGAGTTGCCACTGACCTGACGAAGGTGAATCTCTTCATGCCTGGAATATCAAAAGATGCACTCCCACTACGACAATCTATTGTCGCATGACTGTCTTTCAGCCAGTCCATGCCTAAGATAACGTCGAAATTTTCAACAGAAAATTCTATCAACTGGGCGGATAAGGAATGCCCGCAAACTACAACACTACATGCTAGAATAACTCTACTAACTCCTATGAGTCCATTGCCAGTGAGTATATACAACCTTCCTGGGCAATGGCCTCGAACTCCATTCCTATCCGTGTCGCAAAATTGTGCAGATATAATGAGTGTGATCTCCCGAATCAAACAATGCTACTGCGAGATATGAGGCGACGAGAATGTTACCTGCACATATATTCCGATGCTAATGCCTCTTCCAAGGACAGAGTGAATGCCTGTCCCGCGACCTCCTTGCTGGTTCCCATGCTGTGGCCTAGCCTGGTGCTGCTGCTGGCCCCTGCCTGTGAGATGCTAGGATGGTCTATGCTGGTTGCTGCATCGGCGTCCTTGCTGCCGAAATATCGAGCTTACGGCATTAACGGGCGTTGTGCCAACGACCTCACTGCCACCGTGGTCTCTGATATTGGCCTGCCCCTGGTGCTGGCAGCAGAAAACTGTTGTATGGGCTCTCCTGACCTCGAATTATGGGACAGGTGGTAACCCGATGATCTGGATTTCCATATATCAAACACAGTCCGTTCAATGCCCGACACACCTCTTTAGTGTGCCCTACCTTCCCACAATAAGTACAGCCCGCTGGGGGTTGCTGATTCTTTCTCTGTTGCTGCTGTTGCTGCCCGTGTGGTAGTGCTGGCCCTCGCATTGCCATATCGTGAATGCGAATGCCAAGGGATGGTACTGTTGTTCGGGGCGGCTGCTCCCCCTCCTCCTTCCATCTCTGTGGGATCTCTTCTGACTTCCAGTCCTTGCTGTGATCCTCTGATGGTGATCTCATGCCTTCGGGTTACCGTCAAATCTCATCAAAAGTCTGGTAATTGTGCCCCTCTATCAATTGCAAGAGTTCAAGATGAAACCCTTGCTGAACCTCATAGCCCCTGGCTCCGTTGCTACCATCTCTGGGACAAACCTACTCAATCTGTAGAACTCCGCTGCATAAGCATCTACTTCTTGTCGGCCTGCTTGAGGTTGATAAACTTCTGTTGTAGCTCAAATTGCGCCACACTCCATAGTACTTTGTCTTGAACCTTGCTGTGAAATCGTCCTAAGCAACAGACGTCTGCTACCTACTCCTCTGATTCCCACCAATCACGTACGAGATCCTGAAGTAACAACTTCACCTGATCCACACTCTTCTGCCGGTACCTTAGCCGCTGTCAAATAGCCAATATCCTTAAGCCATGCATCTGCTGAATGGCATCCTCCGTCCCTCGAACGGCGGGGGTTAAACTTACAAAATCTGGTTGATGCTCCTGATTGGCCTTGCCCCTCTTTCCAAAGCCGTCTGTAATCCTTGGTTGAGTAGACGTTCTGCTCCTGCAACTGAGCATGCATGTGCTCTGGGCTAATATCTGTGTTACTGATGGCCATCATCCCTCTTATGATCTCCAGAAGGGCTGGTGTGTCCATTTCCACAGGGGTAGGTGGAACTGTTGGTGGTGGTGGAACCTCCGGATACTGCGATCCAACTGCTGCTTCCACTATCCTTCTTCTTGGATAGTCTCATGAGGTAGTACTGGCCCTCATTGCTGGCCAACCTGGTCAGTTGTCTGTGTTGCCCTTGTTGCTGCTGTCCAGTCCTGACAGATGAGGACGAAGTGCCCCTAGGAAAAGGGACAGAGAACAATCAAACGACCGAACAGAAAGGATCAACGAAGGCAAAGGATACCAGAATGTCAAGCTGGAGTCGAGAGTAACGAGTCATGAGATCAAGGGAAAACATGTGTGATTGAGACACCCTATAAATCGAAACACCCCACAAGTCTGAAATTAGACCTGTATGGGCTACCACTAAAACCTTGTTGTCACGCCCCAGAACCAGAATACTGGAGAGCGGGGGCAGACATAGCCACTATATTGAAATGGATTCCATATCTCTCTATACGGTCACGGCGTCTAGATACATGAGGGTTTACACAAGCCAATAGTCTCCTATGGTCATGAACAAGCCTAGTGTCTCAATCACAAGCAAGTAAGTAAATGTTACAAGATGTATGATCATTAATAATAATAATAAGGCGTCCCAAATATTACATATTCAGCTGATCATGAAGCTAGTCGTTACAAAATATGAGGACTAGCAAGAGTTTAGTCATACATGATCAACCGTAGGATCTGTCAATCATGTTACAGCCCGTAGGCAGACAGTAAGTAATACAATCGAGCAAACAGGTGTTCGTCGGCTAAACGTCTCAAAAGAATATTTTACAATAAAGTGAGAGAGCAAAAATAAACCCACTCGTTGCCCGGGTTACGTCTGGTGTTCACCATCAGGCTGGAAAAAGCGGTGGATCCTCTGGAGCTGCTCCAAAATCTGGCCATACAAAACCAGCTGGGTCAGATCCCAGAAAGAGCAAGTGCCACAAGGAAGCTTGACTTAGGAACTAAAACCAGCAATCAGCACAAGATATAAATAAAGTAAGAACTGGAAAATAAAGAAAACATCAGGATGATATACGACGAGATAACCATGGAACTATTCAGATAACCAAGTTACAACCCGTAAACCAAACAACCGGGGTTGTACCCTTCGTCTGAACGAGCTTGGTTTCTCACCATTTATCGGTAAAATAAATACAAGCATTCTGGTCATTCAATAATCTGGAACAGGATCAGGACAAGACTAGACTGGTTAGACTCCATCACATTTTCACGGCCAAGCAAGAACTACGGCTTGATACTTTAACTAACTAGGGTTGTTACAAGCAATTACTAACAAATGCAGTGAGATTATCTACAGCCACAAGCCCTGCAGACCATCCAGGTTACCCAGGTCGAAATTAGGGGTTGAATTCAGGTGGGTACACCGTCCAGGAAACGCATGTACCCTTAGGTAGCTTGAAGGTGCAACACATGACAGTGTGCTGGAAATATGCCCTACTCGACGGCAGCTACAGATCCCAAGCGCGCCCAGGTAACGGGATTGCCTGTAGCTGGGAAATCTCTTCATGACTAATGTGTTAATCTAGTTATTAACCTTAGTCCATTTCAATAGGTACTCCTGACCGTGGTACTCAGGAGCTCCTTCCCTAGACATGATGCAAGATAAGACTGGTTTATTTGTACAAGCACAATCGCCCACGGTCCATGTTTTATACAGGTCATGTCATGTCAGTAGCCGTCGCAACATCTGTTCGAGATAATTATGTCAGGTTATCATATCAAGTGTACTTGTCAGGAGTGCGCCACGGCGGGCCACTATCAGGTCATGTCAGGTTTCATTTCCATACATATTAAACAAATCCATGATTATCAAGTTCACGACAAAGGCGTAAGGATATAAAATGGACGTAAAATATCTAATAAATATCAATATTCAGGGCTATAGAAAAGCCATGCGGCTAAGTCATATGCGGTCAGGAAAGGGTAGAATCATGCGGCCCAATTAGGAGAGCGCATGCGGCCAGGGTCACTGGATCCCATGCGGCTAAGACAAGGGGGCGCATGCGGTCAGGAAGATAGAAACTCATGCGGCTAGGGGAATAGGTCTTATGCGGCTAGCTGGCCAATCAGGTACATGCGGGGGGGAGTGTGGTTCCATACGGCTCGAGAAGCAACCCATGCGACTGCGGGAAGGGAAACCATATGCGGCTCAGAAGGGAAGAGTACTCATGTGGCTAGGGGAGCAATGCCTATGCGCTGGGAGCAAGTGTACGTATGCGGCTCGCGAGTGTTGAGTTCATGCGGCTCAGGGTGAAGTCCTCATGCGGCTGGGTCAAGCAAGTCTCATGCGGCCAACAGGAATGGCGCATGTGGCTGCAGAGTTCAGAACTTATGCGGCTGCGAATTGAGCGAGTTATGCGGCTAAGTGAGTCCGACCCTCATGCGGCTCAAGAACTTCCAGTCATGCGGCTGGATAGAACACTTGCCGCATGAATATTCATGCGGTCAAGTCAAGCACTGTTCATCTTCTCCAAAATTTCAGAGAAGAAGAACACCATGAGAGCCAAGTCCTCAAGCTCCATAACTCCATCATCCGGAGCCTAAATCCGAACTTCCATAGGTCAAAATAGGGTAAAACGAAATTCTCTACAACATGGAACCATCAAAACTCGAAAATAACAAGATTTAGTAGATCAAAACCCAAGAAATCCGAAAATAATGCAAACTTAGATCTACAAGAATCTAGCCATGGAAATTAGAAAAGCCAAGTACTAAAGTGTTTTATAATGTAGTAAAGAAGAGAATGGAGCAATAAAATTAGAGTTCCTCCATGAAGCAAGTTGCACTTGCCTAAGCTCTCTCTCTCTCTCTCTCTCTCACTCTCCTGGTGGATAAGAAGTAAATGAGGAAAAAGAAGATGAGTATAAAAAGAGAAAGAAGAATTGGCAATAAATATCAAAGGTGTGGTAGGTAAGGGGTTCATCCATGGTTCATGATAGACCAAAGAAAACCGAACCAAGCCAAGAAAAACCAAGCCAAGATGCAAGCTAAACAAAAATCATGTAATACAGAATAAAATACGTACACGTATTCCAAAATACGTAATACGAACCACAGGCATTACAACTCTATCCACCTTAAAAAATTCCGTCCTCGGAATTTAATCAAGAGCTAGAGGAGCAATGACAAGCTATACTAATAACAAGCAAGCTATACTAGACAATCAATCAATCATGCAAGCAAGGAATCGAAGGCATGAGGCATAAGAAAGACATTATACCTCACGAGTCAAACAAGTCGGGATGTCGCGATCGGATATCATCCTCGCGCTCCCACGTTGACTCCCCCAAAGAGTGATGACCCCAAGTAACTCGAACTAACTTGATATTCTTGTTCTTGAGGATCTTCTCTCCCGGTCCAATATAGACACGGCCTCTCCTCATACGAAAGGTTGGTACCAACAACCAATTCCGAATGATCTAGGATGTGGCTCGGATCCGGGATATACCATCGTAATTGGGATACATGGAACACGTCATGCATCTCGCTTAGCGACGGCGGAAGAGCGAGACGATAGGATATATCTCCTACTCGCTCCAGAATATCGAACGGTCCTATATACCTAGGACTAAGCTTTCCCCGTACGCCGAAACGAATGACGCCACGGTTAGGCGAAATCCTCAGGAATACATGATCGTCGACCGAAAACTCTAGAGGACGCCGATGAGAATCGGCCCAATGGCGCTGGCGATCTTGGGCAACTCGAGATGATCTCGGACCCTTCTGACCACTTCAACTGTCTGAGCGATCATTTCTGGACCAAGCATTTGTCTCTCTCCAACATCATTCCAGGCTAACGGGGATCTGCACTTCCTGCCATACAGCCTCCAACGGTGCCATCTGGATACTGGCCTGGAAACTGTTGTTGTACGAGAATTCTACCAGGTGCAAGTGATCTTCCCATGAACCACCGAAGTCAAGTGTGCAAGACCGCAACATGTCTTCAAGAGTCTGGATCGTACGCTCCGACTGGCCATCTGTCTGCGGATGATACGCTGAACTGAACTGGAGACGAGTTCCCAAACTCTCCTGCAGGCTACGCCAAAAGTGCGACGTAAACCTTGAATCTCTGTCCGAGGTGATACTGACTGGCACTCCGTGCAATCTAACAATCTGTCTGAGGTACATTTCTGCTAGCTGAGCCGTCGACTGACCAACTCTGAACGGAGGAAGTGAGCTACCTTCGTGAGCCGATCAACTATAACCCAGATAGCATCTCTACCAGCTGGGGATCTAGGCAATCCGGTCACGAAATCCATGGTCACATGCTCCCACTTCCATTCTGGAATCGGCAAGGGCTGAAGAAGTCCAGCCGGTCTCTGATGTTCGGCTTTAACTTGTTGACAAACCAAAACCGAGAGACAAACCGAGCTATCTCCTGCTTCATGCCATTCCACCAGAAGTGCTGACGGATATCTCGGTACATCTTCGTACTGCCAGGATGGATGGAATACTGAGAACTGTGTGCCTCTGACATGATCTCCTGCCTGATATCTCCGCTGGGTACACAAAGACGCTTCCCATGTCGAAGTGTACCGTCCTCATGAATGCATAACTCTGGTCTTCGTCCTGCCTCACACTCTGCCCTGAGTCGCTGAAGCTTGGAATCTGCCGACTGCGCCATCCGGATCCTCTCGACTATAGTGGACTGAACTTGCATACTGGCTATCAATGCCACACTGGAAGGGAGAACAACTTCTATACCCATCTTCTGAAGATCTGCTAACAGCTCTGGTTGCGCTGTTAGGAAATAAACTCCGGCTCTCCTGCTCAAGGCATCTGCAACAACATTGGCCTTCCCAGGATGATACTGCAGGTTGACATCATAATCCACAAGTAGCTCCAGCCATCTTCTCTGACGCATGTTAAGATCCTTCTGGGTGAAAACATACTTCAGACTCTTATGGTCGGTGAAATCTCCACCATGTCTCCATACAAATAGTGCCTCCATAACTTAAGTGCAAACACTACTGCTGCCAGCTCTAAGTCATGGGTTGGGTAATTTCTCTCATGATCACGAAGTTGTCGTGACGCATAAGCTATACCTTTCCATGCTGCATCAGAACACATCCTAAACCTCTGCCGAAGCATCACAATATACTGAGAATCCTCCGGTCCCATCGGAAAGCGTGAGAATGGGAGCCGTTATCAGGCCTCGCTTCAACTGCTCAAAAGAACTCTGGCACCCTGCTGTCCAAGCAAACTGCGCATCCTTGCGAGTCAACTGGGTCAATGGCACTAAAATTCGGGCAAAATCCGAAACAAACCGCCGGTAGTAGCCGGCCAATCCAAGGAAACTACGAACTTCTGCAACTGTGCTGGGCACCGGCCACGACTCAATAGCCACAATCTTCTGGGATCCACTTCCACTCCTCCTCTGGTGATGATATGACCCAAGTACGAAATGCGATCGAGCCAAAACTCGCATTTACTGAACTTGGCATATAACTGGTGCTCTCTGAGGATCTGAAGAACTGTACGGAGATGCTGCTCATGCTCCGCCTCACTCTTGCTGTAGACCAGGATGTCATCCAAGAACACAATCACAAACTGATCTAAGTAAGGCATAAAGATGCGATTCATGAGGTCCATGAATACTGCCGGCGCATTGGTCGCTCCAAAAGGCATAATAAGGAACTCCCAATGCCCATATCTCGATCTAAAAGCTGTCTTCGGGATGTCCTACTCTCTGACTCTGATCTGATGATATCCTGAGCGCAAATCAATCTTCGAGAATACTGAAGCCCCCTTGAGTTGATCAAACAAGTCATCTATCCTCGGGAGAGGGTATCTGTTCTTGATTGTCACTGAGTTCAAGGTACGATAATCAACACATAACCTGGACGTACCATCCTTTTTTTCACAAGAAGCATCGGGGCTCCCCAAGGCGATCCACTAGCACGAATGAATCCCTTGGCTCGAAGTTCTTCAATCATCTTGTACAATATCTCTAACTCTGACGGCGCCATCCTGTAGACTCTCTCTGACACTGGGGCTGTCCCGGGAATCAAGTCTATAGTGAACTCGATCTCCCGCTCCGGAGGCATACCTGGTAGCTCTTCTGGGAAAACATCTGGGAACTCATCCACTATCCTGGGCAACTGCACTGCTGCTACTGCCATCCGCAATATCGGAGGAGAAGGCTCAACTTCACCTCGGGAAAAGGAAAACTCTGGCTCGCCTGGAATACTAAAACAACCCTGCCGATATGGCAGTCTATCCTAGCATACTGGTTCCTCAACCAATCCATCCCTAAGACCACATCATAATCGGCCATCGAAACTCTATCAATCTAGCGGGGAATTCTCTACCGCTAACTACGATCCGACACGAGGAAACACTCTATCTACTCCCACAAGTCCGTTACCAGTAAGTATATTGAGCCTTACTGATAATGACTCGGGCTCCAATCCTATCCGTGTCGTGAATCGTACAGACATAAAAGAATGCGATGCACTAGAATCAAATAAAGCTGAAGCTGAAAATGAGTTGATGAGAATAGTACCTGCCACTACCTCTCCTGGTGCCAATCCTTCCTCTGCGGTCATCACCATAGCCTGACCGTGCCCTCGGGGTGCTGGTCCCCTCTGCTAAAATCCTCGCTGCCTATTCTGACTCAAGGCTTGGGCTTGTGCATGCTGGGAGTTCTGCTGCTGGAACATCTGGGACTGAGGCGGCAAGGGCATCGACAATGGGTACTGCTGCTGCTGCTGGACCGGTGCTGGTCCTCTCACCGAAGAGCTAGAAAGGTTGGACGATGATGAACCACCCCTATTCGGACATGATCCAACCCTATGGTCTGGTGCTCCACAAGCCAGGCACAATCCCTGCGCCCTGCGACATTCTGCCACTACATGGCCTGGCTTCCCACAATGAGAACATCCCACTGCGGAAGACTGTTTCTGCTTCTGCTGCTGCTGCTGCTGAGGGTGCGTCGGAGTGGAATGCTGAACCGACGTTACGGA
The DNA here is from genome assembly GCA_029216955.1 of Iris pallida. Classification (NCBI taxonomy): domain Eukaryota; kingdom Viridiplantae; phylum Streptophyta; class Magnoliopsida; order Asparagales; family Iridaceae; genus Iris; species Iris pallida. The sequence goes on along the minus strand of JANAVB010044155.1, from coordinate 28,136 downwards.
GGCCGCTCGCCTCGGAGCTCCAATAGTCAAAGCCCTGGCTGCCGGGGCTGGGGCTGAAGACTGATTCATCTGGCCGTGAGATCTCTTCCGACCTCCGACCCTATCCACAATCCTCTGGGAGGTATACTCATGCCTCCGGGCTGCTCTCAAGACTGCATCAAAAGTTTGATGCTCAAACTGTTCAATTGCCAACAAATCTCCAGGTGAAGTCCCTGCTGGAACCGCTGGGCTCTATCATACTCGGTTGCCACCAAGGTGGGAGCAAACCGACTGAGTCTGGAAACTCGGCCGCATATCCATCGACCGTCCTTCCTCCTTGCTTCAGATTGGTAAACCTCGTCTGTAGATCATACCGAGCCACGGCATCGAAATACTTGGTCTGGAATCTCTCTCTGAACACCGCCCAAGCAATGGGTGCTGCTAATCCAACGGCCTGAGCTGCCCACCAGCTGCGGACAAGATCTAACAACTGCAAGCGCACAACTGCCACCTTCTCATTCTCTGGGGTCCTGGCTGCTTCTAGAATCACCTCTGTGTCCTGAAGCCATGCATCTGCTACGATAGCATCTTCACTACCATCGAAGAAGGGAGGGTTCAAGCGCTTGAAGCTGTTGGCCGCGCTGTTACCCTGATGACCACCCCGAGTCAAAGCATCCGCCACTGCCTGTTGCAAGGCATCTCCACGACGATCTTGAGAAGCTATCAAGGTCCTGACGAGTCCTACTAATGTGCCATCATCAGGCTCGACAGGCTGAACTGGCTGGACTGGTGGCTCTCCGCCAGAAGGCACGACTCTGGAGGCTACTCCGGAATGCTGGGCTTGATCTCCGGGTTGCTGCTGGTCCGCGGGAGGTGCTCCACCTTGCTGGTCGGTAGGACCACGAACAATGCCGCTGAAGAAGACGACATAGGGAACAATAAGGAAGGACCAGGACAGATCAACGATACAAGCATATGATCAGGACAAGAATCCAGGGATTCAGAAGATACGAGCAGAGATCAAGGACGAACACTGATTGAGACATCTATTCGGTAAACCCTCACATATCTTGATTTACAAGACCTGCATGGGCCACCACTTAAACCATGTCACGCCCCAGAACCAGAATACTGGAGAGCGGGGGCAGACATAGCCAGCTACGTATATTGAAATGGATTCCATCTTGCTATACGGTCACGGCTGTCTAGATACATGAGGGTTTACTACAAGCCAACAGTCTCCTATGGTCATGAACAAGCCTAGTGTCTCAATCACAAGCAAGTAAGTAAATGTTACAAGATGTATGATCATTAAATATACAATAATAAGGCATCCCAAATATTATATTCAGCTGATCATGAAGCTAGTCGTTACAAAATGTGAGGACTAGCAAGAGTTTAGTCATACATGATCAACCCTAGGATCTGTCAATCATGTTACAGCCCGTAGGCAGACAGTAAGTAAATACAATCGAGCTAAACAGGTGCTCGTCGGCTAAACGCCTCAAAAGAATTTTATAATAAAGTGGGAGAGCAAAAATAAACCCACTCGTTGCCCGGGTTACGTCTGGTGTTCACCATCAGGCTGGAAAAGCGGTGGATCCTCTGGAGCTGCTCCGAAATCTGGCCATACAAAACCAGCTGGGTCAGATCCCAGAAAGAGCAAGTGCCACAAAGGAAGCTTGACTTAGGAACTAAAACCAGCAATCAGCACAAGATATAAATAAAAGTAAGAACTGGAAAATAAAGAAAACACAGGAATATACGACGAGATAACCATGGAACTATTCAGATAACCAGGTTACAACCCGTAAACCAAACAAGGACCGGGATTGTAACCCTTCGTCTGGACGGAGCTTGGTTTTTCACCATTTATCGGTAAAATAAATACAAGCATTCTGGTCATTCAATAATCTGGAACAGGATCAGGACAAGGCTAGACTGGTTAGACTCCATCAAATCATTTCACGGCCAAGTAAGAACTACGGCTTGATACTTTAACTAACTAGGGTTGTTACAAGCCTAATTACTAACAAGATGCAGTGAGATTATTCTACAGCCATAAGCCCTGCAGACCATCCAGGTTACCCAGGTCGAAATTAGGGGTTGAATTCAGGTGGGTACACCGTCCAGGAAACACATGTACCCTTAGGTAGCTTGAAGGGTGCAACACTGACAGTGTGCTGGAAATGTGCCCTACTCGACGGCAGGCTACAGATCCCAGGCGCGCCCAGGTAACGGGATTGCCTGTAGCTGGGAAATCTCTTCATGACTAATGTGTTAATCTAGTTATTAACCTTAGTCCATTTCAATAGGTACTCCTGACCGTGGTACTCAGGAGCTCCCTCCCTAGACATGATGCAAGACAAGACTGGTTTATTGTACAAGCACAATCGCCCACGGTGTCCATGTTATACAGGTTATGTCATGTCAGGTAGCCGTCGCAACAGCTGTTCAAGATAATCATATCAGGTTATCATGTCAAGTGTACTTGTCAGGAGTGCGCCACGGCGGGCCACTTTCAGGTCATGTCAGTTTTATTTCCATACATATTAAACAAATCCATGATTATCAAGTTCACGACAAAAGGCGTAAGGATATAAATGGACGTAAAATATCTAATAAAATATCAATATTCAGGGCTATAGAAAAGCCAAGCGGCTAAGTCATATGCGGTCAGGAAAGGGTAGAATCATACGGCCCAATTAGGAGAGCGCATGCGGCCAGGGTCACTGGATCCCATGCGGCTAAGACAAGGGGGCGCATGCGGTCAGGAAGATAGGAAACTCATACGGCTAGGGGAATAGGTCTTATGCGGCTAGCTGGCCAATCAGGTACATGCGGGGGGAAGTGTGGTTCCATACGGCTCGAGAAGAAGCAACCCATACGGCTGCGGGGGAGGGAAACCATATGCGGCTCAGAAGGGAAGAGTACTCATGCGGCTAGGGGAGCAATGCCTATGCGGCTGGGAGCAAGTGTACGTATGCGGCTCGCGAGTGTTGAGTTCATGCGGCTCAGGATGAAGTCCTCATGCGGCTGGGTCAAGCAAGTCTCATGCGGCCAGCAGGAATGGCGCATGCGGCTGCAGAGTTCAGAACTTATGCGGCTACGAATTGAGCGAGTTATGCGGCTAAGTGAGTCCGACCCTCATGCGGCTCAAGAACTTCCAGTCATGCGGCTGGATAGAACACTTGTCGCATGAATATTCATGCGGTCAAGTCAAGCACTGTTCATCTTCTCCAAAATTTCAGAGAAGAAGAACACCATAAGAGCCAAGTCCTCAAGCTCCATAACTCCATCATCCGGAGCCTAAATCCGAACTTCCATAGGTCAAAATGGGGTAAAACGAAATTCTCTACAACATGGAACCATCAAAACTCGAAAATAACAAGATTTAGTAGATCAAAACCCAAGAAATCTGAAAATAATGCAAACTTAGATCTACAAGAATCTAGCCATGGAAATTAGAAAAGCCAAGTACTAAAGTGTTTTATAATGTAGTAAAGAAAAGAATGGAGCAATAAAATCAGAGTTCTTCCATGAAGCAAGTTGCACTTGCCTAAGCTCTCTCTCTCTCACTCTCCTGGTGGGTAAGAAGTAAATGAGGAAGAAGAAGATGAGTAATGAAGAGAGAGAAAGAAGAATTGGCAATAAATATCAAAGGTGGTGGTAGGTAGGGGGTTCATCCATGGTTCATAATAGACCAAAGAAAACCGAACCAAGCCAAGAAATAACCAAGCCAAGATGCAAGCTAAACAAGAAATCATGTAATACAGAATAAAATACGTACACGTATTCCAAAAATACGTAATATGAACCACAGGCATTACACTTGTCACGCCCCAGAACCAGAATACTGGAGAGCGGGAGAATGACTCAGCCAGCTACGTATTACGGGTAGATGAATATCGTATAATATGATCAATGCTGTCTAATAAGACGAGGGGGTGCATACTACATAAAAGTCTCACTATGGTCATTTCACATCTATTGTCTCAATCATTCAAACAAGAAACAGAAATAGAGAACATGTGAGATAAAGCAGTAAGGCGTCCCAAACGCTCAGTCAAAATGTTCTTGATATCTGGCTTTACAAAACACAGCCAGATGTGTAAGTATACACAATTGTTATCAGCTGCAGCCTGACTTAGTTATAATTATGCAAAAGGTACAAGACAATCTGACTAACATGTCGGTGCCAAACGGCAAAGTATAAAGTATTTAACAAAATGAGCGGGGAAGTAAGAAACCCACTCGAGTCCTCCTGCGATCATCCCTCTAGTATTGACCATCTTGGAGGTAGAAGTAAGCTGGATCCTCGGGGAGCGGCTCTAAATCTGGCCATGCAAAACCAGAGAGGTTAGACCTCTAATAGCAAGTACCGCAAGGGAGCACGATATGAGGAATGAAGCCAGTAATAAGAGAATATGATAATAGATCTCTGCTATCTGCTAGGATTCACATAACATCACGACACTTCGAACCAACCTCCCAACCAAACAAGGACAGAAGTTGGCCCGTCATGTCCTGACATTCTGATCATCTTAGTTAGGTAACAGAGTAGGTACAGTACACAAACAAATCAATTTAAACGGCCATGTAACTACTACGGCTTGCTACTGTGAGTTCTAAGTTATCCTGGAATTATGCAATAAAGGATTCCTCAGTTCTTACTATGTGCAAGCAAGGCTAGTCTATCCAGTCAATTATTTGCGCCAATCATGAATTAGACGAGTCCCAGCGGGACGTCCGTCGTTAATATACCATGTATAATTAAATAATATAAGCAGATACCGCTCCCTGCCCGTTGGCAGATTTGCAGTATCTGTAGGAACCAGCCGGCCAGTCGGGCACTTAATAGTCCTAAAGCTGCCATGTAAGAACTCGGGAATCCATTCTCTCCATGCAATCATTATTTTCTAATTTAATAGTCTCTACGTTGAGAGAAGTCCCATGCCGTGAATCATGGTCATTCAAATGAGTACTTTCGTACGGGGTACGATATGCACAACTCTACAACGATACCCGTACGGTTAGGTTGTAGGTCTTACATAGTGTAATGCAACAATCAAAACTAACCACGAAATAATCATGCCTTGACCATAAAGTAACATACTGCTTTGGTAAGATAAATAAATTGAAGCCTGCATGTGCCTGTATGCCAATATTCGGAATCAGCCAGTCGATTACCATAGTTCGTAATTAAAATGAACGTGTCTCATTTATTCATTTCAATAAGACGACTAGCCAGTCTCTTAGTTCCAACTAGGAACGCATGATCAATTATTAAATTAAGATGACAAATCCTCGTTTATTAATGTCAAGACAATAATTAATGTTAATAAGTGCCAAATCAATCAATAAATGATAATATATGTCAATCAATCTCAATCAATGTCAATTTGAAACAAGAATAAGCCAAAAAGGTATTATGGCTAGCATTCATGCGGCTGGAAAATTATTGATTCATGCGGCCAAATTAGCAAAGCCCTATGCGGCTACAGTCAACATGCGCTCATGCGGCCAGAGGAAATTCCATACGGCTGAGATAGGTGCAAGCCTACATGCGGCTGAGAAGTCACGTAGCGCCATGCGGCTGAAAATGAGTGCAAACCTTTATGCGGCAGGTAAGTCTCATGCGGTCAGATAACTCTATGCGGCTCGGGCTGATCCTTATGCGGCAAGCGGCCGATCAAGCTTATGCGGCTGACTAAGCCCATGCGGCCAGGATATATATATATATATATATATATATATATATATAACTTCCTGCGGTCGAAACATCGACGGGTCATGCGGCTAATTAAGCCTAAGCTTTATGCGGCTTGAAATGTAACATGCAGTCAGGCGCTGCATGCGGCCGAAATATTTCATGCGGCCAGATACTACATGCGGCTCAAGAATGACTTGCCGCATAAAAACTCATGCGGCTAAGTACTGCACTTCTTCTCCACTATTCCGAGAAGAACACCATGAAGACCTTACTTCCAAGCTCCATAAATCCTTCATTCCAAGCCCAAATATGGACTTCCATAGGTCAAAATTGGGTAAAACAAAATTCTCTACAACATGGAACCATCAAAACTTAAAGATAACAAAGTCTACTAGATCAAAACCTAAGAAATCCAAAAATGCACGAAACTTAGATCTACAAGAAATGAACCATGGAAATTGAAATTGATAAGTACTAAAAAGGCTTAAGATCAAGTAAGGAAGATGATGGAACAATAAAATGGTGATCCATCAAGAAGCAAGTTGGCACTTGCCTTGGCGGCTGGTAGGTGGGGGAGGATTTATGAGGAAGAAGAAGATTAATGGTGAAGTAATGAAGAGAGAGAAAGGGGTGGGCTTTAAGGAAGGGTGTGGTAGGTAGAGGTTTGTTTCGGTTCATGATGAACCAACTTAACTAAACCAGTCCAAGTCGAACCCAAAGTAAAGCTAAAGCAGAGTATGAAAGCAAAAATAAAATACAGAAATAAAATTGCAGGAAATTAATTACACATAATTAAAGAGGTTTAATTACAGAACAATACATGATAAATGTTAAATAAATATATTAAAGCAGTACATGTAATAAAATACGTATTCTGGGAACGGAAAGTGACAATTTGTCTCCGCCCAATATATTGTATCAAGACAATTCGTTATCGTTATATCATATCTTTATTCATTTATTTTGTGTAGATGAGATTAGTTATGGTTCTACTGCATTTTACAGCTTACGTATATTTATTATACGACTGGCATGTCTACGTTCCTAGTCCTACGTATTTTAGGACTGGGGCGTTACATGTTTTTGTGGTGGCCCATGCAGGTCAAGATAAATTGTTTGGTTACTTTACCGTACCAAGCAAGATTGCGAATAGGATTAGAAGTCTAGGATCTCATCCACATACTTGACCTCTTTCCTCGATTCCATATCCGAACTACCGTTCGACTCATCGATTGCATCTTGCTTGATCCCTTCTATCATTATTCTTATATCCCCTTCGTGCTTGCTAGAGATTGACCCTACTTGTTGGATGTCCCAAAACACCCTTAGCTTAATTCTTTTAAGTTGGGTAGAATGCCTTGTGACCTAGCAATCCCTTTGTACTTGTGACCGATATTCACAAGATTACTTAGATTCTAGAATTTAGAGGGCCCTAACCCATTTAGTCAACCAAGAACTTGGACAAGCAGACTGTAGGACGAATGTATCCTTTAGAAGTTCGAACCAATTTCTATTCTTCTTCCAATCTTAGTCTCCCGAGCCTATGTTTTTACCACCTTGACTAATGTTGCAACTATAATCTAGTTTTGCAAACTCATCCATTATCGAGTTTTTCATGACTTATGCTATTGAGCGCGCTCACTAACATATTGTCTAATCAGAACCGGTGCATGATGGTCTGATCAACCGAGTGCACTTTGGTTCGCTTTTGTCTATTATTCTATGTGGATGGAACATAATTAAGCTTGTCCTCTAGAGTCCCATCCGCTGCCTTGGCAACTCCTTTTGAATTATTTGGTCGCCTTTGAACAATGCATTCGTATTCGATAACGCCTCCTTCGAACTCTATATTGCTTTCGCCTTCACCTATTTTAGAAGAACGAAGGCGTTGTACTAGAACTTCCTCTAGTCTTCCTATCGAGTGGGACCATTATCATTCGATGTTGCTATATCTTCATCCTAAACTACTCGGCCCTATCAAGACACTCTAATCGCTTAATTTAAGTGAATCTATTCCGTTCTCTTAAATCGTGTCCTCAACCTACTCTCAAGAGACCATAACTTTAAGGTCTCTAATTTATTTCTTGAACCCATACCATTCTTTATTGCGCGTTATCTTAACCATTTTCCTTCTTGCGTTAACCCATGATTATCTTCGCTATTATTGAAATCACGACTCTAAAGCATGTTTTCATTAAACGTCGTTTCCTTGTCTCGCCCAATGATTTGACTGTGCTTCCTCATCGCTACCCCTTTGTGCCTTCTCACCCCCTACCACTTCTTAATTTCGAGGACAAAATTCTTTTAAGTTGGGTAGGATGTAAAATCCCTAAATTTCTACTATTTTTTTATTTATTTAAATTTGGTACTGATTTAAAAATTTTATTATTGTACGTCGCGTAGTCGTATGTACGTCGCACACGAAATTTTTATTTTTTGTAATTGCTCGACGAGTGCGAAGATGTGCGAGCGTACATATTTTTAGAAAAATATTTTTCTATAGTTTCAAAATAATATCTAATAATTATTTTTAGTTATCGTACCGAAATTTCCAAGTTTACGAATTTTATTTATGAAAGCCTTTTTGTTTATAACAGTTACTAATAATAAATATATCTTCATATATATTTTTATTATTTATTAGTGTATTTTAAATAATAATATTTTTGAAATTATTATTATTTGTATTTTTGGAAAATATTTTAAAATTATTGTGGCGATTTAAATCTTGAATTAATTTTATGGATATATTTAAATAGCTAAAATACTATGTTTGAAAATTGATTTATCCTATTTGATTTAAAACTAAAAGAATTTAAATAAAATTTAAATTGGAATTGTATTTGGATTTGGATTTGATTGATTTTAAATTAAGTGGTAAATTATCTAAAAGGGGATTTAAATCTTTTCCTAATCCCTATCCAATTGGAAATTCCCACATCCTATAAATAGGCAGGTACTCATCCATATATTTCTATTCTCCAAATTCCACAAGCCATAACTATTCCACAAATATTTCTACCACAAACGTGCGTGCATCGTGTCCGTGTTCCCCGTCCAATTCTCATTCCATCTTTTACAAATACATTATCTTCTTCCTCGTGTCGGACACACCCCGACATCATGAAACCCCGAATCCTAGTCGAGCCCAACCTTCCCCTGTCGACCACCGCTATCAAACAGCCATCGCCATCTCCACAGATTCCCCGCCGTGCCCCGTCCTCTACGTCTTGCCGACGAGCCCGGCCTGCCCTCTGTCGCTGACAGCAACCCTTCGCCACCACCACCATAACCGACCACACCATCTACCTCCATAGAACTCTACTCATCCTTGTCAACCCCGACCTTCGCCATTTCCGGCCAATCCCCCATGCAACCATCGTCGTCATCCTCACCCCAATCGTACACTACCACCACTACCGCGGCCACTGCCGCGGCAGCCCATGCCGCCACCACCCAATAAGAAAACATCAAATTAAACCCTAACCCTAAACTCACCTCCGACAGAGCCGACCCTCCTCCGTCGGAGTTGCGCCCGACCGCCGCTCCGTCCTCCGCGTACGACCTCCGTCCTGGCCCTCCGTCGCAGCAACTCTTCCCCCGCGCTGGAATTTGGCGCTCACCACCCGTCGGAGGTGCGAGTACCCCTCCACCGAGAACCCTCCGGCTTGCCACGTCGTCGGAACCCCCGAATTCCCTGCCCCGCGGAGCCGCCAGATCCGCCAGATCCGCACCCGCCGGCCGACCCAGCCCCGGCTGCGACCACCCCTCCGCCGTAGCCTCACGCAGCAGCCACTGCATCGCCGGTGCTCCACTCCGACCCTTCCACTCCTCCGTGCGCCGAGCCCAGCCCCGATCGTCCCAGTCTCTCCTTCCTCTCGTTCCCTCTCAATCTCTCTCTTCCACTCTCCTGGAAATAAACAAAAGAAAAAAATGGTTCTCCTTTCTTTCTTTATTTTTTCTCATGTAGGAAACAGCAGTGGTCTGTTGTTAAAGACCATCTCCTCGGTTTTCTAACTCTTCTAAAAATTTTGTTTTCATTAGTTTATGTATAATATACATAAAGAAAGAGTTAGTGCTAACAGTTATTATTTTATTTAATCATATAATGGAAGCAGTCTCCGCACTTCTTATATATTTACTATTAGCATTATTAATATTAACTTTGTTATTATAAGTATTAATGTTATACAGTACAAAATATTATGATATTTCTATTAATTGTATAGTTATTATTACCTTTATTACCATAGTTATTATTATCAGTTGTTTTTATTATTATTATTATTATTATTATTATTATTATTATTAGTATTATTATTATTATTTTATTATTATTATTATTATTATTAATGTCGACTACTAGTAAAGCAGTAGGTGGGCATTGTTATATATTATTATTATCATTATTATTTTATTATTAGTAATTAGTTTATGAATATTATGGTTGTGATTGTTAGTTTTATATTATTATTATTTTATTATTATTATTATTATTATTTTTATTAAGTTATCATTTTTAGAATATGTATTATTATTTTAAAAAAAAAGGATAGAGCTATATATGTAATTTCAAATTTGGAGTTTGACCTAAAATATTTTTCTAGATTTTGTTATATATTTAGTTGAAAAATATTTTAGCTAATAGATTTCTACGAAAAATCCCACCTTTACAACTTAGAGTTTTGCCTAAATCGATTCTTTCATATTTTCAAGTAATTATCAAATATTATTTTACTAGTAAATATAACTTGCTACCTAGAAATCCTATAGTTTGTCTTAAAAAGTTCTCTTTTATATATATTTCAAATATTTATCTAAAAGTTATTTTAAATAACAAAAATATATTTTTAAAGATTATAAATATTCTTCTAAAACCATATATATATATTATTTATCTATTTTTTTATCCTCCCATCCATGAATAAGCCTATTATTCCTATTCCTTCGCCAATTCTGTCCTACCTTATGTCCACCCTAACTAAATTGACCCTTCTGGACCCAATGGAACCGTCCGTGCCACCATCAGAGGTCACCTTGCATAGTTGTTGTACCGAAGTCGCAGTTCGTGCTATCTTGATCATTGCAGTACACCAGGCGTCCTACCAGGCAAGACACCTTGCCATTTGCTGTTTAATTATTTTAGCTCATATTTCATGTATTACTTATTTTCTTTATGCAAAATAAACTGTGATACATGGCATAACCTATTAGAACTTACTGTTCATTTATATTTCCTGCTATGTATTATTTTTCTTACACATTAAACCTAGATTTAAGGGACCACCTTTGTGTGTTGCATTCATGTCCTTGACACGTTGTAACACGAAGTTGTGTATCGTATGTAGAACACGGACATGCGTGACTGGCTGGCCACCGGTGCGTATAAGCTGTGCGATAGGAATAACTACTAATAGAGGTTGCATGCTTAGTTTGACTTAGCAGTTATAGAGGTTTTCTGTTGTGGATACAACATAGTAGGCATTAGGCGGGGAGGACAATTCCTTAGCGTATGGGCTTCGATGCACTTTCCCTTTTGTAACCCGTGAGCTCCGCGGGAGATGCGGGTCAGATTACCCATGATTACTGACGGCCAATGATGTTCTGCGGAACGTTATGCTCTTATTGATTGGGCCTCTAACGCTCCAAGGGGGGACTATACCGATCCTATTTAGCCAGGGCCCATGCGTAGGAAGGATTGTTCTTAAATACATTTTACTTAGAACGGTTAGGCACCTTTATCCGTTAGGTACGAGTACCTTTGGTTTGGGTACTTGTATCTGACCGTGGCTTGGAACAATAACTTATCGTAGATTAGTTTGTCACATCTTGTCCTTGTTTGGTTGTAGGTGTGACTTACTACTTCGATGAGAAGGTATTGAACTTTATTGGGGTCCGGATACCATATTGGATTCATAGCATGGAAAGATACGTCACCGTGAATTAGTTTACCATCTCCTGTCCTTGTTTGGTTGGGGGGATGGTACGCTCGTTTAATAGGTGTGTATTGGACCATGTTATAATTTAATTGACTTATTTATTTGAGCAATATTTATTCAGTTTATATGGCATGATATTATGTGTCTTGTTACGTCCCTCTGAGGACCTGGTTATCTCTCCAGGTGTGTGCTATTGTCTTTCGCAGGTGCTCTAGCTCTAGCTGTGGCCATCTCCATTTCTTCGAGGATGATTGTGCTTGGATCGTCTTCGCTTCGCTCGCCAAAATTATTTTTTTTCTCATATATTTTTCTTTTACTTGTTGGTAGTAGATTTGTCTCCGCCCAACATATTGTATCAAGACAATTCATTATCGTTATATCATATCTTTTATTCATTTATTTTGTGTGGATGAGATTAGTTACGGTTCTACTGCATTTTACAGCTTACGTATATTTATTATACTGCTGGCATGTCTACGTTCCTAGTCCTACGTATTTTGGGACTGGAGCGTTACACCTTCTCCCATGCCATGATATGTCTTTTATCTAACTCTTTCTACATACAATCCTTATTGTCATGTTTGCTTATTCTTAGATAGTGGCCCGTCGGGGTGCACTAATGATTTATGTATTTTCTTTTCTTATTCTTAGATAGTGGCCCATCGTGGTGCACTCAAGTTACATGTCTTTCTTTGCTTACATAATAGTGACCCGTCGTGGTGCACTCTTGAACATGTCTTTCCTTGCTTACAAGATAGTGGCTCGTAGAGTCGTACTATTGACAAGTACTCTTTACATGACAAGTAAACCTAAACATGACATGCTTAATCAAGATACTATTGTGACGGCTATTTCCCCTTGCTAATGTAACTCTTTTGGACACCGTAGTTAAATTCTTTGTGTATACGTGCACAAGATACATGTCTCGTCTTGCATCATGTCTAGGATATGGATTCTTGGTTACCACGGTCATGGATTTATACTGAATCTGACTAGGATAACGACTAGATTGATCAAGTAGCTCATAAAGAGATTTTCCAGTCACATGCAATTTCGTTATCTGGGCGCTTTAATTGGACTTGTAGCCTACCGACGAGTAGGACACATTTCCAGCATGTTGTCATGTGTTGCACCCCCAAGTCACCTAATACAACTCTCTCAACCTGCGGAAGGATAACTCGGATAGTCTACAGGGCTTGTGACTACTGGAATATCTCATTGCATCTTGTAGTAATTAGGCTTGTGATAATCCTAGTTAGTTAAAGTATCAAGCCGTACTCATTGCTTAGCCGTGATTAATGGATGTAGTCCAGTCGAGTTTAGTTTTGTCTAGGCAGTGTTCGTATGTTTATTTCAGTACATTATTGTTTATGCTTTACTTTTGTCGATGAATGATCGGAGGCTAAGTTCTGTTCAGGAGAAGGGTTACAATCTCGGTCCTTGTTTGGTTTATGGGTTGTAACTTGGCTTCCGGATTAGCTCCCAAGTCATCTTATCATTTTTTGTCCTATTCAGTACTCACATGTTCTACATGATCTTATGCTAAACATTGATTAGAGATTAAGTTCTGTTCAGAAGAAGGGTTACAACCACGGTCCTTGTTTGGTTTACGAGTTATAACTTGGATTCTGGAATAGTTTCCAAGTCATCTTATAATTTCATTCTATATAATTCTCACAGGCTCTATGCCCTAGTTATCCCACATGCTGACAAGTCTCAGTCATATAGCATGCTCACAGGTCTCAGTTATCTAACATGCTTATATGTTCCAGTTATCATACATGTTTGCATGTACCATTGCTCTTACATGGTTTAGTTATGTCACAAGTTCTCTGTTTAATTCACAAGTCTAAAGTTTACATTATGTCACATGTTAATTACCTTACGTCACATGATGCTTTACTTATTTGTCTTTCCTATTCTCGGGATAAGTGCATTGGTAGTGCATGAGTCTCGATCCGTATTTAGTTATTGCTTTCTCTAACCATTGCTATATTAGCTATTGCTGGTTTTCGTCCATAGTTTGGCTTCTTTTGTGGTACTTGCTATTTGGGGCCTGACCCCACTGGTTTTGTTTGGCCAGATCTGATAGAGGAGCCCAAGGGATCTTCTGTACCATCTTCTCGACGGTGACCATCCGAAGCACCAGAGTACCTGAGTGGATTTCTTATCATTCTTCCACTTGATATGTACATTATTCTTTTGTGTCGTTTAGCCTCCGAACAAGTATTTAGCTCATGTTTTTGGATCTTGACATTTGGCCTACGGGCCTAAATATGATGTGCGTATTCTAGACTATAGCTAGAGCTTATCATGTATGACTATTACTTTTGCTAGTTCTCTATTTTGGTATGACTAGCTTCATGATCATCCATGTATAAATGGTTTTGCTTTACTATTGTATGTCTGATGATCATACTTATTGTATATTGTATAATTGCCTGTGATTGAGATACCTAGGATTGCTTGACCTAGGATCGATTGTTGGATTGTAGAAGTAACCCCCTTATCTTGACAACTTATACGTGATTTTAGAGTACTGGTGTACTTTGGTATCACGTAGCTGGCCTTGTCCGTCCCCACCTGCCAGTATTCTGGTTCTGGGACGTGACAAGTCCGGTAGAAAAAGAATGTTTAGCCTTGATGTTCACTGTTCAAAAGATATGACATTATATCACAGACCAAACCATTCATGTCATCTTCCGAGTCAACCCTCTCCGGGTTTTGATGAGGAAGCCCAGTACGCTCAATTCCAGGCTCGCTATATGCGCCATATTATTGGCACAATACGATATGGTGTATGTTCCCCAAAAGTCTGTTAAGGGTCAAGCTCTCGCTGACTTCCTAGCGCTCGTCCAATTCCTGAGACGTCTAAACTCTATGATAAAATTCTCGACGAAACCCTAGAATCTAACATGATTTCTGAAGAATTTCCTACTTGACGTCTATTCTTTGATGGAGCATCCAGAATCGGACCCAAAGGCACCATCGTCGTTGGAGTCGGAATTGTTCTCGTATCACCTGATGGATTGGCTATTCAAAGAGCTTATTCTCTGGACAAATCATGCTCCAACAATGTGGCAGAGTACAATGCTTTGCTTATTGGTCTCCAACTAGCTAAACAACTGGATATTGAATATCTTGAGGTTTACGGAGACTTTAAACAGATCGTCAATCAGGTCAGAGGAACGTATGAAGTTCGACATTACGAGCTTGTCCCATATCACGAGGCAGCAGTTAGAATGGCTACATCATTGAAAGGCTTCTTCATTGAGCATGTACGGCGAGCATTCAATACAGAAGCTCTTGTACTAGCTAATCTTGCTGCAGTATTAGCAATTCTAGTCGGAAGATAACAGATGGTTGTTGTCACTAACAGAGAATTATTTGTATCGAGAATAATTCTAACATTGAATTCAGCAATTCAACAGAAATCAATGCCATTAGTGAAGACTGGAGGGTTCTTTTCATTGACTTCGTGGCACATGACATCTTACCTGAAGATCCTAAAGAAGCTACAACTATCCGTTGGCGATCGCTCCGATTCTATTACAATCATACCACCAAGACTCTCTATCGACGAACATTTGATAGTTTACTCCTACGTTGTCTGGCGTGAGACAAAGCAAAACAAATACTATGTGAGGCTCACGATGGTGTTTGTGGAGCACATCAGCCCGGTCATAAGCTACAAGATCGTATCCGACGTATGGGCTATTACTGGCCCACTATGGTATCAGATGCCATTGAATATACAAGGAAGTACCGAGCTTGTCAAATCCATGCAGACTTTATTCATCAACTGTCAGAATTGCTTCATCCGACTGCCGCATCATGGCCCTTTGAAGCTTGGGGCATGGATGTCATTAGTCATATCAATCCGCCATAATCTAGAGGACATCAGTTTATACTGGCTATAACCGATTACTTTGAAGTGGGCTGAAGCTATACCTTTGGCCAAAGTTTAGACCAGCAGCATCATCAACTTCATCCAACATCATATAATATACAGATTCGGTGTCCCTCAGTGAATCATTCATGATAATGGACCACAGTTCATCAGCCAGAAGTTTACTCGGTTCTACGATGACAACAGAATCGACAATATCGCTTTCACGGCTTATAATCCTGCAGCTAATGGCTTGGCTGAGGCATTCAACAAGACCATCATTAAACTTCTTAAAAAGTTTGTTTCTACTAACAAATGTAACTAGAATGAGAAGCTCGAAGAATGTCTATGGGCTTATCGCACTACCGTACGTAATCCTACCCTGTACACCTTTTTTCTTTGTGTATGGGTGTGAAGCTGTATTACCATTGGAAATTCAAATTCCATCCCTGAGAATTGCAATTGCCAATGAACTCACAACTGAGAACAATGATCGTCTTCGGCTTCAGGAGCTTGAAGCGTTGGATGAGAAACGGTTACTAGCTTAATAGCATATTGAGCTATATCAAGCCCATATTTTCAAATCTTTCAACCGAAAGGTTAAAGTACGAGCATTCCAAAAAGGCAAATTAGTCCTTACAGTCAGACGTCCTATGACTATGACACATATGAGCAAGGGCAAATTCGAAGCAAAGTAGAAAGGTCCCTATGTTGTAAGCAAAATTTTCTCAAACAGAGCTTATCAATTGACCATGGGATGGTCGAGTGGCTATGATGCCCATCAATGGCAAATTTCTCAAAAATACTATGTTTGAAAAATATATGAGATATTAATATTGTACATGATTCAAATCTTTGAATTATTATCTTTATTTACTGTTCTATAAATAGAACCATAGATAATAATTTCTCAAAATTGGTGTTTGTCATGTCCTCATCACCTCTGAACAGACCTGGTTTATTGAGATATGTCATGTCCATTTACCTCTGAACATATTCTCATATCTCATTCTTGAGCCTCAATGGATCAAGAATCATATGTGAATGAAGAATCACGTCCTCATTACCTCTGAATTCTATCATTTATCCATAATCATTTGTCATGTATATATATACCTCTGGCAAAATAGTCACAACAAAGACAATATCATCGTTATCTGTTATGTCCTTACTACCTCTGAACATATATGATAGTTGATGTTGTTCTTCAAAAGAATGTGTCATGTGTATATTACTACCAAATGCATTCACGGAACAAAACAAAAGCAATGTTTATTCACAATCCATGGAATTTATAAGTTTATTACATTTCATGGGATAAACAAAAAGGGATGAAAAAGTAAAAGATAGATACAAGGCATCATGGTGGGGTACTAAGGGCCAGGATGCGTGCCTTCAATTCTGCAATATGTTTCTCTCGATTATCCTAGCCGACAACAATGTTCTCTATCGCCGCAGTCCTTCTCTCCTGTTCTGACATGAGCCTCAGCTTGGCTATAAGGGACTCCAGCTTGCAACTTCTGCAATTTATTTCTTTCAAGATGCATTTAAAGCTTACAACTGCTGCTCCAGTTCCCTCAGCTTCTGACATTTCTCTTCCAAATGCGTCTCATAATCAGCTCGTTTGGCTATAAGGGACTCCAGCTCTGTACGAAGTCTATCCTCATCCTTCCTGAGAGCAGTCACTATGTCAACATTAAGAATAATCGATGTCTCAGTTTGTTCTTTCAAATGAGTCAACTGACTCGCTTCTTCAGCCATCTCTTCCAGCTTTTAGTGAAAAGAGGCGTTAGTTTGAATCACTTCGTCGGTCAGACGTTGATATTCAACTGCCACTAGAGAGTTAAAATCACCTTTCTTTAAGGCTTAAAGAGTAGTGATGGGTTCTTGTAAGCTGGCAACCAGCTGATCTAAGGTGTTCGCCCTTGTATTATCATCTGTCTCTCGAATGGCACTATTAAAGCTGAAGCAATGTTCTGCAGAGCATTAAAGGATAGATCCTTGGCCAGAGCTACTCTCACTAGGTTTTGCAGGCAAGCCTAGAAGGATGCCACAAGCCCATCGGCCGACCCACATATTAGGTCTCTGCTATCTGGAGTTGTAGCTATATCTTTTAGACCAACTCCTATAAAAGTCGGAACAATCGGAGCTGTGAGACCAACAGTTGTAGGAAATAGAACATGAGGTGTCGGAAGCGCTCTCATTGGTGATGAAACGAGATTAGTGGAAGCAGCTGAAGTAGGTCTACTCTTGCTGCTCCCCGTATCTGAGCCACTAGAGATGAAGCGATTGTCTCCAGCTTCCCCAGCCTCCGCTTGCCTACTGTGTCGTTCTGAGCCGATAATTTCTTGAACAGGTTTATCGACCACGGGAGGTTCTTCCTCGTCAGAGACCTCGGTGCCGACACTCTCTTCAGATTCTTTAGAGGCCTTATTGTCCTCGTTGGAGCTTTCCTCGTCATCGACCTCAGGAATATCATATCCTTCGGTCACGAGCATAGGGTCTTCAGATCCCCCAAATTCATCACCTTCTGGTATTGGAGGGAACTCTTCTTCCTCTCCATGAACAGGACTCTTAAGACCATCATGCATGGGAGAGTCTCGATCAGGGTATTAGATATTATGGGCATTTTGAGTTCCTCAGCTTCGGGCTCAAAATTCTTGAAAGATCCAAAATCAAGTGGTCGATATACTATGATCTGTCTTTCAGGGTTGACTTCACCCTCAACTGCGGGCTCAAGATGTCCCTCGCTTGTTTGTTGTTCATCGAGGATGATTGCACCCTCAACTTCAATATCGAGGGCTTGATCATCCTCTGCTCTAGTTTTTGGGTCATCAATGTTCTCCGTCGCAGCCAGGATTATAGTAGATACTGGTAAGATCTTACCAACGTTAGAAACATTAATGCCCAATACATCATCTAATGTTCGGTCATCCTCAAAGACAAGTGGTCGTTTTGCGGCGTTCAAATCCTCGTCATCTTGAGGTGACTTCGCCATAGCCTGAGAAGGAGTGGCATGGGTGCCAAAAGGTCTAGCTGTTGTTATCTTCTTCTTCATTACGGGTTGGATACGCCCGAAAAGAATATGAGCGGGAGCAGGTGGACTGATAGATAATCCCGTCGGCTGCAAACGTGGAAAGAATATCACTAAGAAAAAAGGTGTGTCAGTATATCCTATTAAAATAATTAATTATAAAGAATGTGGCAACAATAATAAGCATTACCTAGATGGGGGGAGTCATCTACCGTTAACACCTGCTCTCGTGGAGTTGGTGAAGGCAGCGACTCTAGCTGAGCCTGACTCTTCTGTTCTAGCAGCCTTCCTGGTTAAAGATGCTGCTTCTTGACTAGCTTCTTCTGCGAAAGCCATCCTCTTCTTGCTGACAGAGGGTGCATGATCATTCTGGAATGAAAATTCCTCGTTCGAGTAAAGGCGAGTTTGTGATCTCGTCACCCTGGCATCGGAGGAGGTAGCCATCTCCTGGTGTGTTGTTGCTTTACTTTTCTACTTCTTCCTCTGGAAAAGTTCTCGAGAGGAGGAAGTCTGAGTTCCTTGCTGAGGTGGTATGATCAAAATATTATGACAGATAATGTCGGATCTTGATCTAAATCAGCCATTTACAAAGGCGCTTCAGCACGTGCATTATCCTCTGCCTCCGCTAGGTTGATTTGAGCAGACACCAATCCCCTCAGATTTCCTAAACGGCTTGTGAAACTTATCCTCGGATCATAACCCTCGAAGAAGGTATTGGCAGAAGTGTAAAACAGCACATATTAATTCAACATATGCAACGGCGAGTTGATCTCAGGCAGGTTGAATTGAGCTCCCATCCCTCGCGAGCTATAGTATCGCCAAGCACGGGATCCATCTACTAAACCACCAACTCTCACTAGTATCGTGGTTGCATTGCCCACGTGCAATTGATCTTATCCAAATTGTCGGGCAAATCTACTCGGCAGATAGGGTTCTAGATAACACCCATCATCAACGTGATAGACCAAGTGTGATGGTCTAATCGCCACCAACTAAAGGAATAATTCTGTGTCCAGTGGGGTGTGGACATTCTCTATGTCATAAAAGAAATTAAGCCCATCATATTCGTCCCGAACGTCTCGGATTTTATAATAGAATACCCAGTTATTTCCTCGATTCAATGCCCTACGGCAATCTTCGATCTTGGTTACATTCTACTTTGACCTCTTATATTTACAAAGAAGAAGTCCTGTTAAATTCTCATCTGGAGCCTATCTAGGATTCATCAGAGAAGGATGGTAGAGCAACCATCCAAACAAATAAGTGAAAGGCAATTCTGTGCGAGGAAATTCATCCTGCTGAGGGTATGACAGTAGTGCAACAGAGAGTTCATGAAGGCCGGCACATAATCTGCTTGTCATGGCTGCTAACAAATCCGTTGGTCGCCCAAATACCAGACGAAAAGTTACAAAAAGGGTTCCTGTGTGGATCCTGTCCACCGTACAGTTGCCTGGAACCACGAATCGTCTTAGCCAGATGGATAAGAATCTGGCTCACAAAGCTTCTCGTGACATAGGCCTGCCACTTTGTCGATCATAACTTTCAGCGGTAGTCCTATCCGGGAAGCCGTTCCATTCTTCAGTTAGCTTGTGATCGCTGATCTTTGATTCTGTCATAAAAGTCTCAAGTTCTGCAGGGCTCAATGGTTGAAAGACCCGAGGACGACAATGCAACGTGTCATTGCATTTGTCCTTTTTATCATGGCCTAGGAAAAGATATACTGTCCATTTCGAGGTATAATATTTCTTTGTAGCCTTGCTGTCCATGTAATAGGAACAAGCAAACTAGTAGCAAAGAAGCTCTTCAAAGACTTCAATCATTTTTGGATTGGTCTTCTTCAATCCTTCTATTTCTTCTTCTGTCGGGAAATACTCCTTGAAAGGATATCCACCGGTAGGTAGAAAAGAGATTTGACGCATCTCATGAAGCGCATACCCTATTTCTCCATGAGGTGTGGTGAAAGTGTTGGTTCTCCAGATGAATCTCTCCAGCAAAGCGAAGAAGAGATTTTGGTTTACTGCCACACTATAAGCAGTTGACTGAATAGCATGATACAAGCCCAGTGTTGTGAGTTCAAGAGCAAAGTGCGATAGAGCCCACAGAGAGATGTCTCCCCAACGGTTGTTATTATTGTTCATCAAGCCCGTCATCTTAGGCATCTATGGAGGATAAGATCCTTTCTTCTGATAAAAAAGATTGGCAAAAGTTTGTACTTGAGACGGCATGATCAAAGATGACTTCTTAGAGGGAACGCAACTTGGACGTAAGCCTCGCATATGCAGACTATGCTGACGTGCAGACGAACTGTAGAATATGTCCCTTCGCTGTGTACCATAACGATGGAGTATCTTTCCAACTTTCGTTGTTTGCCCTGGAGTTAGATGCCAGTCCATTTTGCGAGGATGGCTGGCATGAGCATACGATTCCAGAGACCCCTCAGCAAGCCTGGAAGAAAAACTACCGTATCGTCTCGCAGAAAGAGACGATATCTTCTTTTTGCTTGCGGCTAAGAAAGTGGGTGGACAGCATCACCGAAGAGGAAGAGCGGCTTCGAATATGAAACACGGCTCACAGATGACATAGGTTGTCCATTTAGCATACTCAGAAGAGTGTTAAAATGTTGTTCTCTGATCAAGTCCTGTTTATCTTTGGGTTCCTCTTCAGATGATTGAGAAAATCGCACGTGAGAAAGATCTTCATGATACAGGGGAGTGTTAAATGCACTTGCCATTTCTTCGGCATACAGGTCCTCTCGGATATCGACTGTAAGAAAAAAAAATTTGAAACAAAAAGTTAGATAAACTATCATCTTTTTGCCTTAAAGACAGAGGGGCGCCTAAACCACAAAAGTGGCGCCTAGTTCCAAGAAGGCGCTTCATCAGTGGCGCTTAAACCAAATAAGGCACCTCATCAGTGGCGCCTAGCTTCGAAGAAGAAGCCTCATCAGTGGCACCTAGTTCAAAGAAGGCGCATCCTTAGTGGCATCTCTTTTAAAGGAGGTGCCTAGCTCAGATGGTGCCTAAACAGAGTTAGGTGCCAGTTAGGCACCATTCTATGGTCAAGTCAATTTGTGCCTAGAATAGGGAACAAATGATGTTTGGGGTGCCACTTGGGCAAAGTCAATTTGAACCCAGAAGAGGGTGGGTGCAAATGACAAAGGCGCTTCATTAAAGGCGCATGTTTGTGACACGCACCACTTATCATTGGAGCGGGTTGTGCAGCGGCGTATGGCGGTGGCAGAGGCGCTGGTGCAACACTCGAAGGAGGAGCAGAGGCACACGATGGTCTAACAACGTTGGGATCATTAATCCATAGCGTCCCAGAACGGCGATGCAGTGGTTGAGCTGCAGCTGTCATGACCCACACCCACTGTGAGGGTACGAGCACGTAACAACGCCCAGCCTATGCCGCAGTATCGACGGTAGAACGTTGTTCTAGGTCACTATCTAACCAACAAATCACGCAATTATAAATAGTTGTCAAAATATCAACTCCGAACGGAGGACAAGTATAGATATAATAATCTCAATCACAGTCTAAGGACGATATGATAACACAAAAGATTATAACTAAGACTAAATAACAGCAATAAACTAACTACTAAATAATATAATCTCAGACAATCTCAAACTACATATCTCAACTTATTTACAACTCAAGTTCTAAAGCATGAAAGCTAAAACAAGACAACTAGCTAATCTTCCGATCACTCCTGAGTGTCGGGGCCATAGGTAGCTAAGCCTTCTCCTGGTACATAATATGTAGGGCATGTGTCCTCAGGACAATCATCTGTAAAATTTTCAACAGGTCCAGTCAGGACAGGAACGAGTACAACTCATCAAGAAACCCAAGTAAATGACAGGGAACTATAAAGCAGTTATAGACAGTTTTATTGATGAATAAGGTGGTTTATATTCAGGTGATGGTATAGAGAAACAGATAAGATACAAGAAAAATAAGGTAACTAAAACAAGAGTAGAATCATGGCAATGAAGACTGTAAATAGAAACTAGCTGAACTAGAGTAACATGATATAAGTCCAGACAGTAAATGTAGCAAGTGTAAAACCTATGTAAATCTAGTACGGGACGAATCTAATACAAGATGAATCCAGTACTGTTTGCCATTGATTGTAAAAGAACAGAACAATTATCGGAGGACTGAACTTAGACTCACAATACAAACTCGCTCGTACAAAGAAAGCCTAGGGAGGAAAACCTAGGTACAGCAGACTAAGTACGATTGTTTATTTTTGATTCTGGGGGGGACGATAGAGGCTCGGGAAAGCGACAGTCGCTCTGCCTTACTCCTTGGACGATCAGTATGCAGCCTTGGCTCGGGGAAGATCTGCTTGGCGTTGACGAAGAAAGGCTCTTCTTACTCTCCTCGGGTGGCTCTCCTGGCTTCTCTCTCTCTGTGAGTATCAAGAAGAAAAGGGGGGAGCTCTCTCTGTGTAGATCTCTCTCTTCTTATTTTTTTTATTCTTTTTGTTGCCGACCTCTCTCTCTCTCCTCTTCTCTTTCTTTTTTTTTCGCATGGGGAGGATGCTGGCTATTTATAGGAGTGGGGTGTGATCATTAGGGTTTGCTGATGATTATCTGTTTGGAATGTCGGCGCTTCCTTCATTCTATCTGAGCCCTTGATCCTGATCATAATGAATCTCGGCCACTAATGCTGATAGCACCAAATCTCATGAGCAGTTAATGCTGACTGCTTTAAATCCTCGTGATTGATTATGCCAATATTTGATTGCTCGCCACGTATCCTATTGGCTTGATGATAAATGATATGCCCTGATCTCGGCAATTATGATAATAGTGTCAAATATTCTTATTGGGATTCGGTTGAATCTTTAATGCCACGTGTTTTAATTGAAGGTCCTGCCAGGGCCGCATAGGATGGCCAACACTTGAACCGCAGAGAGATACTCTTCATGAGCCGCATGAGTCAATGCCTCATCGAGCCGCAGGGGACGAACTTTCTGTGAGCCGCATATGCGTAGTCTCTGCGAGCCGCAGGGGACGAACCCTCCATGAGCCGCATATGCATAGTTTCTGTGGGCCGCCTGAGTTAACATGGTATTGAGCCGCATAGACCGGGCTAATGGGTGGACCGCATATGGCGGATTCCTGTTAATCATATTAGAGTGATTCCTCGCTGAGCCGCATGAAGCTGTTTTCTACCCGAGCCGCATGAGACTTTTGCCACGTGGCAATCTAGGATTTCTGACAGATCGGGTCAGAGATTGTCTTCTTTCCCCGAGGAGTCTGTCATTATGGCAGAGCCATTATGACGCTTTATGTCAGAGACGTCGCAGCCGTCGAGTCGTGTCAGAGCATTAAATGAGGCTATTACTCCCGTAGCCAGCTGTGGGGGGATCACACGTGGCGTCAATTGAGCCGCATGTTCCTGCTGAACCGCATATATGCCCGAACCGCATGAGTCTGAGGGTCTTCTTTCGGGCCGCATGGGGTAACTCCAGTTATGAGCCGCATAGGCTTGCTATCCAAAGCTGCATGGGCTATCTATGCTTTTATTCTAATATTTTCCATGCTTCTACAGGACTCCCTTCAAAGTTTTCAATTTGTAAAATTGAAACACTTTGAATAAGAAGCATGGCCCCGTTTATGCCGCATAGGATGTTCTGTTTACCTGAGCTTCCTGGCCGCATTAGCATCTCGGCCGCATAGCTCCTTCTGGCCGCATAGGCTCTTTGCCACGCGTCCTGACCTCGTGAGCAAATCTTCATTAATTGCTTTCGATTTGATTTAACGCCGTCTTTTGGGGGAGGATCCCAAGGATCGGTTTTTGCTTTGACCGAAGCGTTCTCGCCTTTATTTTTGGAGGCGGCACGTAATCCGAGGCGTCTTTCTACTTCATGGATCGCCTATAAATAGGAGTCTTTCAGCTCTTGGGGATTTCTTTATCTCCTTTCTTTGCTTGAATTTCCTGTTGTCAGTTTTGCTCTTCGTCGTCCTCCTTCATCTATCGACCATGGCTCCTAAGAGATCTGCTGCATCGAAGGCCGCGAAGGGCAAGGCAGTTGCTGCGGCGGCGACTGCAGCGACGAATGTGGTCGCTCCTCCGTCGGCTGCTGTAGGCGTTGTCCATCCTGATGTTCACCCGCCCATCGCTGGTAAGGGGGTCACTCCGAAAAACCCTAACTGCTGCCATGGCTCTGTTGCATACTTTATGCACAAGCCACATGTACGAGATGTATCGATGTGGCCGCATAGGCACTTCGCCCATTATGGCCGCATGAGTTCGTCATATTCGATCAGTGCCGCATGTGTGTTTTCGACTTGGGCCGCATAAGCGTTGCTCACTTTTGAATCGTATGAACTTGATGGTTTGTAGCCGCAGTGGTTTATATGAGTCGGGCTTAGCCGCATGAATTTATAAACCCTTCTGAATCTGAGTCGTACGGATTTGGTTAATTCAGAGCCGCATGGAGCTATGACGCGCAGAGCCGCATGGACCTATCTGCTGATGAGCCGCATGAGGCTGTGGCAACCTTAGCCGCATAGACTTCAGTAATCTTTTCTAATACTTCTGTCTTCTTTATTTGTCTTCTGACCTTGTTTCTTTTGCATGTCTTCTAGTGAATCTGCCCGTGAATCCTGCGGGGGAACTTTTGGTTGGTTCAAATCAATTCGCTTTGGGTGTGCGTCTTGACGACCTAATTAAGCATGTATTGAATCAGTTCCCTGCTGATGAGCCTTTGGAGAGGTTGAACGCCATCGAGAATCAGACCCTTCATTACCTTCGTTCCATGATGAACACTGGGAGGCTGGATGGGAAATTCCTGAAGCCTCTATTCCTCTTTGGAGATGCTCTAATCATAGGGAACTCTCGAGTGTTAGAGATTTCCGAGAACTGGGATTTCTCTTTGGACGGGGAGTCAATCCATATTCCTTTTATGGAACGCCATTATCCCTTATCGTGGTTCAACATGGTGCTGTTGAACAGAAAGATGGTGTGCAACTTAACCCCTACTCAATCGGGGATGTTGATGGGCGACATCCATTACAATCCGAATATGCGGTCAGCGTACCCAGGTAAGGATCCCGTCCCTCGGTATATGATGGGTCTGGCCCCGGGCTCCTTCATGAATGCATACGGCACCAACTTCTCATTTGCTCAGGCTGACACCTTCTTGAATCGGCTTGTCCGTAAGAAGTCCTATCCTGTTGGTAGGATAGCGTTGCCGAACTGGATAAACCCTACTTCTGCGTGGGTCCAGTTGACCACCTGGGTCCTGCAGACCTACGGAACACTCTTGCGGGAGGTGGGACTTTATCATGCTGTTCGAGGGACTTGTCACGGGCTCCCTATTAACAAGCCGCTATTCATGGCGCTCTTGGAGATGTATAGCCAGCGAACGGGGACATTCTTCTCACCAGTAGGGGAGCTGGGGCTTGCTCTTCACGAGATGTATACTGTCTCTAAACTCCCCTGGGGAAATGAGCCTTTCGAGGTGTACACCCCTTCGAATGATGAGTTTGAGGACTTGAACCGACGATTCCCAGGTTTTGTTGCAGTATACCGGGAGTTGCTGTGCCACCATAGTGCTTGTCATCAGATGGCTATAAAGACAACGGATAGCTCCGAAGGGGCCGCTCCCTACACCACATCATGGATTAATTACCTTTTCAAAGTTGGTCCTTCTGGCGAAGTTACTCCTCGAACCCCTAGAACGCACGAGGAGGTGAAGGATTTGATGTCAGGCGTCAAGAAGTCGCGGTCCAGGAGCGACATATTTGGGAGTCAATCTGACCCTCTTAGCTACTTTTACTATAGGACCACGCAGATGTCAGAGAAGGCGCTTCTGGCTGGCTTTTTAATGATATGGCTACGGAATTGCGTCGTCTCGGGAGGAGCAGGTTCTATCGAGAGGATCGGTCGCCATTTCATTCTTCCTGCCATTAAACTGGTGTTCGGAGTTAGGCTGGCCCTTCTTCCCGCCATGGTGTGCAGCATCCACCACGGTCTTCGAACTTTCTCATCCAAAGTTGTTGCTCGTAAGAAAACCTTGGATTTTGAGCGCGTAGAATTGCCTTTCCATTACTTGATGGGGTGGTTGGCGATGCACTACAAGTCTTTGCTGGGACCCGGGATAGCAGAAGATGCTACGAATGAAGATGCTTTCCTCTTCAAATGCTATCGCCAGTCTTGGGAATACAATACTATGCCGGCTTGTCGGAGGGCGCTGGCGAGGGTAGATGGGTGTCACCTTTTTGTGTCCGTTCCTCCTTTTTCTGATGAAGATGTGAGTAAGGTACACCTTGATGGTACTGGACCTCCTCACTTTCTATCTCCGGATATGCTCACCTGGTTGCGTAACATCCGTCCTGCTCATTTGGTTTATCGCAACCGCAATAGGGTGTACCTGGAGTCTTACCTACCTAGTAGGTTTTCTCGGCAGTTCGGTTATAGCCAGTTATTCCTTGATCATCCCAATCCTGGTTTGGGCTTCGAAGGTAGCGTTCTTGATGGCGTCAGGGCGTGGAATTATTATGATGCTTATCATACTCGAGCCAGCTTCTCGGTCCCTGATGCTCAGGCGCCAAGGGAAATTTTATACGTGGCTGCTTTGTATCATGTCATGGCGAACAAGCCTCCTATCAATTTTGATCCGAGTACCAGTTTTATCGTGGGTACAGGCTTAGAGGAGAAGCCAAAAGGGGCTAAGGCTAGAAAGCAACTAGCGCTTCAGACTCCTCTCCCTGAATCAGAACCTTCCGAATCGGCTGGGGAGGAAGATGACAGCAAAGATTCTCTTTTTGATGGAGGCGAAGAAGTAGCAAATCAATTGCTTCCCATCCCTGACGAACTGGCGGAGGGCCCATTGCTTTCTACAGAAGGTGGAAGAGTGAGGGAAGAACAGCTTTCGGCTGTGTCTAGTTCCTCACGTAAGCGAGTCAGGCACGAATCTTCTGGCAGTGGTGCGACCTTTTCCGTGAAGAGAGCTGCCGTTAAATCTCGTGGATTGCTTATTACCGAAAGGGATGACGGTACCGATGCTACTCCGGAGGTAAGGCTAAATTGGATTTGTTTCTTTGTTGTAGTTCCCTTTCCTCTCGCAGATATGATTTAATCACTTTTCTTTGTAGGCGTCCGACGGACCGGGGTCTTCTGAACCATCTACTGCCTCCGAGGTTGACACCGCCCTCGCTGTCTTAATCAACGATATGTGCGCCACGGTCCTTTCTGCTGGGGCTCTCACGGAGGCGGCTGGAAGTTTCCGGGTTGCTGAAGCATCAGCTCGGGGGAACAAAGGTTCCTCTGGGCCCGCCCCTGCGGTCGTTGAGCTTCATCGAGACGACACCGTTCTCAGTACCTCTTCTCCCGGGGACGACTCTCTGATTCCTGATTCGGAGGTTATTGGTGAGGAGGCTATGGTGGCTGTAAACGAACCTCAGCCTCCGTACTCCTCCATTGGTAAGATAGGCCATATATTGACTACCAAAGGGGCTTATTCGCTCTATCAACATATCCTTCGGGTCAAGTCGATTCATGGTTGCCTTGGCCCTGCAGGTCCTGACCTTTTACCTCCCGTCGCGGATGTTCCCAGGAGAGTTC
>JANAVB010044154.1:57500-84734 GCA_029216955.1 Iris pallida | reverse complement strand
TAATGCCCCGCTCCGCACGAGCATTTGGTTGGCTTTTGGTGCTATCAGAATGTTGGACCGTGACTTATATTGGAAATCAGGAGAATTGAGACTGATGCAGTCTCTCTTAGCTAGCTAGACAATGGGTATTAGAACGTGGCTCGCTGGTGGAGCTACGCTTAGCGGGATTGGAGCAGGAAGAGCCTTTTATGCAGGCAAGTGGAACTGTCCTCCTTCCTCCTTATTCTTGCATGCTTAATAAATGGAATAATGTGATACTATGAATTGTCCCTAAATGTCCCTTATTTTGGTTGCCGAATAATAGAGATGCTTATGTTAAGAATTATTAAACTGCTGAATGAATCACACTCGAACTGCTAATGCGACTTGATGCTTGAAATGAATTGATAACGTCCCTTCGGTTAATAATGTATAAGCAATGAATACTTGAGTAATGAGATGCTACGAGAATGATACATGAGTAATGAACTAGCTATGCTATTAACACAAAGAATTGAATAAAACACTAGAATCATGTACATTCTGCATAACTGTTGCTTGCTTCCTTATAAGCAATGAAAGAAAGGATACTGTCCTTATGATATGAATGAAATGATGCAGGTCCTATCGATATGATGAAATATTATTTGTTCCTCTTAGAAAGGAATGATATGAGAAATGTTGCAATGATTGATGCAAGGAGAAATGATGAGGCTTGGGATCATTGAGATCACCAAGTGAACAGGTGGAAATATTGGAAAGATGAGATGAACTGTTGCCTTTTCTTATCTTATTATTGTATCATGCGACTTCGAACACGATCGGGTCGGACACGCATTCGCATGACCATAGACGTACTTGTATACAAGGATTTCCTCGAATGGTACCGCGGCGGTGGGATCGAGTCGGCCTAGGAGGAATTGGTGCTCTGGTAGCACGGTATTGGGATCCTCATTCGGGCGCAACCTGGTGAAGGGCACATCCCATACCCTATGAAGTCCTATATGGCACGTCGACATGGTGCACAACCACCAGTGGTCATGTAGTCAGGATGCATGCTAATGAATGTTTTGTGCAGACAGAGTAAGTATATCCTATTATCCTATATTTTATACAGGTACGAGGGAGTTGGCTATCGGTAAAAAATCACTTAAATGTGATGCATACAGTATATGTTGGTTGAATGGTCTGCTTAATTATGCTAAACAAGTCAATGATATTGTTGACTTAAATGAGGACCTCCTTAACATGCTAAACTTAGTATGTCAACATGTTGCATTGCTATGTATACTGCTTATGCATAACTAACATGCTAAATGATGCCTTCTATGAGAATTGTCACAACATGTTCAAATGTTAGAACTAATGATGCCTCAATGATACCTTTTCATGATAACACTAGTATGCTTTACTGATGCCTTCACATGAATGCTGCTAAGAATATGTTTACATGCTTCACTATGATTATTGTCCATGAACTGTAAACTGATGCTAGGCCCAAGTAGAAAGATTATTTTCATTAAATGCTTGCTAAAATCGACTAGTTAGTGTTGGTTTAGGCGAGTGGGGTGGATTCTGCTCGCCAGCACATAGATGATGTGCTGACCCACGTTTTGTGTGGGCAGGTGCTCGTGCTTGGGATGTTCCATAAACGAAGATTGGCTGGATTGGTCCCGCGGCATCGAAGATTTGTTGGGCATACAGAAGCTCTCCTTGTACAAGATGATGTCTTCTGTTTATAAAGGACATAATGTATGGAACATTGTAATCAGTGTACCAGTGAGATTGTACGCCAAGTCTGTATATCAAGTTGTAATCCAATGTATCCAAGTATCAAATGTAGACTTTGTAGGATTGCTCAGTTGGCTTTCAATGTAAAGTGAGATTGGTTGTAAGCATTGTACTTCAATACAAGTCTTGTACTCTTCTTCAGTTATCAATAAAGAGAATAAAGTTCTTTGTATCTCTGTGAGACTTTAAGTTATTCTTTTATCTTCATTGTTATAAAGAACTGATGTATTTCTATTCAATAAGAAAGATTGTCCTTATCAACTTCAATTTGTCTGCTTCTGCCGCTGCGATGTGTTCCTATTTGAAGATATTGATTATGTACCATCTTTGCCTTGTACAAATACAATACCAGACTTGTACGGCATCACGCCCAAGCGAGGCGATCGATTCCAAAAGATAAAATATGTGAATAAATAACTCTCCGAATCTTGATCAAGTTCAGAGTAGTTTTGTCCTCCGCGAAAAAATTATCAGATAATTCGCATATTCAAGATGCGTAATACTTGGGCAACCCCTCAAAGTGAAGAACCTTCTAAATTGCTACGCCTCTCCAAACTGATCAAGTTCTGACTTAAAGCTTCAGTGGTAATAATAAAGAGGGTAGGGGATAAGGGATCACCTTGTCACACACCTCTGAAAGATTGGAAGAATTCCGTCGATTCACCGTTAATCGAGATAGAAAACCATCAATTCGATATCAGTCTCGGGATAATGTTAATCCATTCCTCCGAGAAGACGAATCTTCTGAAGACTCATATCATGAATTACCAATCCATCTTATCGTAAGCTTTTTCCATGTCGATTTTGATGGCAATATTTTCCTCCCAAAAGTTTATGCCCGAGGTTAGAGACCATCTCCTGGGCCAACATAATGTTATGCAGGATTTTTCAACCTTTAACGAACCAGCTTTACTCTTCGAAAATAATTTTTGGAGGAAATTCGAAAAGCCGTTGTGCCACCTCTTTGGCAAATAGTTTGTTGAGAAAATTACACATGTTGATCGGCCTATAGTCGGTCAGAGAGACCAGGCTATCACCTCTCGGAATAAGCACAAGTAATGTGTGCGTAATCACCTTCGAGAGAGTGAGACATTGGAAGAACGCCAGGAACGCATCGATCACTTCTTGTCCGATGATGTGCCAATACGCATGGAAGAATCTCCCGGAGAAGCCGTCAGGCCCCGATCTGCTGCCCTCATCCATCGTTTTCATGACGCCAAATATTTCCTCCTTCCTGGGGGGAGCTAGGAGCTTCAAATTGTCTTCCATTGAGATGAGGTCAGAATGGCGCCGAAGAAATTTGTGTCATGCTCCACCTTCGCTTTGACGAACTGCTGAGCGTAGTATTTGGTGGCATGTAGGCATAACTCCAACTGATCGGTCAAAGTTGTTCTGCCCTCCCTCTTGAGAGAATTGATAGTGAGGTTCTTCCTGCATCGAGACACACACGCGTTGAAATATTAGGAATTCCTATCCCTATCTAAATCCCATTTGATACGTGCTTTTTATTTCCAAAACCCCTCTTCAATGTCGACCCTTCTCTTGGGCTCGGTTGGCAGCCTCTTTGTTCTCCCTACTATCGTCTGTCGCATATGAAAATTTCGTTTGTATCGCCTTGGTCTCAGCCTTTTTAAGTTCTTCGAAGACATCCCGAAAGGCACTTTTGTTACGGATTAAGAGCGTCTTCCTGACGCCTTCAATCTCAGGATAAGCTGGATGATGGGATTATGATAAGTATAGACATTCCAGCCTTCAGAACGATGTTAAAGAAATTGGCATGACCCAACCAAAAAGATTAGAAAATGAATCTTTTGTGCCCCTCCTTCTTATATTTTCTAATTTGAAGCCAGAGGGAATGGTCAGATCCTACCCAGTTTAATTGAAAACCGTTGACAGTAGCAGCTGTGTCATCCATTGGACATTATCGAAGATGCGGTCCAATATCGACCATTGCTTGTTCTTGCTTCTCTGTTATTAAACACGTGAAGCCGCTTTGTCACGTCCCAGAACAGGAATACCGGAGAGCGGGGGAATGACTCAGCCAGCTACGTATTACGGGTAGAAAAATACCGTATAATACGATCAATGATGTCTACAAGACGAGGGAGTGCATACTATATTAAAGTCTCACAAGGGTCAATCAACATCTATTGTCTCAATCATTCAATCAAGAAGCAATAATAGAGAACATATGAGATAAAGTAGTAAGGCGTCCTAAACGTTCAGTCAAAATATTCTCGAGATCTGACTTTATAAAATAGCCAGATGATATAACAAGGTATACACAATTGTTATCAGCTGCAGTCTGACTTAGTAACAATTATGTAAAAGTAAGTACAAGACAGTCGACTAACATGCCGGTGCCAAACGACAAAAAGTAAGTAAGTAGTAAAAACGAACAAGGAAGCAAAGAACCCACTCGTGTCCTCCTGCGATCATCTCTCTAGTATTGACCATCTTGGAGGCGGAAGTAAGCTGAGTCCTCGGAAGCTGGCTCTAGATCTGGCCATGCAAAACCAGAGAGGTTAGACCTCTAATAGCAAGTACCGCAAGGACGATATGAGAAAGTAGAACCAGTGGTAAGAGTTAAGAATATGATAAATAAATCTCTGCTTGCTACTGGGGTTCGCACAATATCACGACACTTCGAGACAACTCCCCTACCAAACAAGGACAGAAGTTAACTCGTCATGTCCTGACATTCTGCTCCTCGCAGTAGTTAACAGAGTAAGTACAGTACACAAACAAATTAGTTTAAACGGCTATGCAGCTACTACAGCTTGCTACTGTAAGTTCCAAGTTATCTTGGAAATATGCGATAAGAGATTCCTCGGTTCTTACTATGGACAAGCAAGGCTAGTCTATCCAATAATCAATTGTGCCAATCATGAATTAGACGAGTCCCAGCAGGACGCCCGTCATCAATATATATAACATTATAAGCAGATACCACTCCCTTGCCCGTATGGCAGGTTTGCAGTATCTGTTGGAACCAGCCGGCATACCGGGGCACTCATTGTCCCAAAGATGGCTGCCATGTAAGAACTCGAAATCCATTCTCTCCATGCAATCATTATTTTATTTAGCTTAATAGTCTCTATGTTGATTGAAATCTCATGCCGTGGATCATGAACATTCAGAATGAGTACTTCCGTACAGAGTACGATATGTGCAACTCTATAACGATACCTGTGCGGTTTGAAGAACAGATGGCAACTCTAGAGGGGGTGAATAGAGTTTATAATGGTAATAACCAATTAAGAATTAAACTCTTTCACAAGCTGAAAGTAATCAGAGTAAATGCGGAAATAAATAAGGATCAAGAAAGCATACGCAAACACAGCCATTTTTAACCTGGTTTCCCTCGTGGAGGACTAGTCCAGACCTGAGAACTCTAGCACAGGATTAAATCCACTATTTGTGAAATAGTAGTTACACCCCGTGCCTTTTCTTCAGAAGAGCACGTCAACTTCTTACAAAGATCGCAGTGGCGATGCTTGGAATTTTCCAAGCGACTTCTTGAACTCTTGCACAAACTCCTGACTGAAAAGTACTGAGCATTTGAGGCTTAGGGAGCTTGTGGCTAGTAGATGAAGAAGGGTATGGCTTGTATAGAGTTTTAGAGAGAAGAGACGAGAAGATTGGATGAATGAAAATGAGAGAATTCATGGCCTATTTATAGGATACCAGGTAGGCAGAATTCGGCAAGAATTCTGGTTGGAATTTTCAAAAAATTGGCCGTTGGACAACTTGCAACCAGCCAACCCTAAAAATTAGGGTGCTGATTTTTAGGAGGCAGAGTTCGGCCCGAACTCTGTGTGGAGGCAGAGTTCGGCTCGAACTCTGTCTCCAGAGCACATAATGGGTCATGGGTCCAATTGGCTTATTTGGATATGTGTGGAGCTGTTGGATTTTGGGTATGGGTATAGGTTAAGTCGCAGATGCTCAGCACAGCTCAGTTTACATAAGTCTAGACTCAATAAAATTGTAAAATATAGACTCAAAATAACTTGCATTGCAAATCCGAGTTGTCGTCTGACTTGTACTGGATGTAGTCTTCATGTGTCGTATTGAATTATCACAAGTATCATGTAGTCAATTCTATCAATATTTGGTTGACTGATTTTGTGTCAACAATCTCCTCCATATTGATAATTGACAAAATGATAGTTGTATATTCAATATTCATACCTGGACACATTATATAGAAGTGGTATAGCTCCCCCATAATCAGTGCCGAGCTAGCAATAGCTCCCCCGTAAACATTGCTTTGAATCCTGTTTGCCTGATAAAAATATTCTCCCCAAAGCACAGATACAGATACAAAAAGAATATAGAATATACCAAAATTTCTCCCCCTTTTGGCATTTAGCAATTAACCATAAACAAATAATAAGTGGCAAGCACACCAAAATGTAATAGATGAAACTGCATAGATACTGATAAAACTTCTGAATGTCTCAAAAGTCACACATAATAATAAGTCTAATACAATCAAAGTGCATAAAAGCAACTAAAATCCAAAGTGCATAAAAACATAAGCTATGATCCTCAGTAGCAGCAGTAAGTAGAAGTCCATATATATCCATCATCGAGCTCGTGAAGGCCCAACGTCGTCGGATGGATCAGTGAAGGAATGACGAGGGTCCACGAAGGCCGCATCCAGATCCAAGTAGCGAATAACCCAAGGGTCATCGATACGATACCCTTCACGACCAGGGTCCCGCTCCATAGGAATAGGCATGGAAGGAGGGCAAGACATGGAGTACCGAATATCGTGCAGTGAGTTGCTGATGACACTCATCTGCAGGGTGGTCCGGTAATCAAGCTGAGTCCAGCGATCATCCTCTAAGGTGAAGCAATCGCGGAGCATAGTCTGGAGTGACTCGAGAGTGGCAGGAGGAGGAGGAGGATCCTGTCACATAGAAGGGGCATCTGGCTCATCGTCAGAGTGCTCGAACACAACAGGTGAGCCAACTGCTGCCTGAAGTCTCCGTGCCTTAGAGAGAAAGACAGGGGCAGGTAAGAACTGGCACTCATCAAGAGGTATGCAAAAAGCACGAAAGACCATAGGAAGATACAAAGCATAAACCAAGGATCTTGGTTTTTCCTAGAATTAATCATCTAGTCCATCATGGTATATGGAAGATTAAATGGTACATGAAAGTGGAGGTGATATAAGGCCGAGATTTCAAAGTAGGTGACTTCATCGGTGGATCCCGCTTTGGGAAAAATAGTGTTAAAGATAATCCGATGAAGTTCATAAAAATAGGGATTGAGATATTTGGCCAAAAGCTTGTGAAGACGTATGTTAGGGGTACACAAGTCGTCCTTGAAGCTTTCAAGGGAAGACCCATCGGAAAATTGAAATGATCGAGCTTCAACAAGCTTTTCCCATGAGTTTGGCTCTTGGAGTTCAAGGTGTTCGGCCAAATCGAAATCATCAAAAGAGATGTCAATGCCCGCAACCCGTGAGAAAATATGTGTATCATCATGAGTTAGGTTGCAGTAGAACATTTGAATAGCATTACGATATATGACCGAGTTGGTGGTGACAAGTTCGTCAAGACAAAGATCATGAAAAAGTGAATCATATTGAGAGAAAATAGTAAAATTGATAGGATGACCCGCAAACACTGGACGTGTCCAAAAGTCACTAAACCATTCATTTGAAGCGTCAAGTGATACAAATATTCGGTCGTCAAATGTGTTTGGGTCAAGTGGACGAGGCGGGTTGAACAAGGGTGGATAGGTGGTTGTTGTTCAACGGGCGGTTCAACATGAGGAGGAGCATTCGAAGAGGACACTCCCTCGGTTCGAAGTCTCTTCCCTCGATTGAACAATCGTGGAGCCATGAAATAATAAAAACAATAGAGAAAATTGAGATAGAGACAAGTGTTGAGATATACCTCAATGTGATGAAGAACAATGAAGGAGAATGGTGAGGGAAGCCTTCTCCTTGAGTTTGGAGAATAGATATGCTCTAGGGAGGAGGAACTAAGGTTAGGGTTTGACAAAATTTATTTTGGAGAAGTGGAAAAGGAGGCAATGGAGGAGAAGGAAGAGGAGAGCCCGAATATATGTGAAAGGGTTCCAATGGTCGGAATAAATATGGGCCATTGGATCAACTTATGATCAGCGGCTGAGGCTGCTCCCGGTTCTGGAACAGTCAGGCCGAATTCGGCCCGAACGCTGGGTAAGGCAGAGTTCGGCCCGAATTCCGGATCCTGGAAACAGAACAGAAATCAGGCTAAAAAATGATTAAGTGAGAGAGACCAAAGGAAAAGTACATATACAAGATTGAGAAAAAAATCTAAGTTAAAAAATTCCAGAAAGTTAACTTCGAAGCAAAGTGAAGTTGGAAAATTAGCATTTCAATATTTTGAAGCTGCCATGGGTTAGCTGCAGGGGCCAGATCCCAGCTAGCGGTAGTCCTGAGGACTAGTGCACCGTGTCGCTTAGGCTGTTACGCCTTGTTGTCAGAAGGACCCTTTCGGCTTGTACCCATAGCAATTTTATCATAAAAGAATCAAGACATACTCGATATTTATGCAGGTTTATTTTAATTAATAACAGATTCGTCCAAAATTCTAAGTTCACGACAGAGAAAATTGAAGCGCTCTTCGGATAATAGTTTCGTAAAGAAATCTGCTATCTGATGATCAATGTCAATAAATTCTAAGTTAATAGTGCCATTTTGCTGATGATCACGCAAAAAGTGGTGACGTATTTCAATGTGTTTCGTGCGTGAGTGACATATGGGGTTCTTAGTGAGATTTATAGCACTCGTGTTGTCACAAAAGATTGGAATGTGCATAAAAGATAAGTTGTAGTCTTCAAGAGTTTGCTTCATCCACAGAATTTGTGCACAACAACGCCCAACATCTATGTATTCAGCTTCTGTTGCGGATAGTGCGACAGAATTCTGCTTCTTGTTAAACCAAGAGACTAAAGCCTTTTTTAATAAATGATATGTACTGCTCGTACTTTTACGGTCGACCTTGCATCCGACGAAATCAGCATCAGAGTAACCAATGAGGTCAAATGATGTTGACTTGGGATACCATAGGCCCACTGTAACCGTACCCTTAAGGTATCGAAAGATACGCTTAACAGCAGTCATGTGTGATTCCTTAGGATTTGCTTGATATCTAGCACACAGGCAAACGCTAAACATATCAGGGTGACTAGCAGTTAAATAGAGTAGACTGCCTATCATACCTCGATACTTATGTTGATCCACGGGTTTGCCGCTTTCACTGGTTTTAGTTTAGTTGTAGTGGCCATTGGAGTGCTGTTTGGTTTGAGGTTGTCAAGCTCAAATTTCTTCAGCATGTCCTTTGTAAACTTTGACTGACAGATGAAAGTTCCATTTGACATTTGTTTGACTTGCAGTCCAAGAAAGTAGTTGAGCTCCCCCATCATGCTCATCTCAAACTCGGTCTGCATACACTTGGCAAAATCTTGACAGAGGGTTTCATCAGTAGAACCAAATAATATCATCTACGTATATTTATACTAAAAGAATAGTGTCTTTGAAAGATTTTATGAAAAGTGTGGTGTCAATTTTTCCTTTTGAAAAACCTTTCTCAAGCAAGAAATTGCTTAGCCGTTCATACCAAGCTTTAGGGGCTTGTTTGAGGCCATATAGCGCTTTCTTCAGCTTGAAAACATGGTCGGTAAATTTATGATTTTCAAAACAGGGGGTTGTTTTACATAAACTCTCCTTAATAAATTCATTCAAGAAAGCACTTTTAACATCCATTTGAAATAATTTAAAATTTTAAAAATTTGCAAATGCACAAAGCATCCGAATGGATTCCAATCTAGTAACAGGGGCATACGTCTCATCGTAGTCGATACCTTCCTCTTGGGTGTATCCTTGGGCTACTAGATGAGCTTTGTTGCGTGTAACTGAACCATCTTCATTTACTTTGTTTCTAAAAACCCATTTAGTGCCAATAATCGAGTGATTTGTCGGTCTAGGAACGAGTTCCCATACTTGGCTCCTCTCGAATTGGTTGAGTTCCTCTTGCATAGCAGAAATCCAAAAATCATCATTAAAAGCTTCTAAAATGTTTTTCAGCTCAATTTGTGAAATGAAGGCAGTGCTAGCAATGGAGTCTCTTAATGATGATCTAGTAGTTACTCCACGTGAAACCTTACCTATTATCAAATTTTCTGGATGTGACGGCTTGAAAGAGAATTTCTTTGGCAAGCCCTCCAGAGAATTGGTTTCAGTGGTGGTATTCATTGGAGTAGAAGTTGATGGCTCAACATCATTATCAAGAGTAGCTGCTGCACTGTTATCTTCATCAAAAGTCACATTGGTAGACTCTTCCACAATTAATAAGCGTTTGTTAAACACTCTATATCCCTTGCTCTTGGCAGCATAGCCAAGGAAAATACCATCGTCGGCTTTGGCATCAAATTTGCCTAAGTTGTCTTTAGTGTTAAGGATAAAACATCTACAACCAAAAACTCTAAAATAAGAAACATTTGGGGTTCTTCCAAACCAAAGCTCATAGGGTGTTTTCTTCGTAATAGGACGAATAAGCACCCTATTTAAAATGTGGCATGCTGTACTGACAGCTTCAGTCCAAAAGTATTTCGGAAGTGAAAACTTATTCAACATGACTCTAGCCATATCGCCAAGAGTCCTATTCTTCCGCTCCACAACACCATTTTGTTGAGGAGTTCTTGGACAAGAAAACTCATGATCAAAACCATTAGAATCACAAAACTTTTCAAAATCAGTTTTTGAATTCGCTTCCATGATCACTTCGGATTCGAGTAATCATGTAGCCTTTTTCGTTTTGAACTTTTTTAACAAAAATCTTGAAAACTGAAATAGCATCACTTTTATTTGTAAGAAAGAAAACCCAAGTAAATCTAGAAAAGTCATCAACAATAACAAAAGCATAGAGTTTTCCACCAAGACTGGCTACTCTACTAGGGCCAAATAAATCCATATGAAGTAGTTGCAAAGGTCTAGTAGTACTTACAGATTTTATGGAATGAAATAAGGACTTGGTTGCCTTATTCAATTCACATTCGACACATACCGTATCCTTTTTGAATGTGATGTCGGGCAAGCCTCTAACTAGCTTCTTAGTCGATAGCCTGGATATAGTATCCATGTTGGCATGACCAAGACGCTGGTGCCACAGTAATCTTTTATCCTTATGAGCATATAGGCATCTACCTGCATTATTAGTATCTCTAGACAGATAGAAAATATAAATATTATCCTCTCTTACCCCTTCAAAAGCAATGTCTCCCGTTGACCTATAAATAAAGCATTTGTTTTGTCCAAAGTTAATGTCATATCCATGGTCAGCAAGATGACTAATGCTGAGCAGGTTATGCTTTAACTCGGTCACTAGGCAGACATACTTTATTACGGGAGAGGGAGGATGACCAATAATACCATTACCTATAATATACCCTTTTAGGTTGTTACCGAAGGATACATATCCTTCTCTCTTCATCGATAGTGATACGAAAAGATTTGTCTCCCGTCATATGCCGCGAGCATCCACTATCGAGAATCCACTTACTCTTAGTTGAGGAGGGAAGGTCCACCTACATCAAGAGTAGATGTGACCTTTGGTACCCAAGTTCTTGAGGGTCCTGAAAAGTTAGTTTTCGGAAACCATGCATATATCTTTCTATCTACTAATCTTCTAATTCTATATTGTGGTAAAATGTATCCATGTAATCCACAATAAGTACATATAGCATTCCTATTTATGTTAGGAGCATGCAGATTATGTCTATGAGTAGAGTGATGTGGAGTAGCATGATGATATGTAGAGTTAGCATGGTGATGATGTATATATAGAGTGATATGGAGTAGCATGGTGATAATGTCTATATGAAATAGCATGGTGATGATGTCTATATGTAGAGTGATGGTGATTTTGTGCAACATAGTGATGATTGTATCTATGTGTAGCATGATAATTTTGTGACATATGAGAATTATTTCTAGGTGCATGCATGTGGTTTATGTGCTTTATGAAAGTGTGTGTATATGTAAGCATGATTACGTGCTGCAGGTGGATGACGTGGTTGAATAGTATGAGTAGTGTCATGCTTTGTGTGTGTCTCATGTGATTGGGTTTGAGGTTGAGCAACCTATTTTCCCAATTTAGTCTCTAATTTCTTAGAGACAGCCTGCAGTTCAGTAACCTTAGCATTCAAACCACATATCTTAGTAATAGAAATCTTGTGTCTACTCTTTTCTTCAGCAAGCTCCGTGTTGAGTGCTGTGATTTCTTGTGTTTGTTGTTCAATACGTGCTTCGGCATCATGTTGGCTTATTTCAAGCTTAGATACCTCATTTGTGACTTCCGTGGGTGAAGTGTCTCTAATGTTATCAAGCAGTAAAGAGAGTCTTTGAATTTCGACTTCATGACTTTTGATCTTTTCCTTGGCATGTTTATATTTACCAATGACTTTCTTATGGTCATCAAGTAAATCGGTGAAAGCATCGCCAAGTTCATCAAAAGTGAAATCATCAAGAGTTTCGTTTGATACCTTGTCGGACGTTGCCATTAGGCATACGTTTGCAGTGTCTTGAGGAGAGTCATTTTCTTCCTCAGAGTCACTAGCTTCGCTTTCATGCCAAATGCTTGTGTTGGCATATTTCTTTGAGGAAGCCTTCTTGTATGGTTTCTCATAGCGGTTGTTCTACTTTAAGAATGGATAGTCTTTTCGGACGTGTCCCGTCTTTTTGCAACCGTAGCAAGTTGGCTCTTCTTCGTCATCTTCTTGTGGTTCCTTCTTTCTTCGGTTGAATCGAAGGAATTTCTTGAAGTTGCGGACAAGGAGAGCTTGATCATCACCTTCCGAGTTGTCGTCATCCGTCTCTTCGGAGTCAGTCCTTCGTCGGTGAGCTTTGAGGCGATCTCCTTAGCCTTAGGAGCAGGCTCTTCGAAGTCCTTGAGGTTAGGCTCATGAGTCATCAGCTTTTCCATCAAGGTCTCCATGGACATAGTTGTGAGATTATTTCCTTCTATGATGGCTGTTACCTTAGGGTTCCAAATCTTTGGCAGCCCCCTAAGTAGCTTATGAATCTTCTCGTGATTCGTATATTGTTTGCCGAGCAAAAATAGAGGATTGATGATGTCGATGAATCTTGTGAACATTTGTGTGATCGTCTCATTTGGCTTCATCTTGAAAGCCTCATATTCTTGAGTGAGACGGCTTATCTTCGATTCCTTGACTTGGGTGGTTTCTTCATGCGTAACTTCTAGAAGTCTCCATACTTCGTGAGAGGTGGTGCATGTTGAGACCCTGTTGAACTCATTTCTGTCTATAGCACAGAATAAAGCATTAATAGCTCTCGCGTCTAGACTTGCCTGTTTTTTCTCCTTGTCAGGATATTTGTCATGTGGTTTCTCAACGAGATCACCATTGACAACTATCCTGGCGGGCTTTTTGTAACCATCTGTGACGATAGTCCATAGGACGAAGTCTAGCGACTTGAGATAAAAGCTCATCCTTGTTTACCAATAGGTGTAGTTAGTTCCATCAAATAGGGGAGGCCTATGAGTGGACTGCCCTTCACCGTGATTGGAAATCATGGATTGTGTGGTTGCCATGGATCAGCTCTATGATGTTAGTCCTTGTTGAGAGAACCTGGCTCTGATACCAATTAAAGAACAGATGGCAACTCTAGAGGGGGTGAATAGAGTTTATGACGATAATAACCAATTAAAAATTAAACTCTTTCACAATATGAAAGTAATCAGAGTAAATGCGGAAATAAATAAGGAGCAAGAAAGCATACGCAAACACAGCCGATTTTTAACCTAGTTTCCCTCGTGGAGGACTAGTCCAGGCCTGAGAACTCTAGCTCAGGATTAAATCCACTATTTGTGAAATAGTAGTTACACCCCGTGCCTTTCTTCAGAAGTGCACGTCAACTTCTTACAAAGATCGCAGTGGCGATGCTTGGAATTTTCCAAGCGACTTCTTGAACTCTTGCACAAACCTGACTGAAAAGTACTAAGCACTTGAGGCTTAGGAAGCTTGTGGCTAGTAGATGAAGAAGGATATGGCTTGTATAGAGCTTTAGAGAGAAGAGAAGAGAAGATTGTATGAATGAAAATGATTGAATTCATGGCCTATTTATAGGATACCAGGTAGGCAGAATTCGGCAAGAATTCTGGTTGGAATTTTCAAAAAATTGGCCGTTGGACAACTTGCAACCAGCCAACCCTAAAAATTAGGGTGCTAATTTTTAGGAGGAAGAGTTCGGCCCGAACTCTGTGTGGAGGCAGAGTTCGGCCCGAACTCTGTCTCCAGAGCACAGAATGGGTCATGGGTCCAATTGGCTTATTTGGATATGTGTGAAGCTGTTGGATTTTGGGTATGGGTATAGGTTAAGTCTCCGATGCTCAGCACAACTCAGTTTACATAAGTCTAGACTTAATAAAATTGTAAAATACAGACTCAAAATAATTTGT
The DNA here is from genome assembly GCA_029216955.1 of Iris pallida. Taxonomy (NCBI): domain Eukaryota; kingdom Viridiplantae; phylum Streptophyta; class Magnoliopsida; order Asparagales; family Iridaceae; genus Iris; species Iris pallida. Next base: position 70,488 of record JANAVB010044154.1, on the reverse strand, counting down.
ATTGCAAATCCGAGCTGTCGTCTGACTTGTACTGGATGTAGTCTTCATGTGTCGTATTGAATTATCACAAGTATCATGTAGTCAATTCTATCAATATTTGCTTGACTGTGATTTTGTGTCAATACGGTTAGGTTGTAGGTCTTACATAGCGTAATGCAACAATCAACCCTAGCCACGGAATAATCATGCCTTGACTATACGATACACATGCTGCTTTTACAGAAAAAGAAAGTCAACATGTGTCCCTATGCTAATGTTTGGATCGGCTAGTCAATCATAATGGTTCATGGTTCATACATGAACGTGCCTCATTCAATTCAATAAGACGACTAGCTGGTCTCTTAGTTTCAACTAGGAACGCATGATCAATCATTAGTCAAGGTAACAATCAATGTCTATTCGGGACAAAAAACAGTAAAAAGGCACTATAAATGGCAGCAGATGGATGCCCATCTATGCGGCTAGATTGGGTAAAGACCCCAGAACAAGCTCATGAGGTCGAGAAGTAATTGGTTCATGCGGCTGGGAATAAAAGATTCATGCGGCTGAAAAATAAAAGATTCATGCGGCTGAAAAGTATCAAGCTTATGCGGTTGAGAACTAAATGGTTCATGCGGCTCAGGTTCGAGTCTCATGCGGCTCAGAGAAACCAAATCTCATACGGCAAGAAGAAGACAGGGCTCATGCGGCATACGGCTCAATGTCATACGGCCAGGGGGAGACTGGGCCTATGCGGCTCGAGTTCCATGCGGCCCAAATTTCATGCGGCCGAAAGGAACTGGTCCTTATGCGGCTAAGGGCAACATGCGCTTATACGGCTAAGAAGAAAAAGTCTCATGCGGCTAAAATAACATGAGGTTATGCGGCAGAGAAATCATGTGCTCATGCGGCTGGAAATGGAGAGTCCCATGCGTCTGAGAGCTAACAAGCTCATGCGACAGAAAGTCCATGCGGCCGAAAGGTCATGCGGTCAGAGAGCACTATGCGGCTGGGAAATGCCATGCAGCTCAGAAAGTCTTCTCGCATTAAAGAGTCATGCGATCAAGCACTATTCTTCTTCTCCAGTTTTTCGAGAAGAAGAACCATGAAGGCCTTGCTTCCAAGCTACATAAATCCTTTATTCCAAGCCCAAATCTGGACTTCCATAGGTCAAAATAGGGCAGAACGAAATTCTCTACAACATGGAATCATCAAAACTTAAAAATAACAAAGTTAAATAGATCAAACTCAATATATTCAAAAATGTATTAAACTTAGATCTACATGAAATGAGCCATGGAAATTGCAAATACTAAATACTAAAGAAACTTAAGAACAAGTAAGGAAGATGATGGAACAATAATACTGGGGATCTATCATGAAGCAAGTTGGTACTTGCCTATGCGGCTGGGTAGGTGGGGAGAGTTATGGAGGATGAAGAAGAAGTAAATGAGAAGAAGTAATGAAGAGAGAAAATGGGTTTGGGGCTTTAAATGAAGAGGTGGTAGGTGGGGTTAAGATGAAACACCAAAAAAAACCAATCCAAGCCGAACCCAATGATCAAACAAAAGCAGAGAATAAAATACAGGAAAATAATTAGCGAAGAATTAAGGGAATTAAATACAGAACAAATACATGATAAATATTAAACAAATACATTTAAGTCGTACACCTAATTTTAAGATACGTATACTGGGAACGGGGAGTGACATCTCTACCCTCCATAGAAAAATTCTGTCCTCGGAATTCCAACTCCAAGCAGGATAGAAATATCAGTGCCAAACTAATCTAAGTACAACAATTTTAATGAACAAGCAGTCATCTTACAATATCAAAAAGCAAGTAATATATCTATGCTATCTATTGACGACATTTAGCAATTCTATACATAAGGCGATAAGCATGAGGAATCAAGACAATCAAAGTATACGGAAAAAATATACCTTGTGAGTCAAATAGGTGCGGATATCGTGATCGGATATCATCATCACGTTCCCACGTTGACTCTCCCAGGGAGTGATGACCCCAAGCAACACGGACAAGGCTAATTGTTCGGTTCTTGAGTATCTTCTCTCTTCGGTCCAAAATGGACACAGGCTGCTCCTCGTAAGACAGGTTGGTACCAACAACCAGCTCAGAATGATCGAGGATGTGGCTTGGGTCCGATACATACCTTTGTAACTGAGATACATGAAACACGTCATGTACCTCGCATAACGAAGGTGGAAGGGACAAACGATATGCAACATCGTCTACCCTATCAAGGATAACAATTGGGCCCACGTATTAGGGACTCAACTTCCCGCGAACGCCAAATCTAATGACCCCACGAGTAGGCGAGATCCGCAAGAATATGTGGTCTCCAACAGAAAATTCTAGCAGCCTACGATGCTGGTCCGCCCAATGACGATGCCGATCTTGCAACTCGAAGTCGCTCTCTAATCCCTTTCACCACTTCAACCGTCTGAACAATCAATTCTGGACCTAACATCTTCCTCTCCCCTATATCATCCCATGCCAATGGCGACCTGCACTTCTTACCATATAGTGCTTCGAATGGCGCCATCTGAATACTAGCTTGATAGCTGTTGTTGTACGAGAATTTGACTAGGTGCAGGTGACTCTCCCAAGATCCTCCAAAATCTAGGGTACAAGCTCGCAATATATCTTCTAAAGTCTGAATTGTTCTTTCTGATTGCTCGTCTGTCTGTGGGTGATAAGCTGTACTAAATCTTAACTTGGTATCCAAGCTATGATGTAAACTTTTCCAGAAATATGACATAAAATGGGTATCTCTATCTGACACAATACTGACTGGGACTCCATGCTGCCTGACTATCTGCTTCATATACAACTCTGCCAACTTTTCGGTAGATTGACCTACTCTAAAAGGAAAAAAGTGTGCCACCTTCGTAAGTCGATCTACGATCACCCAGATAGCATCCTTACCACTAGGTGATCTCGGTAAACCGGTCACAAAGTCCATTGTAATACGCTTCCACTTCCATTCCGGGATAGAAAGCGGCTGTAATAATCCAGCTGGCCTCTGTTGTTCTGCCTTCACTTGCTAACATATTAAGCAACGGAAACGAATTTAGCTATCTCCCTCTTTATTCCGTTCCACCAGAAGTGCTGCTTGATATCTTGGTACATTTTGGTCCCTCCAGGGTGTACAAAATACTGAGAACTATGGGCTTCTGACATAACCTCTTGTCTGATATCTCCACTAGGCACACATAGGTGCGATCCAAATCTAAGTGTACTATTTTCGTAAATTTTCATCTCCTTTCCAAGTCCCGACTCACATTCTGTCCTAAGCTTCTGAATCCTTGGGTCATGTGCCTGAGCTGCCTTGATCCTGTCTACTAAGTCGGATTGAACTCGTAGACTTGCCAGAATTCCTACATCACTAGAAAGTATAACCTCAATGCCCATCTCCTGAATGTCTTCTAGAATATACTTCTGTGATGTCAACATAAATGCGCCGCCTCTCCTGCTAAGTGCATCTGCTACCACGTTAGCCTTGCCTGGGTGATACTGAAGTTCTACGTCATAATCCTTGATCAACTCTAACCATCTTCTCTGTCTCATGTTCTGTTCCTTCTGAGTAAAGATGTACTTCAGACTTTTGTGGTCCGTGTACATGTCCACTCGATCACCGTATAAGTAATGCCTCCACAGCTTCAAAGCAAATACTACTACTGCTAACTCGAAGTCATGAGTTGGATAATTCTTCTCGTGGTCTCAAAGTTGCCTGGATGCATATGCAATCACCTTCCCATGCAGCATTATAACACACCCGAGTCCCTTTTCTGACGCGTCACAATATACAGTAAAACCTCCGGGTCCAACTGGTAATATAAGGATAGGTGCCGATATCAGCTTCTGCTTCAAATTCTCAAATGATGCCTAGCATTCTATCGACCAGTCGAATGGCACATCCTTCCGTGTCAAGCGGGTCATAGGTACTGAGAGTCTTGTAAAGTCTGATATAAACCTTCTGTAATATCCTGCCAATCCCAAGAAACTACGTACAGCTGCTACGGTCTTAGGCATTGGCCAACTCTCTATTGCTTCTATCTTCTTGGGATCCACTAAAACTACAGCTCCTGATATGATGTGCCGTAAGAATGAAATATGGTTTGACCAAAACTCACACTTGCTGAGCTTGGCATACAACTGGTTCTCTCTCAGAACCTGCAACACTTTTCTGAGGTGATCTTCATGCTCCTCCTCACTCACTGAATATACGAGAATGTCGTTGAGGAACACAACGACAAATTGATCTAAGTATGGCATAAAGATGCAGTTCATCAAATCCATAAATATTGCTGGAGCATTGGTCAAACCGAACAGCATAACTAGGAATTCGTGATGCCCGTACTTTGACCTGAATGCTGTCTTGGGAATATCCTCTTCTCGAACTCTAACTTGATGATACCCTGACTGAAGATCTATCTTGGAGAAAACTCTAGCTCTGCTCAACTGATCAAACAAGTCATCGATCCTTGGTAGTGGGTATTTATTCTTTACTGTTGCTGCATTGAGCTTTATGTAGTCAATGCACAATCTTGATGACCCATCCTTCTTCCCCACAAGTACTAATGGTGCTGCCCATGGTGACTTGCTGTCTCGAATAAACTTCTTCGCCTTCAGTTCCTCAACGTGCTGATACACCTTGGCCTGCTCTGAATCTTCCATTCTGTAAACTCGATCTGATGTCGGTTTAGTCCCAGGTACCAATTCTATACTGAACTCAATATCCCTAACCGGAGGTAATCCTGGAAGTTCTTCGAGAAATACATCAAGAAACTCTTCAACTACCTTCGAAACTCAAACTTCTTCCATTGCCGCTACTCTCTCTGCTTGTTGAGTTGCCACTGATCTGACTAAGGTAAATCGCTCCACACCTGGAACATTAAAAGATACACTCCCTCTACGATAATCTATTTCGCATGACTGTCTTTCAGCCAGTCCATGCCTAAGATAACGTCGAAATTTCAAACAGAAATTCTATCAACCTGGCGGGTAAGGAATGCCCGTAAACTACAACACTACATGCCAGAATAACCCTACTAACTCCTACGAGCCCATTACCAGTGAGTATATTCAATCTCCCTGGCAATGCCTCGAATTCTATTCCTAGTCGTGTCACAAATTGTACAGATATATAGGAGTGTGATGCTCCTGAATCGAACAATGCTACTGAAGGATATGAAGCGACGAGAATGTTATATGTCACAACATCTCTCGATGCCAATGCCTCTTCCAAGAACAGATTGAATGCCTTCCCTCGGCTCCTTGCTGGTTCTATGCTGCGGCCTAGCATGGTGTTGCTGCTGGCCCCTGCCTTGGTGATGCTGGGGTGCTCTATGTTGTTGCTGCTGCATCGGCGGTCCCTGCTGCCGAAACATCTGAGCCTGTGACATCAATGGACGTTGCGCCAATGGTCTCACTGCTACCGCTGGTCCTTGGTACTGGCCTGCCCCTGATGCGGACAGAGCAGAAAATTGCTGAACTGGTCCTCCTGACCTCGAATTCATAGGACAGGTGGAAACCCGATGATCTGGACTCCCACATATCAAACACTGTCCATTCAATGCCCGACACACACCTCTCGTATGCCCTGTCTTTCCACAATAGGTGTATCCTGCTGGGGATTGCTGGTTTTTCCTCTGCTGCTGCTGTTGTGGTTGTTGTCTTGCTGGTGGTGCTGGCCCTCGCATTGCCACATCGTGAATACGAATGCCAGGAGTTGTTGTAACTCTGGGCGCTGCGCCCCCTTCTCCTTCAATCTGATTATGAGATCTCTTCCGACCTCCAGTCCTTGATGTGATCCTCTGGATGGTGATCTCATGCCTCCGAGTGGCGGTCAATATCTCATCGAAAGTTTGGTAGTTATGCCCCTCTATCAATTGCAAGAGTTTAAGATGAAACCCCTGCTGAAACCTCATATCCCTCTGGCTCTCTGTTGCAACCATCTCCGGGGCGAACCTACTCAATCTGTAGAACTCTGCTGCATAAACATCCACGGTCTTGCCAGCCTGCTTGAGGTTAATAAATTTTTGCTGTAGCTCAAACTGTGCCACAACTCCATCGTACTTCGTCTTGAATCTTACAGTAAATCATCCCAAGCAACAGGACGTTCGATGCCCACTTCTTTTCATTCCCACCAATCACGTGCAAGGTCCTGAAGCAACAGCTTTACTAGATCCACACGTTCTTTCGTCGGTACCTTAGCTGCTGTCAGAATAGCCTCGATGTCCTTAAGCTATGCATCTGCTGAAATGGCATCTTTCGTGCCCTCAAAATGACGGGAGTTGTACTTGCAAAATCTAGTTGATGCCCATGAATCCGTCCTCACTCATCTTTCCAAAGCCGTCTGCAACCCTTGGTTAAGTAATACATTCTGCTCTTGTAGCTGAGTGTGCATGCATTGCTGGGCCAACATCTGATGTTGCTGAATAGCCATCATCCCCCTCATAATTTCCAGAAGGGCTGGTGTGTCTACTTCCAAGGGGGTAGGTGGAGCTGTTGGTGGTGGTGGAACCTCCGGATACTGCGATCCAGCTGCTACTTCCACTATCACCTCTTCTCGGATGGTTTCTTGAGGTAGTACTGGCCCTTGTTGCTGGACAACCTGGTCAGGTTGTTCATGTTGTCCCTGCTGCTGCCGCCCAGCTCCGACAGATGCGGACAAATTGTCCCTAAGAAAAGGGACAAGAGAACAATCAAACGATCGGACAGGAAAGATCAATGAAGTCAAGGGATACTGGAATGTCAAAGTTAGAATTGAGAACAACGAATCATGAGATCAAGGGGAACCATGTGTGATTGAGACATCCTATAAATTAAAATACCCCACAAGTCTGAAATCAGACCTGCATGGGCCACCACTGAAACCTTGTCACGCCCCAGAACCGGAATACCGGAGAGCGGGGGAATGACTCAGCCAGCTACGTATTACGGGTAGAAGAATACCGTATAATACGATCAATGATGTCTACAAGACGAGTGGGTGCATACCACATTAAAGTCTCACTAGGGTCAATCAACATCTATTGTCTCAATCATTCAATTAAGAAGCAATAATAGAGAACATATGAGATAAAACAATAAGGCATCCCAAACGCTCAGTCAAAATATTCTCGAGATCTGACTTTACAAAACATAGCCAGATGATATAACAAGGTACACATAATTGTTATCATCTGCAGTCTGACTTAGTTACAATTATGTAAAGGTAAGTACAAGACAGTCCGACTAACATGTCGGTGTCAAACGACAAAAAGTAAGTAAGTAGTAAAAACGAGCAGGGAAGCAAAGAACCCACTCGTGTCCTCCTGCGATCATCCCTATAGTATTGACCATCTTGGAGACGGAAGTAAGTTGAGTCCTCGGGAGCTGGCTCTAGATCTGGCCATACAAAACCAGAGAGGTTAGACCTCTAATAGCAAGTACCGTAAGGAAGCACGATATGAGAAAGAAGAACCAGTGGTAAGAGTTAAGAATTTGATAAATAAATCTTTGCTTGCTAATGGGGTTAGTACAATATCACAACACTTCGAGACAACTCCCCAACCAAACAAGGACAGAAGTTGACTCGTCATGTCCTGACATTCTGCTCCTCGCAGTAGTTAACAGAGTAAGTACAGTACACAAACAAATTAGTTTAAACGGCCATGCAGCTACTACAGCTTGCTACTGTAAGTTCCAAGTTATCTTGGAAATATACGATAAGAGATTCCTCAGTCCTTACTATATACAAGCAAGGCTAGTCTATCCAATAATCAATTGCACCAATTATGAATTAGACGAGTCCCAGGGGACGCCGGTCATCAATATATATAACATCATAAGTAGATACCACTCCCTGCCCGTGTGGCATATTTGCAGTATCTGTGGGAACCAGCCGACATGTCACGGCACTCATAGCCCCAAATATGGCTGCCATGTAAGAACTCGGGAATCCATTCTCTCTATGCAATCATTATTTTATTTAGCTTAATAGTCTCTATGTTGATTGAAATCTCATGTCGTGGATCATGACCATTCAGAATGAGTACTTTCGTACAGAGTACGATATGCACAACTCTACAATGATGCCTGTGCGGTTAGGTTGTAGGTCTTACATAGCGTAATGCAACAATCAATCCTAGCCACGAAATAATCATAACTTGACTATACGATACACATGCTGCTTTTGCGAAAAAAGGGAAGTTAACATGTGTCCCTATACCAATGTTTGGATCGGCTAGTCAATCGCAATGGTTTATGGTTCATACATGAACGTACCTCATTCAATTCAATAAGACGACTAGCTGGTCTCTTAGTTCCAACTAGGAACGCATGATCAATCATTAGTCAAGGTAACAATCAATATCAATTTGGGACAAGAAACAGTAAAAAGGCACTATAAATGGCAGCAAATGGATGCTCATCTATGCGGCTAGATTGGATAAAGACCCCAGAACAAGCTCATGCGGTCGAGAAGTAATTGGTTCTTGTGGCTGGGAATAAAAGATTCATGCAGCTGAAAAATAAAAGATTCATGCGGCTGAAAAGTATCAAGCTTATGCGGTCGAGAACTAAATGGTTCATGCGGCTCAGGTTCGAGTCTCATGCAGCTCAGAGAAACCAAATCCATGCGGCAAGAAGAAGACAGGGCTCATACGGCATACGGCCCAATGTCATACGGCCACGGGGAGACTGGGCCTATGCGGCTCGAGTTCCATGCGGCCCAAATTTTATACGGTCGAAAGAAACTGGTCCTTATGCGGCTAAGGGCAACATGCGCTTATACGGTTAAGAAGAAAAAGTCTCATACAACTAAAATAACATGAGCTTATGCGGCAAAAAATCATGTGCTCATGCGGCTGAGAAATGAGCTTCATGCGGCTGTAAATGGAGAGTCCCATGCGACTGAGAGCTAGCAAGCTCATGCGGCAGAAAGTCCATGCGGCCGAAAGGTCATGCGGTCATAGAGCACCATGCGGCTGGGAAATGCCATGCGTCTCAGAAAGTTATGTCGCATGAAAGAGTCATGCGGTCAAGCATTGTTCTTCTTCTCCACTTTTTTAAGATGAAGAACCATGAAGGCCTTGTTTCTAAGCTCCATAAATCCTTCATTCCAAGCCCAAATCTGGACTTCCATAGGTCAAAATGGGACAGAACAAAATTCTCTACAACATGGAACCATAAAAACTTAAAATAACAAAGTTAAATAGTTTAAACTCTAGAAATCCGAAAATACATTAAACTTAGATCTATATGAAATGAGCCATGGAAATTGCAAATACTAAATACTAAGAAACTTAAGAACAAGTAAGGAAGATGATGGAACAATAATACTGGAGATCCATCATGAAGCAAGTTGGTACTTGCCTATGCTGCTGGGTTGGAGGGGAGAGTTATGGAGGATGAAGAAGAAATAAATGAGAAGAAGTAATGAAGAGGGAGAATGGGTTTGGGGCTTTAAATGAAGAGGTGGTAGGTGGGGTTAAGATGAAACACCAAAATAAAACCAATCCAAGCCGAACCCAACGATCAAACAAAAGCAGAGAATAAAAAACAGGAAAATAATTAGCGAAGAAATAAGGAAATTAAATACAGAATAAATGTATGATAAATATTAAACAATTACATTCAAGCCGTACACGTAATTTTAAGATACGTATACTGGGAACGGGGAGTGACACGCTTCCTTCAGTCTGAATGTGGGAGAGGTTGACCACAAGGATGTAATCGAAGAAGTTTTTAATAGAGGCGGTGTACGTCAGCCTTCCTTCCTTTTCTCTTATAGCTTCGTGATGGTATTGAAATCACCACCCACCGTCCACGGCCTGGGATAGTTTCCTGGAGCTCCATTAGTTTCTTCCATAAAAGTTTCCTACCCGCCAGCATATTACTGCCATAGAATATTGTAATAGCCGTCACCGTCTTGATCAACGGGTGCTCAATCGAGACTGTCAAACTTGATCTTACCAGTCCAACATATTAATTTTTATCTCCTTTCTCGCCATTATCCATATGTCTTTTCTCTTATGGATTGCCTGAGTGAATCCCAGCTTTATTTGGAATCTATTGATCTGGTTATTAGCTACCTTAGGTTTAATAATGTCGAACAGGTCGATTTTATTCACCTTACAGAGGAGTTTGAGTCTGTTGATCATTCATTTGTTACTGATCCCGTGCGCGTTCCAAATGATGATGTTAATCATTTAAAGGGTGGAAAGGGAGGGAATGAGGGCTAACTTTCTTCACAATCGCATGTGTGTTCCTAGCTCCTCTTGGTGATGAAGCGAGAGGGGGCACCACCGCTTCCATTTCTTTTTCTGATCGAGGAAGCCTGCTTGTCTTCACCCGAGTTCATCTGTCTTCCATTTCTTTTTTCTCTTCTGTATGATTATTTGTGACAGTCGTCTTCTTCGGCTTGTTGGTCATAACCTGCCCCTGCTCTACTCTCTGAAAGGGTCTTTCATCCCTATTGCTGATTTTTTTCCTTTGGTGGCCAATATTTTGTCTCCTTGGTCCCCATTGTCCACCTCCATTGATTTCTCTGTATGCTCTTTGGTTCTTTCTACTTCTGTTTCTTCGTTGTCTTAGATGATTTGCCCTTCCTCTGTGTCCCTGTCCTGTTGCTCCTCCCCGATCAACGTCGTACTTACCTCCTGCCTCTGGTCAATGTGGGGATATGAGATGGAGTTGGTGAACTCGCTTGAGTCATTCGCTTTGCTTGTGGATGGCTTTTCTGAGTATCTGCTTGCTTTTGCGGTAGTTTTTGACTTGGTAGTCTCTTCCTGATCTTTTTGCATCTCTGCTTCTATGCTAAACTCCTTGAATGGTTCAGAGATGTGTTCTCCAGCTGACTCTTATCCCTGTATTTCCTAAGAGAGGATGATAGCCCCCAATTCAGATGCGCTACGCCCCCTGGCGTAGTAGTAACCTGTCTCCGAGTAATGGGGCTACGGGGTTGAACTATCCCCACAACACTAGTGGTCATCTCCAGGGTTGTTGTTTGCTGCTCCCATTCGATGAGATGGGGACCTCCTTGATGATCTTACAAGAATCCTCCAAGTGTCCCAAGTGACGACTTTTTCTGTAATAACTTGACACTTTTGAAACACACATGGTTGCCAATAGCTTCGTTGCCCAGGTAGATTCACATGAATGCGAGAGGGGAGGGGGGATTTTAGGTCTACTTCGGCAAAAATCCTCGCCACACTCGGCTTTGAAAGATCGACAGTTGTCTTGTCCATCTTGAGTGGGTTACCAAAGGATTTGGCTAGCCGAAAAGGTACCGCTTTATCAAAGAGATGAAGCTTGAGCCAAGGAAAGTTGACCCAGACTAGCGCAACGGCGGATCCGATAAGCGGTCGAAATCAATCGTCCAGCAAAAAATCTGCATGGGGTAGTTTATGATGAACCACGACGGCCGAGCCCGCAACATGAGGATGTCCTCTTCCCTTTGAGGCTGGATCAGAACGTGTTTGGGCTCGATGACCCCAACCTTGAAAGCGACTGCAATACCAAAACCCAGAAGAGCTTTCCGAATAGCGTCGATAAGGGGACGTTTGTGGAACAATTTGCCATTAAGAGCCAAAGAGAGCGGGCGGAGAAGAAGCCTATCTTCTTCCATCGATAATGACCCCGCCAGTTCACTCCAGTAGCGTTCCAACGACAGAAAAGCCGCCACCGGTGGAAGAGCCACCGGTTCCCCCGAGACCACCCAAGTGAAAGATCTAATCACCGCCGACGGTTGAGTCGGGTCGCCCGCTACGGCCGAGAGCACTATCGGATGCTAGCTGTTCCAAACAAGGGGGAGGAAGAGGAAAGTTGAAGCCCTCGGCTAGGGCCGACTAGGGCCGACTAGGGCCGGCTAGGAGAGGGGAAAAAAACTATATATATATATATATATATATATATATATATATATATATATATATATATATATATATATATATATATTAACACACACACACACACACACACACACACACACACACACATATATTGAATAAGAAGATTTATTAAAAGATAGGGATGGTGCCGGGAGATAGCCCAAGCTACCTACAAAAACTCCAACAATAGGAGGGCTCCCAAACGGAGAAACAAAGGACAAAAAACTGGGGCTCCATACCGGGACTGACCTCGGTAGACTCAAAAAGGGGTTGTGCAAATCCCCGAAGCTGGAGCCCAGGCAGGAAAAGGAGAGCTGAGGGGGACCCCAGACCTCCTACCCCGAGGGACCAAAGCTACGGGGGTATCTGACGGATGGCCGGTGGATCTTTGTACCTGCCACTATTGGATCGTAAGTACCTGGGCGCAGCAGGCTCCGAAGCTTTCTTGCATTTGGAAGTAAGGTAGGCCTCTTGATTGGAATGCTCTATGTTATGTATACCTAGAAAAGCGTTGATAGCCTGTTCAAACTCCATCATTCTGGTCGGTATCGATGATATGTAGTCTGGTTGTTCGGCTAGGGCTCTAATGACAATATATTCCTTAACAGCCTCCTTCGGAGAGCTAACTGCAACAATCCGAATGATATAGTCTCGTAGGTAAGGCAGAGAATCCCTAATCTCAGCAAACACAGCCGAGGTGTGAGTTACATCGGATGCTCGCACTAGAGAGCAACCAAAGGAGGCATCTTCGACTTCATCTGTGTCAACTTCTGCTTCGGAGATTTGAGCATCAAGGTTGTCATGCTCAATCACATTGTCAGTGATAGGATCCTGGGTAACATCCATGAGGCTATAGTCAAGGGGGGTCTTCAGGGAGATCCACTGCGAGGATGTCGAATTAATTGGCTAGGTCTAGAGAAGGGGTTTCGAAGTGAGAGTTAACACTTTTCTTAGGAGGGGTGGGTTCTGCTGGGGTTGATCTTGATCCCAGGAGCTTCCTGCACTATCTTTAAAGCACAGGTGGGCATTTGGCAGCGGTAGGAGAGGTGGTTTATGGCTATGAAAAGTCGTATTAATCTTAGGGTCTTTGTGAATAATTTTCTTCTTCA
>JANAVB010044154.1:2500-52500 GCA_029216955.1 Iris pallida | reverse complement strand
GCAAACACATGAGATTGAAATGTAGTTTCATCAGCAGAAATCGAACACACATTTTTTGATATCTTTGTGGGTGGCACAGCAGCCTTGGCCACCCAAACTTTACAGGTCTTTTTAGTCTTTGTCAGCATTAGAGTGGGATTTAAATCCTTGGGGAGCATATCTTCATAAGCTTGTTGGTCGAAACGAACAACCAACATCTTTGGGAATGATCCCAGTTTCACAATTTCCGATTGTGTCCTTCTCATCGGAGTAGAGTAGAAGACAGTCCCCAGCAGAGTCGTAAGATTTATTGTCATCACAAATTAAGAAAAATAAAAGTTTGTTACTTTTGTCTTTTTTCGATTACAAACAAAAAGTACAATCTAAACCCTAACAACGAGGGTTTGTAGTATAAGATAAAGAAATCGGAAAAAGTATGACTATGAAGATCGAGTACTATGATGACTCCTTTACTCCATTGACGATCGACAGGTGAATGCATTTCTCTTTGATATCCTCTCTCTATTTATATGTGTGTTTCTCCTTTTATGTGTGTTTTTGAAAGCAAGGGGCACGCCCCTATTTATAGCCTCCTTTAGGCAGTAATAAGATGCGATCCGTTATAGGATCAACATAATCTTGGCTGTTTATAGATATATAAGATAGCTGATTAACCTGCAGCCCTGTCAAGGTGGCACGTGGCGTTGATTGGACGAGATCCACCATACAAAATCTTGGAGGCGCTGTTATGGAAGTTGGTTTAATGCACTTACCAATTACGGCTGCTAATCGTATGGCCCGATTATGATGACAAGTGGCACATACTGTAATTTGGAAAGATTACCTGTTACATAGGGCGGTTATAATGCACACACCATAAACGCGAGATCAAATCATAAAGATTATATATATGCCTAATCAAAATTGACAAGTCATATACTAAGTTATGAGAAAATCTTTAATTTAAATGGGGAGGTTAAATATCCCACAAATATGCTATTAGTTAGGGATTTAAATTATTTAGCAGTTAATTGGACGACCTAACCAATTGATACGTAGCACGTAATAAGATTTGAGAGAAACTGGCTTATGGAGCATAGTCGCATGAAGCTTCAGTCGTATGAGGATGTTCTAGAACACTGTCACAAAAAAAGGAAGGGACACACGAGGTACTGTACTGCTGTCAGATGATGACCAAGGTGATGTTGGCCTTGTGTTGTTGTCTTGGCGTGAGACACAAAGCACTTGGAACATTAAAGGGAGGGGTTCGTCTGGGGAGCCGTAGGGAGAGACGCATGTAGGCTCGTTGCCTCCTAGCCGCATAACTTAATACGGTTTAGACGTAAGTGGAACTTGGAGATTTTGCATGCTTCTACAAATATATTGAACTAGGGCACATGAACATTAATAATAAATTAAGTAGTACAACAAGGCAAGGTATACTCGCTTGGAACTCCGATGAGCAAACAAAGATCCTAATCCACAACTGAGATTAAACGGCACGAGCGTCTACAAATGCACAATAAAAATATATTAACTGCTATGCTAAGTTATGCTAATCACATATTAGAGAATGGCAATATATGATCATAACTATGGTACATGGGATTACTAAATTGTTCTTCTAACACATAGGTACTAGGGGTTCTACCTACTAGGTTCTTCTTGTGCTAGTATAATTTGTACCTACTCAAAGTAAATAAAACAAGTTAAACCTACACTAGTGGTTATGCAAAATATGGTTAAAGTCACACTCATATCATAGACAATTGGATCCACTAACATTATTCTAATCATATGTACAATTCTAGCATAGCACAACATATTTTCTAGTTATGGTGATCACATACAACATGTAAAATTATCGGTGCCTAGTCATGATACAAGTGCTACAACATATATTCTTCTAATCATGCATATAATCATACTAACATATTTGTGTCAACCATGATCTATTTTTGTACATTTAACTTGAAAATAACCAATGTACACTATCACATCTATCACTAATTTACATGGCAAAATGGGTCCCACCTATGAACAACACAGTTCTAACATGGACATAACATTACCATGAATAAAACTTGTATTCTCCCACATATACATTCACAAATAAATTATTCTTAATTCTTAACAAAAAAATAAGTGTAGGATTGGTTTAACAAAAATTTGGCATTGGTTTTAACAAGGGTTGTGGTGCCTAGGCATAACATGAAACTAGTCCTACACATGCATTCAGCTAATCATCATTTGAATAGTCAAAAATATATGCTACCTATATTCTGAAATAATAAACGAAAGTATAGTAAATGGATGGTTAGGACATGGGTTGCTTGGAATTTTATCATCATAAATCGGCAATAACAAAAAGGTGCACAACTATCCAACCTATGATTCCATTGAAGAACCATTGACATGCTCAATTAAACGAGAGAGATACATAAAGAAATACGTGTCGAACCTAAAGGAGAATATGGAGAACATGAAGAGGGGATTGAGCAGGATATTAGGGAGCTCACCAAGAGGGTAGGTGTTGTCATGGTGTACCACAAGAAGATTAGAACAACAGTTGTACATATTTAGATTCAGCCTTGACACTTAGCAAAGATGCTGCTGTTGTGGGCTGTCAAGCGCATCCAAGGTGTTCTGGTGGCTATAAAAGATAGGGGAGAGGTAATGGAAGATGATAGGGTAGTCGTGGAGAAGGTTTTTTTTTTACTATTTTAGGTGCAGAAAGAGGGAGAAGTTGTCACGCCCCAATTCGATGAACCGTTCCACGTATCGATAATGCCGAATCGATCGTCCTCGCTAGGGCGTGATGTCGTACGATTCTGGAATTACACTCGTACAACACAAAATATTACATTTGATACATCGTTTGAGACACCAAGTTGAAACTTCACAAATCTTAAAGAATTGAACACGTAGTATAGGAAGATAGAAATATGCTTTCATTACAACTTGTAACTAAGTGTAATTCATATTACATTAGATATGCCCTTGCGGCTACATTGATTGAAACAAAAAATACTCGACAAGCTGCCTAAACTAACACTTGTCGTTCCATATATTCACCCTTTTATACATTGAAAGCTTTCGAGGAATTGGCTTTAAAATACTTCAGAATAGGAAGAGCTTCAAAACGCCTCTCCGAACTTTAGCTTTGGCTTAGCGATGTTCATCCCTAGAGTCCTCGTCACCTATGGGGTTGGAGGATTAGTACACTTGGGAATGCACTAGTGAGCGGGATGAGCCCACTCGTCTAAACCCACTCGTATTGTTAAGGAAGGGATGCATTGGAGTTTTCTTTCTATTTAGAACTAAATGAATTCAATTTATATTGATAGCCTCCTTCGAAATAGTAAAAGCATACAGCAAAACATAGTATTTTATCCCAATTCTTACCATGGTCATGCTCGTCCCTGCATAAAACAGAAATTATAATTTTCACCCGAATAAGACAATAGGTGAGCATGCTATTATCTTATATTATGGTCATTAGTGCTATGCACCACGAGAGACTTTTATAATCATTACGACGTGCCCTATCAGTATGGGTTGCAAGCCCTACTTGAGCTCTTGCAGTGCCCTGTACCAAAGTACGATTTTACATGTACCCCTAGGTCGGGTCGGTTTCGATGCCTCAAATACCATTTCGAGAAGAGTTAAACTTGTGCACAAATTGTCCATGACCATGCCAATGCGTGAACAATTTAATATAAGAAACAGATTGCATAGCGTGGACAGCATTGAGCAGCATTATCATTTTTTTCCAAATCATACAACGAATCATTTCCTCCAAAGTCATACTTCTTTGGCGTCTCATAGGCACCCATTTATCGAGGCAGCATATGTCGCATCCAATATTTTATTTTATTTTGCAGATCATGAAATAGTATCTCTTCCAAGAACCTTATCCTTTTGCTTTTTGATGTAAAACTTATATTTTTAGAGTAGTTTACTCTAAATTGATACAGTTATCCCAAGTTCTTGATCTTAGTGATTTGGCATGCATTTAACTTGGCATCGTCGATTTGAATAAGTTCGAGGCAAAATGAATTTTATTTGCGGGAAGGAGTAGAAAAGAAGGGGCCGAACTACCCACCAAGTATTTAATTGTGCCAAAAGTCGAAGTGCTTTGCATAGTTCAAGCTTCAGTTACGGAATTCCTACAACGGCACTAACATTTTATCAGAATCCCTTCTTTAATCCTCTGTTTCAAAATATGTAGAGCTAATGAAGAAATCGACGCAAAAATATATTCTTCAAAACCAAGCAGCAAAAACAAAAGAAAACCATACAGTAGTCTGGTCCCGTCGAAGGGACTCTTATATAGAACTCACTCGCGCAAAGCAGTCTGCTACATCTAGGACTTATTCCAGCAGAAGTCATTCTATTAGTTGGATCGATTCTCGGAACATTCGTCCAAATTGATTTATTCGATGCCATAAAATGTTATCGTAAGCCAAGCTCAGCGATCGAGTCAGACTAGCCATCTAAGTTCCCAACCGAGTCCGACTCGTCGCAATCATATTATATAGTCTACCGCCTATCGGGACGGGGTACTACATAACATACCACTAAGAAAAAGTTTCGTCCCGAATCTTAAAAATAAGGGTCTAACCTTAAGTTAGGCAAACATCGAAGGGCCTTCATCTTTGCCTCCATCTCCTACGTCGATTCTTCAACTGAATGGTTCTGTCAAAGCATGTGAACCAAAGACATCGACCGATTCAGCATGATCATTTCCTTTCGGTCCAAAATTTGAATTGCCTCCTCCAAGTAAGGCAAGTCCGTACGTAGCTCCAACTTATGGAATTTAACCATGTGACTTACATTGTGCACATATTTTTGAAGCTGTGAAACATGGAAAACATCGTGCACTTTATCTAAGGCAGGAGGTAGTGCGATCCGATAAGCAACAGCTGTGACTTGTTCGAGGATCTCGAAAGGGCCTACAAATCTCAGGCTCAATTTTCCTTTAACACCGAACTGCATCACGCCACGCATGGGCATTACTTTAAAAAACACACGATCCCCGACCAAAAATTCTAGCGGTCGTCGACGAAGATATGTGTCGGTCTTTTATCGACTTTATGTGATGCAAAGTCTGTCGTAAATCAGGCGGACCTTTTTTATGGCCTGCTCCACCAGTTCCGATCTGGGTACTTGTCGCTCTCCGACTTCATCACAACCTATCGAAGACTCGTACGGAGCCATCAAAATGCTCAATCGATAACTGTTGTTATACGCAAACTCTGCAAGTGGCAAATACGTATTCCAACTAGTCTTTAGATCGATCGCACACAGACGCAACATATCCGCTAAGATTTGATTCACCCTCTCCATTCGACCATCAGTCTGGGGGTGGTATACAGTACGGAAATTCAGTTTCATCCCTATCGCAGCATGCAAGCTCGTCCAAAAATGCGATAGGAATTGCATGTCCCAGTCCGAAACTATTGTAGCCGGTACCCCGTGCAGTTGAACAATCTCATCAATAAAGATTTGTGCTAACCAATTGACGCTCCATGCTACTTTGATTACGATAAAGTGAGCCGACTCGGTCAATCTATCAACAATGACCCAAAAAGCATCGTTGTCCCGCGGTGTCTTCGAAAATCCTACAATAAAATATCGAGAAGTTGTCCCACTTCCACTCGAGAATTATGAGATTCTGCAGCTCCCCGCCTGGCCTTTGGTGTCCTGCCTTCACTTGTACATCTTGGTGCTCCCAGGATGTAACGAACACTTCGCATAATACGCCTCCATTAGAATTTTTCCTGAGTTTGGCAGTTTCAGGAATGCAAAGCCTTCCTTTTAGTCGCAACGTTCCGTCTCTGTCTTTTGTAAAGTCAGTCGCCCTTCCTGTTGAAATCAGCTCGCACATCTTCTTCAGGAATGAATCATCCTTCTGTGCGGTCTTTATTTTGCTAAGCAAGCTCGACCCAAGCTTCAACTGAGCTAGGTGCTGATATTGATACTCAATTTCGAGTTGATATCCATCGCTTCAAGGTCTTGCCGTATCTCATTATTTTGGGCCAGTGATCCCATAAATATTCTATAAGGTATGTTAATATTTTTAAAAATCGATCTTCGCTCAGGCTACCATCAGTTGAAGATCAAGCCCAATAACGTATCGAAGTCTGCATTTTGCACTCGATATGGTCATTATAAATTTCTAGTCATGTCGTTTAGTTTGGCGAATGCCCCATCTACTTTCATGGATTTGATGAACCGAGTCTTCCGACCCCAAATCAATAAATTTGTAGTCGTTCATCGACGATATCCTTATCTATTTAAAGAATCATAAAGAACACACAGAGCACTTGAAGACGGTGCTGTAGACTCTACGTGAAAATAAATTATACACAAATCGAAGTAAGTGTGAGTTCTGGATGAGTAGCGTAATGTTCCTCGGATACGTCGTCTCTGCTGAAGATGTCTCGGTAGATCCAAAAAAATTGAGATGGTGGTAGATTGGAAACGACTTACACCAGCTAGCGATATTCGAAGTTTCTTGGACTTGGCAGGCTACTACCAGAGATTTGTATGAAGCTTTTCCAAATTAGCATCGCATCTGAAATGCTTCACCCAGAAGGGAGTCATATTCAAATGGAGTGACGACTGTGAATCCAGCTTTCGAAAGTTGAAGAAGCGGCTCATCTCAGATCCAATCCTTGCACTTCCAGATGGAGTAGAAGGGTTTCAGATATTTAGCGATGCATCAGGAACTAGCCTAGGGTGAGTGCTCATGCAGAATAATAAAGTTGTCTCTAATGCTTCAAGGCAGTTAAAGCAGCACGAAAAGAACTATCTGACACATGATTTAGAATTGACGGCAATCGTGTTCACGTTAAAACACTAGCGAAACTACCTCTATGGTGTGGCTTGTATACTTATTCACCCAACGTGAACTCCACTTAAGGCACTAGCGTTGGCTCGAACTAATAAAAGACTACAAGCTAACGATCGAGTATATGCCAGACAAAGGATTTGTCATGCCCTGATTCGACAAACCGTTCCTCCTCGTATCGATTATGCCGAATCGATGTTCCTCGCTATGGCGTGATGTCGTATGAGTCTTGAGTTGCACTCGTACAAGACAAAACATTACATTTGATACATCGTTTGAACCACCAAGTTAAAACTTCACAAATCTCAGAGAATTGAACACACAATATAGAAAGATAGAAATATGCTTTCATTGATAACTTGCAACTAAGTACAATTCATATTACAATGGATATGCCATTGCGGCTATATTTATCGATAAAAAAAATACTTGACAAGCTGCCTGATCAAATACTTGACATTCCATATATTCACCTTTTTATACATTGAAAGCCTTCGATGAATTGGCTTCAAAATACTTCAAAATAGGAAGAACTTCAAAATGCCTCTCCGAACTTCAACTTTGGCTTAGCGATGTGCACTCCTGAGTTTTCGTCACCTGTGGGGTTGGAAGAGTAGTACACTTGGGAATGCACTAGTGAGCAGGATAAACCCATTCGTCTAAACGGACTCTGATTGTTAAGGTAGGCATGCATTGGAGTTTTCTTTCTATTTAGATCTAAATGAATTTAGTTCATATTGATAGCCTTCCTTGAAATAATAAAAGCATATAGCAAAACATAGCATTTTATCCCAATTCTTACCACGGTCGTGCTCGTCCCTGCATAAAACAGAGATTGTAATTTCTACCTGCATAAGAGAACAGGTGAACATACTACTATCTTATATGTGTGGTCATTGGGGCTATGTACCATAAGGGACTTTTATAATCATTGCGACGGGCCCTAGCAGTATGGGTGCAAGCCCTACTGGAGGTCTCACAATGCCCCATGCTGAAGCACGATTTTATATGTTCCCCTAGGTCGATTCAGTTTCCATGGCCCGGATACCATTTCGAGGAAAGTTAAACTTGTGTACAAGTTATCCATGACCATGCCAATATGTGAACAGTTTAATATATGAAACAGGTTATATAACATGGACAGTATTACACAACATTATCATTTTTTTTAACTTATGCAATGAATTATTTTCCCCAAAGTCATACTTCTGATTTGGCGTCACGTAGGCACCAATTTCCCAAGATACCATATGCCGCAACTAACGGTTCATTTTATTGTGCAGATCATGAAATAGCCTCTCTCTTTTTTCTAGAACATTATATTTTTGCTTTTTGATATGAAACTTATATTTTCAGAGTTGTTTACACTAAATTGATAAAGTTATCCCAAGTTCTTGATCTTAATGATTTGGCATGCATTTAACTTGGCATCGTCGATTTAAATAAGTTCGAGGCAAACTAAATTTTATTTACGGGAAGGAGTAGAAAAGAAGGGGTCGAACCACCAACCATGTATTTGATTGTGCCGAGAGCCAAAGCGCTTCGCATGTTCAAGCTTCAATTACGCGAGCTCCTGCAATGGCACCAACATTTTATCAGAATCCCTTTTTTAATCCTCCGTTTTGAAATGTGTAGAATGAATGCAGAAATCGACGCAAAAACACATTTATCAAAACCAAGCAGCAAAAACTCAAAAAAACTATACAGCAGTCTGGTCCCATCGAAGGGACTCTTATATAGATCTTATTCGCCGAGATGCAGCATGCAGCATCTAGGACTTATTCTAACAGAAGTTGTTCTATTAGTTGGATCGATTATCGTAACATTCATCCAAATCGATTTATTCGATACCACAAAGTGTTATCGTAAGCCAAGTTTAGAGATCAAGTAAGACTAGTCATCTAAGTTCCCGAATGAGTCTGACTTGCCGCAAGAATATTACATAGTCTGTCGCCTATTAGGATAGGGCACTACAGAAGTAAGGTTTGGTGCCGGCGGTTTCAAGCTGAATGGTACCTATTGGGCTGATTTGGGCCGCTGTGGGTGATGGTATAGGAGATATCATAGTATGGGATGGTAAAGAGAAGGTGGGAGAAGGTTTTAGGATGATATGGAGTTGGTTAGATGGCTTTAGCTGGCTGTAGAGGTCAAAAAAAGGTTTAGAGTTGTCGAGTTCAGCTTGGATAGGGGTCGGCTATGGCTATCTAGGGGCTATTCTTGGCAGTTTTGAAGGGAATGTGGAGTAAATGATGAGAGGAAGGAGGATAGGAGAGATAAATAGCTGTAGGAATGAAGGATAAGAGAGTTTATGATAGTTTAGTGGGATTAATGGGGAGGAGGATTTGGGGGGATTGAATGGTGACATACCATTCTCATTCTCATTCAAATATTATAAAACCCCATATTTTTTTAATTTTTATTTATTCATTTGGCCTATATAGTAATTTTTTGATTTATTATATTATTTAAAGTAACATTTATTATTTATATATATGGTCTTAGTCATGGTTAAATTTGAGATGCATGTTGACTAAGAATTATGGCATGGCTAGAGTAGTAGTATGCCATAACTAGCATATTAGCCATGGTAGGGATGGCATAGACTTATTTGTGTCCCTTATATGGAAATAAGTCAAGTTGTGGCTTAAACCATATATTTGGCTTAAATACTTATTTTTAGAGGCTTTTGACATTTTAGGAGACCTTGTTGGACCAAGTTTGTCCAAACTTTACCCGAATCAAACCCACGTTGATATGTAATGCATTCAAATACCATAATGTAGATATATATATTATATATGTATATAGACACACACACACACACACACACACACACACACACACACACATAGCTTTCAGATTACAACTTCGATTTGTAGAATTTGAATACATTCTTCCTTGAAAATGTAGATACAATTAGGTTAGAACGTTTACAATTAGAAAAACGAAGAAGAAAAGATAGAATAATTATTATTATTATTACTGGGGTGGTGAAGACCACCGTTTCTCAAAGCAAGATTTGCCCTCACACGATTCGCTTTCAGAAACCAACAAGTTTAGAAAAGAACTTCTGGAACGCTCGTAGTTACCTTTTTATGTGACTCGACCAGACTCTCTGGACTCAACTGACTCCTTTAATATTTTATTTTTTGTCTCCAAAAGGAGGCCTGGGGGCTCTATCTATAAAGAAGGGTAGAATTCCCTTCTCCACTCCGAACCAATGTGGGACTAAAATACCAATACTCAAAAACAAGTTTTATATTTTAAATCCTGCAATTAGCATGCACCCACACACAACACCTACACATAGCACGCGTAAAGTCCATACATACAATGAGCACCATACAGCAATCCTAAGTGCAAAGTGCACCAACGAAGTCCTACTTTGCGCCACAGGCCCGAGCCCGAGTCCGAGTCCGAGTCACTAAACCCATTTAGGGCTTATCTTCAAAGGAAAGTTTTTCATGATTGTGAAAAAAGTATACATGCTTTCTTTGGGTAGGTA
This sequence comes from Iris pallida, assembly GCA_029216955.1. Classification (NCBI taxonomy): domain Eukaryota; kingdom Viridiplantae; phylum Streptophyta; class Magnoliopsida; order Asparagales; family Iridaceae; genus Iris; species Iris pallida. The sequence goes on along the minus strand of JANAVB010044154.1, from coordinate 42,160 downwards.
ATCCTACATCGTATCCATATATTCTCTACCACATTCCATGTGCACACCTCATCACAAGCTTTCTTTCCTTGAGAAGATTGCAGATATGTTACAAAATTCAAGGCTTAGTTCATTCTTGTATCATACTGCTATTTGACCCACGCAGAAAGATTCAAGTCGTAAACAACATATATCCTAATGCATAATGGGCAGTCAATGTGGGGAACGCTCAACCCATATATTGTGATATGTGAGGAATTGTGACATTTTTTTCCGAGGAGATGACCCTCCCACCGGCTCCGTGCCACCCATCGGTGAAGCCTTCTGCCTCCCTCGTACAACCGCACCGCACCGCCGCGTTCCTCGCCCCCTCCGACTTCCCGCTCGAAACTTGATCGCCGCCGCCCGGTCATCTAATTCGAGACGACCAACTCTGCCGAGTCCTCCCCGCAGCCGCCGGATCCTGGCACCGGTGCCGGTTGCCAATCATCGTGCCTCTCGCAGGCGAAGCCAGTTCCCCCGCGCACGATCCCTCTGGTAAAACCCTCCCTCTTGCACTCGCAAAACCCAATTTTCTCCTCACTCTCTCTCTCTCTCTCTCTCTACCCTTTATTACTTAAACTTTTCTTCCCAATGAGAGATGATATGCTTATTGTTTTGTTTTATTAGGTATTCATTTGGCACAGGAAGAAGAGAGTACTACTTTGAAATTAATCTCTTTCCTTTTCATTGGAACCTGTGGTATTGTCGTTTTGTGTTCTGTACGTGTGTGTTTGTTTTTTTTCTTCTTCTTTCTTTTTTTATTGCTATCTTCTGTTGTTTTTATATATATAATATTATTATCATTATGTAATGCCCCAGAACCAGAATACTGGAGAGCGGGGACATACATAGCCAGCTACGTATATTGAAATGGAATCCACCTCGCTATACGGTCACGGCTGTTTAGATACATGAGGGTTTAACTACAAGCCATCAGTCTTTTATGGTCATGAACAAGCCTATTGTCTCAATCTCAAATAAGAAATAGTAGTTACAAGATGTTAGAGCATCAAATATACAATAGTAAGGCATTCCATACATTACATATTTGGATGATCATGAAGTTAGTCGTACAAAATGTGAAGACTACCAAGAGTTTTAGTCATACATGATCAACCCTAGGATTTGTCAATCATGTTTTATAGCCCGTAGGCAGACAATAAGTAAAGTGTAATACGAGCTAACACGTGCTCGCCGGCTAAATGCCTCAAAAGAATATTTTTACAATAAAGTGGGAGAACAAAAGGGAAACCCACTCGTTGCCCTGGTTACGCCTGGTGGTCACCATCTGACTGGAAAGTAGGGAGATCCTCTGGAGCTACTCCGGTATCTGGCCATACAAAACCAGCTGGGTCAGATCCCAGAAAGAGCAAGTGCCATAAAGGAGGCTTCACTTAAGAACTAAAACCATCAATTAGCACAAACATAATTATACAATAAACTGGAGATATAGAAAATTCTAATGATATACGATAAGATAACCATAGGACTATTCCGATAACCAAGTTACAATCCTTAAACCAAACAAGGACCGTGGTTGTAACCTTTCATCTGAGCGAAACTTGGTTGCCCACCATTTATCGATAACATAAAGCACAAGCAATCAGGTCATGTTACAACCTTGTACAGGATCAGGACAAGACTAGACTGGGTTAGACTCCATCCAATTAATCACGGCCAAGCAATGAGTATGGCTTGATACTTTAACTAACTAGGGTTATCACAGGCCTGGTTACTAGCAAGATGCAATGCGATATTCCAACAGCCACAAGCCCTGCAGACCATCCAGGTTATCCAGGTCGAATATCCGTTCATAAAGGGTGCAACACATGACAGCATGCTGGAAATGTGCCGTACTCATCGGCAGGCTACAAGTCCAATTGCGCGCCCAGATAACGGGATTGTCTGTAGCTGGGAAGTCTCTTCATGACTACTGGGTTATTCTAATTATTCGCCTTAATCAATTTCAGTAGGTACCCCTGACCGTGGTACTGAGGAGTCCCTGTCCTAGACATGATGCGAAACAGTATTGGTGCATTTGTACAAACACAATCGTCCACGGTGTCCAGGCCATTCATTCTTGTCATGTTATGCTAGCCGTCGCAACAGCATTCAATAGTTTCTATCAGGCTTGCTTGCCATGTCTTGTCAAGTCATGTCATGTCTTATCATGTCAATTACTTGTCATACCAGGCCATGTATAATTATCTGTCTAGTCATGTCAATCAATTCAAGTTATCAAGTCCGTGACAAAAGGTGCAAGAACAATGAAACAAACGGGTGCGCATAGAGCTCAAGCCTCTACGCGAATGAAACTATGCTAGGCTATGAGGCCCTGAGCGTAAAAATGGCTTTATGCGAGCAAGACACGGAGTTAGATAGCTCTACGCGAGCAAGGTTATGCGTGATCAAGGCCAAGGAAAGACCGCTTCTACGCGAGCAGGAGCCCTACGCGAGAGGGAACTCTACTCGGACAAGGCTCTATGCCTAGCAAGCACCTTATGCAAGCAAAACTTTACGCTCACGAGCACCCAAGTGAAACTCTACGCACACAAGGCTCTACGCGAACAAGAAAGAGTCTACGCGAGCAAGGCTCTACGCACGGGGCACTCTACGCTAGCGAGACTCTACACGACGGGAGAATACGCGAGCGTGAGTCTACACAAGCGGGAAGGCCCCTGCGTAGAGTTCAAGTGAACTCGACGTAGAAGCGATTACGCTGGCACGCAAATGCGTTTGCGTAAAGGGGTAAATAATATGCGGACACGTAAAACGTGTGCGTAAAAAGGGGAGTAAATGACACGCTGGCACGTAAAACATAGGCGTAAAACTAAAAGCTCCCTAACACGTAAGAACATGTGCATAGGACTTCATCTTCTCCCAAAGGCCGGTATAAGCTGGCGTAAAGGCTCAAGTGCTCAAGAAAGCCCCATCTCGGTCAAGACTCGATAAAATCCAACCATTCCAAAACCAAACTTGTGTAACATCAGAATGCCTTCTATATAGAACTCTTAGTTTTCAAAAAAAATAAGCCAGTTTAGTATATCAAAACCATGAAAGTAAAAGAATGCTAAAACCTAGATCTATAAAAATCCATGCATCAAAATGAGAAAAGTCAAGTTCTAAAGTTGTTTAAAATCAGGCAAGGAAGCTAAATGATCCATAAAAGCATGGTGTTCTCTTGTAATAGCAAGTTGCACTTGCCTACGGTGGTGTGGGTGGAGAAGGAGATGAGGAAGAAGAAGAGAAGAGGAGTAAATGTGTAATGAATAAAGAGAGAGAATGGTCGTTGGATTAATAAATGAGGGATGGTGGTAGGTAGGGGTTTACATATCAACCCAAATCGAGCCCAACCAAGCCGAACCCAATCGAACCCAATTGCAGGCCAAGGCCAGAATAAACCACATGAACCAGAAAATGCTAACTAACCCATGCCAATACGAAACCCAAGACTAGCCAGTCAAGACAAGTCAATCCAGGATTAACCCAAAATAAACCAAGCCAAGATTAAACCTGGATTAAGCTAAGCAAGACAAGTCTAATTACGGGTCGGGATTCCGTATACGTATACCAAAATATGTAATACGAACTACGGGCATTACAACTCTACCTACCTTAAAAAAATTCCGTCCTCAGAATTTAATTAAGAGGCTAGAGAGGCAAGGAGAAGCTATATTAATCATAAGCAAGTTATATCTAAGCAATCAATCAGACAATCAATCATGCAGGCAAGGAATCGAGGGCATGAGGCATAAGGAAGACATTATACCTCTGAGTCAAACAGGTCGGGATATCTCGATCGGATGTCATCCTCACGCTCCCACATTGACTTACCCAAAGACTGATGATCCCAAGCAACACGGACTAACTTGATAGTCTTGTTCTTGAGTATCTTCTCTCTCCGGTCCAATATGGATACGGGTCTCTCCTCATACGAAAGGTTGGTACCAACAACCAATTCTGAATGATCAAGGACATGAATCGGATTCGGGATATACCGTCATAATTGGGAAACGTGGAAGACATCATGCACCTCACGCAACAACGGCGGGAGAGCGAGACGATAGGACACGTCTCCTACTTGCTCGAGGATATCGAACAACCCTATATACCTAGGACTAAGCTTTCCCTGCATGCCAAAATAAATGATGCCATAGTTAGACGAGATCCTAAGGAATACATGGTCGCCGACAAAAAATTCAAGGTGGCGCCGATGAGAATCGGCCCAATGGCGTTGGCGATCTTATGCAACTCGAAGATGATCTCTGACTTGTCTGACCACCTCAATAGTCCAGGTTACCATCTCAGGACCAAGCATTTACCTCTTACCAATATTTTTCCAAGCTAAAGAAGATCTGTACTTCCTACCATACAGTGCCTCGAACGGTGCCATCTGGATGCTGGCTTGGAAACTGTTGTTGTATAAAAACTCTACCAGGTGCAGGTGATCCTCCCACGAACCACCGAAGTCGAGTGTACAAGATCTCAATATATCTTCCAAGGTTCGTATGGTACGCTCTGACTGACCATCTATCTGCGGATAATAAGCTGAGCTGAACTGGAGGTGAGTTCCCAAACTCTCTTGCAGACTGCGCCAAAAGTGCGACGTAAATTTTGAATCTCTGTCCGAAGGTGATACTGACTGGAACACTGTAAAATCTGACGATCTGCCTGAGGTACATCTCTGCTAGCTGAGCCGTCGATTGACCAACTCTGAACGGGAGAAAGTGAGCCACCTTCGTGAGCCTATCTATAATAACCCAAATAGCATCTCTACCGGCTGGGGACCTAGGTAATCCAGTCACGAAATCAATGGTGATATGTTCCCACTTCCATTCTGGAATCGGCAAGGGCTGAAGAAGTCCAACCGGTCTCTGATGCTCAGCTTTAACTTGTTGGCAAACCAAACACCGAGAGACAAACCGAGCTATTTCTCTCTTCATATCATTCCACCAAAAATGCTGTCGGATATTACGATACATCTTCGTATTTCCTGAATGAATCGAATACTAAAAACTGTGAGCTTCTGCCATAATCTCTTGCCTGATATCTCTACTGGGTACACAAAGATGCCTTCTATGTCAAAGTATACCGTCCTCATGGACACATAACTTTGGTCTTCGTCTTGCTATACATTCTACCCTGAGTCGCTAAAGCTTGGAATCTGTTGACTGTGCCATCCGGATCCTCTCGACTATAGTGGACTGAACTTGCATGCTGGCCATCAATGTCACATTGATAGGAAGGACAACTTCTATACCCATCTTCTAAAGATCTGACACTAACTCTGGCTGAACCGTAAGGAAATAAACTCCGGCTCTCCTTCTCAGCGCATCTGCTACTATACTAGCCTTTCCTGGGTGATACTGTAGGTTAATGTCATAATCCATAAGTAGCTCTAGCCACCTTCTCTGATGCATGTTAAGATCCTTCTGAGTAAACACATACTTCAGGCTCTTGTGGTCGGTGAAAATCTCTACCCTGTCTCCATACAAGTAGTGTCTCCAAAGCTTAAGTGCAAACACGACTCCTGCCAACTCCAAGTCATGGGTTGGATAATTCCTCTCATGATCATGAAGTTGACGTAACGCATAAGCTATTACCTTCCCATGCTGCATCAAAACATATCCTAAACCTCTGCCTGAAGCATCACAATATACTGAAAATCCTTCAGTCCCATCTGGAAGCGTGAGAATAGGTACCGTCATCAAGCCTCGCTTCAACTTCTCAAAAGAATTCTGGCATTCAGCTGTCCAAGCAAACTGTGCATCCTTGCGGGTCAACTGGGTCAATGGCGCTGAAATCCGAGCAAAGTCTGAAATAAATTGCCGGTAGTAGCCGGCCAAGCCAAGAAAACTACAAACTTCTGTAACTGTACTAGATACTGGCCATGTCTCAATGGCCAATATCTTCTGGGTGTCCACTTCTACTCCACCTTTGGTAATAATATGACCCAAGTATGAAATGCGATCGAGCCAGAACTCACATTTACTGAACTTGGCATATAACTGGTGCTCTTTGAGGATCTGGACGACAATTCGGAGATGCTGCTCATGCTCCGCTTTACTTTTGTTGTAGACTAAGATGTCATCTATAAACACAATAACGAACTGATCTAAGTATGACATGAAAATGTGATTCATGAGGTCCATAAATACAGCTGGTGCATTGGTTGCTCCAAATGGCATAACAAGGAACTCCCAATGCCCATATCTAGATCTAAAAGCTGTTTTTGGGATATCCTGCTCTCTGACTCTGATCGGATGGTATCCTGACAGCAAGTCAATCTTCGAGAATACTGCTGCCCCCTTGAGTTGATCAAACAAGTCATTTATCCTCGAAAGAGGGTATATGTTCTTGATTGTCACTGAGTTCAAGGTACAATAATCTATAATAATCTGGACGTACCATCCTTTTTTTTATAAGAGGCATCGGGGTTCCCCAAGGTGATCCACTTGCATGAATGAATCCCTTGGTCTTGAGTTCTTCAATCATCTTGTACAATATCTCTAACTCTGACGGCGCCATCCTGTAGACTCTCTCCGATACGGGGTTGTCCCTGGGATCAAGTCAATAGTAAACTCGATCTCTTGCTCTGGCAGCATTCCTGGAAGCTCCTCTGGAAAAATATATGGAAACTTCTCAACTATCCGAGGTAACTGCACTGCTGCTACTGCCATCCGCAATACTGGAGGAGAAGGTTCAACTTTGCATCGAAAAAAAAGAAAACTCTGGCTCGCCTGGAATACTAAAAACAACCCTGCCAACATGGCAGTCTATCCTAGCATACTGGTTCCTTAACCAATCCATCCCTAAGACCACATCTTAATCGGCCATCGGGAACTCCATCAATCTAGCGGGGAACTCTCTACCGCTAACTATGATCCGACACGAGGAAAACACTATATCTACTCCCACAAGACCGTTACCAGTAAGTATATTGAGCCTTATTGATAATGACTCAGGTTCCAGTCCTATCCGTGTCGCGAATCGTGTAGACATAAATGAATACGATGTACCAGAGTCAAATAATACTAAGGCTGGAGAGGAGTTGACGAGAATAGTACCTGCCACTACCTCACCTGGTGCCAATCCTTCTTCTACGGTCATCGCCATCGCCTGACCATGTCCTCTGGGTGCGGGTCCCCTCTGCTGAAAATCTCTCTATCTGCTCTGAATCAGGGCTTGAGCTTGGGCATACTGTTTGGGGTTTTACTGCTGGAATACTTGGGATTGAGGCGGAAAGGGCCTCGGAAACTGTTGCTGTTGCTGGACTGGTGCTGGTCCTCTCACCGAAGGACTAGAAAAGGTCAAAAAAAAGGAACTCCCCCTGTTCGGGCAGTTTCTAACTCTGTAGTCCGGTGCTCCACAAACCAAGCACAACCTCTGTGCTCTGTGACATTCTGCCACCACATGTCCTGGCTTTCCACAATAAGTGCAACCCATTACGGAAGACTGCTTCTGCTTCTGCTGCTGGGGAAATGCAGGGGTCGAATGCTGAACCGACGTTACTGAGGCCGCCCGCCTAGGGGTTCTAATTATCAAAGCCCTTGCTGCCGGGGCTGGTGCTGAAGACTGATTCATCTGGCCGTGAGACCGCTTCCGACCTCTGGTCCTGTCCACGATCCTCTGGGAGGTATGCTCATCCTCTTGGCTGCTCTCAATACCGCATCAAAAGTCTGATGCTCAAACTTCTCCACTGCTAATAAAATCTCTAGATGGAGCCCCTGCTGGAACTGCTGGGCTCTGTCGAACTCGGTCGCTACCAAGGTGGGAGCAAACCGACTAAGACTCGAAAACTTGGCCGCATATCCGTCGACCGTCCTGCCCATCTGCTTCAGATTAGTGAACCTCGTGTGTAGATCGTACCGAGCTACAACATCGAAGTACTTGGTCTGGAATCTCTCACGAAATAATGTCCATGTAATTGGTGCCACTAATCCAATTGCCTGTGCCGCCCACCAGCTGCGGGTAAGATCCAATAACTATAGGCGTACTACCGCCACCTTCTCGTTCTCGCGCATCTTTGTCGCTTCTAGAATCACTTCTATATCCTGCAGCCAAGCATCTGCGATAATAGCATCTTCGCTACCATCGAAGAAGGGAGGGTTCAAACGCTTGAAGCTGTTGGCTGTCTGGTTCCCTTGATGATCGCCTCTGTTCAGAGCATCTTGTACTGCTAGGTGCAGGGAGTCGTCCCGACTATCTTGAGATGCTAGCAATGTCCTGATGAGACCCACCAAGGTTCCATCATCGGGCTCTGCAGGCTGGACTGGCTGTACTGGTGGCTCTTGACCCCTAGTAGGCATGACTCTGGAGGCTACTCCTGAATACTGGACTTGATCTCCAGGTTGTTGCTGGCCCACGGGAGGTGCTCCGTCTTGCCGATCGGTAGGACCAGGAATAATGTCGCTGAAGAAGACGACACAGGAAACAATAAGGAAGGACCAGGACAGATCAAAGATACAAGCATGTGATCAGGTCAAGAATTCAGGGATTCAGAGGATACGAGTAGAGATCAAGGACGAGTACTGATTGAGACATCTAGTCGGTAAACTCTCACATATCTTGATTCACAAGACCTGCATGGGCCACTACTTAAACCATGTAACGCCCCAGAACCAGAATACTGGAAAGCGGAGGCATACATAGCCAGCTACGTATATTAAAATGGAATCCATCTCGCTATACGGTCACGGCTGTTTAGATACATGAGGGTTTAACTACAAGCCATCAACCCCTTATGGTCATGAACAAGCCTATTGTCTCAATCTCAAGCAAGAAATAGCAGTTATAAGATGTTAGAGCATCAAATATACAATAGTAAGGCGTTCTATACATTACATATTTGGATGATCATGAAGCTAGTCGTACAAAATATGAAGACTAGCAAAAGTTTTAGTCATACATGATCAACCCTAGGATTTGTCAATCATGTTTTACAGCCATTAGACAGACAGTAAGTAAAGTGCAATACGAGCTAACACGTGCTCGTCGGCTAAACGCCTCAAGAGAATATTTTAACAATAAAATAGGAGAATAAAAATGAAACCCACACGTTGCCTTGGTTACGCCTGGTGGTCACCATTTGGCTGGAAAGTAGGGAGATCCTCTGGAGCTACTCCGATATCTGGCCATATAAAACCAGTTGGGTCAGATCCCAGAAAGAGCAAGTGCCACAAAGGAGGCTTCACTTAATAACTAAAACCAGCAATTAGCACAAACATAATTATACAATAAACTGGAGATATAGAAAATCCTGATGATATTTGATAAGATAACCATGGGACTATTCCGATAACCAAGTTACAACCCTTAAACCAAACAAGGATCGTGGTTGTAACCTTTCATCTGAGCGAAACTTGGTTTCCCACCATTTATCGATAAAATAAAGCACAAGCAATCAAGTCATGTTACAATCTTGTATAGGATTATGACAAGACTAGACTGGGTTAGACTCCATCCAATCAATCACGGCCAAGCAATGAGTACGGCTTGATACTTTAACTAACTAGGGTTATCACAGGCCTAGTTACTAGCAAGATGCAATGAGATATTCCAACAGCCAGAAGCCCTACAGACCATCCAGGTTATCCAGGTCGAATATCCGTTCATGAAGGGTGCAACACATGACAGTATGCTGGAAATGTGCCCTACTCATAGGCAGGCTACAAGTCCACTTGCGTGCCCAGATAACGGGATTGTCTGTAGCTGGAAAGTCTCTTCATGACTATTGGGTTATTCTAGTTATTGGCCTTAATCAATTTCAGTAGGTACCCCTGACCGTGGAACTCAGGGGGCCCTGCCCTAGACATGATGCAAAACATATTGGTGCATTTGTATAAACACAATCGTCTACGGTGTCCAGGCCATTCATTCTTGTCATGTCATGCTAGCCGTCACAACAGCATTCAATAGTTCCCATCAGGCTTGCTTGCCATATCTTGTCAAGTCATGTCATGTCATGTCATGTCAATTATTTGTCATACCAGGCCATGAACAATTATCTGTCCAGTCATGTCAATCAATTCAAGTTATCAAGTCCGTGACAAGAGGTGCAAGAACAATGAAACAAACGGGTGCGCATAGAGCTCAAGCCTCTACGTGAATAAAACTATGCTAGGCTATGAGGCCCTGAGCGTAAAAATAGCTTTTACGCAAGCAAGATACGGAGTTAGATAGCTCTACGCAAGCAAGGTTATGCGTGATCAAGAGCAAGGAAAGACCGCTTCTACGCGAGCGGGAGCCCTACGCGAGAGGGAACTCTACACGGGCAAGGTTCTATGCCTAGCAAGTACCCTATGCAAGCAGAACTTTACGCGCACGAGCACCCAAGTGAAACTCTACGCACGCAAGGCCCTACGCGAGCAAGGGAGTGTCTACGCGAGAGAGGCTCTACGCACGGGGCACTCTACGCTAGCAAGACTCTACACGGCAGGAGAATACGCGAGCACGAGTCTACGCGAGCGGGAAGGCCCCTGCGTAGAGTTCATGTAAACTCGACGTAGAAGCGATTACGCTGGCACGAATGCGTGTTCGTAAAGGGGTAAATAATAAGCGGGCACATAAAACGTGTGCGTAAAAAGGGGGAGTAAATGACACGCTGGCACGTAAAACGTGGGCGTAAAACCAAAAGCTACGCTAATACGTAAGAACGTGTGCGTAGGACTTCATCTTCTCCCCAAGGCCGGTACAAGCAGGCGTAAAGGCTCAAATGCTCAAGAAAGCCCCATCTCGGTCAAGACTCGATGAAATCTAACCATTCCAAAAGCAAACTTGCGTAACATCAGAATGCCTCCTATATAGAACTCTTAGTTTTAAAAAAATAAGCCACTTTAGTAGATCAAAACCATAAAAAAGAAAGAATGCTAAAACCTAGATCTACAAAAATTCATGCATCAAAATGAGAAAAGCCAAGTTCTAAAGTAGTTTAAAATCAGGCAAGGAAGCTAAATTATCCATAAAAGCATGGTGTTCCCTTGTGATAGCAAGTTGCACTTGCCTACTGTGGTGTGGGTGGAGAAGGAGATGAGGAAGAAGAAGAGAAGAGGAGTAAATGAGTAATGAATGAAGAGAGAGAATGGTGGTTGGATTAATAAATGAGGGATGGTGGTAGGTAGGTGTTTACATATCAATCCAAACCAAGCCCAACCAAGCCGAACCCAATCGAACCCAATGCAGGCCAAGGCCAGGATAAACCACATGAACCAGGTAATGCTAACTAACCCATGCCAATGCAAAACCCAAGACTAGCCAGTCAAGACAAGTCGATCCAGGATGAACCCAAATAAACCAAGGCAAGATTAAACCAGGATTAAGCTAAGCAAGATAAGTCTAATTACGGGTCGGAATTCCGTATACGTATACCAAAATACATAATACGAACTACGGGCGTTACACATTATTACTATTATTATTTCATTATGACTATTATTATTAGGATTATTATTAGAATTATTAGTATTTTTGGAAAATATCTATGAGTATGTGTATCAAATATTTTGCCATCTTATTATTATTACCTGCTATTTCATCCGAGAATTTTTTTATACATTTACAAAATTACTTTTTGTATCAAAATATTTTTCTAGATTTTTGTATTTATCTAAATATATATCTATGTATTCGGAAGCTATAGTTTTTGGCCTAAATATATTATCGAACAATTACTAAACATTTTTATATATGAAATATTGTTTTACCTAAAATCGTATTTTATGATCTTAGTGTCCTACCTTGAAACAATTTTTTTATTATTTCGTTTCTCCAAGTATGTTCCAAAAAGTATTTTTACTAAGGAAACCTAGTTTCAAATACTATAAACATTTTCTGAAAATTAGTATAAGTATTTTTTCTCGATAAATTCTCATTGTCTGGCCATCTTCATCGTACCTACCTATTCCTCGCGGATTCAGACCCTTACACATCGAACATGGCAATTTGGACAAATCGAGGCTTATCAAATCATCACACAACACCAGACGACACACCAGGCAAGATACCTTGCCATTGTACTATTTATTTTCAGTTTATATTTTATTACATATTATTGTTCATTTATTTTTAGTTCTTACAGTTATTGATTTACTACCTGCTTAGTGATATTAGCTTACTTGTTATTATCCTTTGATTGCATATGGCCCTAGAATTAAGGGACTACCGATTGTAGTGTTTCGCATATACCTTGACATAGTTGTACCACGAAGATGTGTAAGATGAGTAAAATGTAGAGGTCCTTGCGTGTTGGCTGATCACCCGTGCGCATACGTTATGTCTAACTGTCAATAGTTGTATATTATAAGACTTGACGGTTAGTAGTGTTACATGGTCGTGGATGCAACATGATAGGTACATTGGATGGGGAGAACATTTCTTATCGTATGGGCTTCGATTGCACTTTTCTTATAACCCGGAAGCTCCGCTGGAGATACGGGTATGATTAGCATCTTAGGTTGGCCACTGTCGTTTTTGAACATCAAGCACTTAGATCACTGGTGCCCAAGTGGGGACTATACCAGATCCCATTTACAGCCAGGGCTCATGCGACGAAAGGTTTGTTCTTAACTGCATGTTCACTTCAGTATGGTTAGATTACCTTATTGTTGTCTTGTCACTTACTTTTGTTTGTGGCATATTTTATATTCAGTATTTATATGGCATATTTATTGTATCTTGTTACGTCCCTCTGAGGACCTGGTTATCTCTTCAGGTGTGCCTTGTGGTTTTCACAGGTGCTTTAGCCAAGGCCATGACTTGCGCTCTATTCTTCGGGATGTTGCTCTTGGATTGTCATTTCCTTCGCTCTACCAAATTACTTTCCTTGTATATTTCTTTCCTAATAAAATTTGTTGGTAGTGGATTTGTCTCTGCCTAACGATTAAACCATAATTATTCAAGTTGATATTATATTATTATTCTTTTTATTGTGGATGAGATTTAGTCTTGGGTAACTGTATTTTACAGCTCATGTATACATAAAAGGTTTTCATACATTGGAGCGTACTTCGTATGTATACAGCTGGCATGGATACGTACCTAGCCCTAAGTATTTTGGGACTGGAGCGTTACACTAAGGGGCTCGGCTGCCGAGGCTGGAGGGGACTCAGGCGGCGCTCGTCGCGGTTTAGGCGCCTGCGGCTCAGGGGGGAGTGGCCTTGTCAGACGGAGCGGTGGAGATACTGGGGGTAGCAGGGTCGGAGGCGCTGGTGGCGGTGGCCACGTGCAGGTGGCGGTCGGTCGCGGTAGACGGCCGGTGAGTTGAGTCAAGCGGTGGTGCTAATTTATTTTAGGGATGATGATGGTGAAGGGTTCTGTGTCCGGTGGCTAGGTGGCCAGGAGGCCGGGTATGGTGGATATCGGGGAAGTCCGAGGAGGAAGAAACGATGGTGGCGGTGTTGATTGAAGGGAGGGTGGCCGATGCTTGTCCGGTGGCTGGGTTTTGGCGACGGTACGGCGGCTGGGCTAGGAGGTTGGAAGTGGCGGTGGTTAATCAGGTGACAGCGGAGGAGAGATGGGGGATTTGGGTGTTCTGGTGGTAAGGGGGTTGGGGTGTAGGCAAGGAGCGTATGGTGGTGTTGAGTTTGGTAGGCCATGGAAGGAGGAGATGGTTCAGGGACGGCACGGCCAAGCATTGGCGAAGGAATGGACGAAGTTGGGAAAGGTTGGCGTGTCGGGGCTGTATCCGACCCGATGAGGGCAATTGTATATGTATATAATAATAAAAGGAATTGGCATGGAAACAGACACGGTGCACAACGGTTGTGGATATCGTAGGGTTGTGAGAAAAGATGTAAGGAGCTCTCCTTAAATAGGTGGTTAAACTCCTAATTGGATAAGGACTATAAGTCCTAATGGATAAGTCCATCTTTTAGTTTAAAACAAATCAATAAATTTTAAATCAAAACTTGTTAGTAGATAATACATATTAATTTAAATCAATCGTTAGTCTAATCTAAATCTTTTAAATGATCTCAATAATAATTTTAAATTAATACGCACTATTTATCAAATACTATGGTTTCTATGGATAAAATTTCGCATAAATTTAATTTAAATCAAATAGAATTTAAATATAAATTGATCCAATCACAATACTATAAACGATTGTAATAGCTTAAATATATTATCAACTAATTTAAGTCACATGAATTTAAATCCAATCAAATAAGCGATCAATATAATACTTTTTAAAATAACATTTAACGTTATCAAATGATTTTAATCATAAAAATTCAAATCTTAAATAATTACTTATCATAACTCAAGATAATTTCTATCAAATTATTTTAAAGCACATTTGTATAAATCAAGTCCTAGTTTTCAAAATCATAAGAGTTTAAACATAACGATACCCTCAAAATAATTTTAAAGTCTATCTTTATTTATTAAAATCTCATACAAATATTTATGGTTTTCAAACTACTTTCGAAACCAATATTTTGAAGGTCCAAAAGTTCAATTAAACATCTTTTGAAATCCATAATGAAATTCAGGAATAAATATTTTTATAAAACTAAATAGTATTTACAAACCATTACCTTTCAAAATTCAAAAAATAAATAAAATGATATCATATACCCAATACAAGGTTTAAAAGAGAACTTTCTTTCCAAAAAAGTATTTGAAATAAAATAATCAAATAATAGAAAAATAATTTTTGAAAATCTGGGAAGAGGGGTTATAGTGTTATACTACATTCATGTCTGGATTCTTTTCCTAGAACTACAAGGTCATTCTAGAGTATAGGAATGATAACCAAGCTAGCGAGTATGGTGGGGAAAGCTACTAAAGCTGATGAAGCTACTGTGTATAGGACTTGCTTAGGATATGCTTGAGTATTTTGTTGAGATTTCTATAGGCAAGGATCTCCCACGGTTGTTAGAGTATGAGGTACCGTCGGGGGCAGTGTACACGCAGCGGGTGGATTACGAATGGGTGCCCCCTATGTGTCGTCTCTGCCAGTGCTTTGGGCATCCACCAAAGGAATGCAAGGTGGTTTACCTGAAGCAGAAGCGGCTCCTTCTACCGCAGCCTCCGCTATGGCTAATAAAGTGAATGGGGAGCCTAGGCTGGATACGCTCCCAACTAGTGGGGGGATTCCTGCACGGTACGTACATAATATGCAAGGTATGGATATCGAAATTGATATCCGAGTGGAAAAGGCTATTGTACCCCCTCTTCCCGAATTTTCAAAATTTTTATTTTCTATCTATTTATTTTATTTAAATATCATGATTAGAAATACTTTCTCTTCAACGTCAAAAGATTATTTTGTTATTATTTTTGTATTTCAAAAACTAGTTAAAGTTTATAGTTTAAAATTGCTATATAATTTTTAAAAAAATCATATGTTTTTGAATTTTGGAATTATAGAATATGCTTTACAATATTTGATGACATCAAGTATTATTTTAATTAATACGATAATCAGTTAATTGATTATATTTAAATTTATATGATTTAAATTATTGATAATATTGAGTATTATTTAAGTTATTAATTGTGATCATTTATAGGTTGTGATTAGACAAATTTGGATTTTAAATTTCATTTGAGTAATTACCTTTGAATATTAAAAGATTTATTTTTAAAGTATAGATTTTAAAATCAATTATAGGATAAGTTTAAATAATGAGAATACTTGTCAGTATACTAATAGATTAAATATTTTTAAACTAGTATCTTATTTTATATTTAAATAATTAAATTTGTCTAAATCTAATTTCGCTACACCCTTATGCAACATTTATTTATTTAATTTTTTGGTTTTGCAACTTCTAGTCTTACTCATTATTTTTCTACTTATCCTAACCCTATATATCCCTGCAGAAGCAAGTCATTTTAAATTTATGATAGCTACTCCCTATTTTTATATATATATATATATATATATATATATATATATATATATATATATATATATATATATATATATATATCAGTAACCTCGCCAAGGATCTTCGAAGAAGAAAGAATTGCAGCAGTACGGAAGGGTCGCACGATTCTGCTTTACTATCAAGGACGACCCCAAGGCCTTCCATGACAAGTCGAGCAACCTATGAATTGACCGCAAAGCCAGGTCGTCGCCTTGGACGCCACGACCATCCAGGCCCTCTACTTCTTCCCGACGAGAGCCCCTACATGTCACCTCCCACCGCTGCCCTCCTGTCCAGAGCCGCACTCCGGCCACCAAATTACCATTCACCACTCCATAATCGTGTCCGAACCCATGCGTCCGTGTCCGAGTTATCAATTATTACATACACAGAGTCCTGTTTTCGAGTCCTACATCGGACACATCCTAAATCTAAGACAGAAACCCGATATGACAAAAATCCAAAAAAGCAACAGAAGAAAATCCCTAACCCTAGTCGCTCGTCACCACAGTCGAGCCTCCACCGCCTAGACACGTCCTCGTCGTCGCCACAAATCCACCGGTGACCCACCTCCCCTGTTCCCAGACCACCGACTTGGACATCTGTACTTGGTCCCCGTTTCTGCACCATTGGCGTCGCTTGTAGCCCCTCCGATGCCAAGACGGTCGCCATCGACTCAAGAGAACCTCGCCTCTCCGTGCGACTCGAGCGCAGCCGTGCCAACACTAGCACGCTACATATGAGCAGCGCTGCCGACCAGATCTACAACTCCCTGCGTTATACGTCTCGTGCTGAGCTTTCAACTCCAAGCACCGCCCGAGCTTGACCAGATCCCAACAAGTTCGTCGACGATCACCAGCGCCGAGAGCCCGCCGGAGTCCCTCTACTATAAGCACCCTCGGATCTCTCGTTCTCTCTTTCCACCCCTCTCGCTCTCTCAAGTATCTCCCTCAGCCCCAATATTTTCTCTGCACTCTCTCTCCCCTACTTTTAATTGAAAGAGTGATAGACTTTATGCTTTCAATACAACCCATGTTATTTAGGTTATTAGGAACAATATTGCAACAGTAAGTACCTATACATGTTTTATATACTATATATACTTTTATTAATTATTATTAATTTATTATTTTATTAAATTGATGTTGTCAGTATACTAAGTATAAGTAATTTAGATAATATTTAGTATTACCATTACTATATGAGTATGATTATGTATAATTGATATTAGTATTTGCCATTACTTATAATTATTTTTAAATAATTATATAGTAAGTATTTCCGTAAAAGTCATTTTGTTGCAAATATATATTATTAGGTTTGACCTACATGTAATTTCGAACTTGATTTCATAACCTAAATATATTGAGTGTATTATTTTATCTATTTTAAATAATATTTTGGCAAATATATATATATATATATATATATATATATATATATATATATATATATTGAGGGAATTAGATTTCAAGGCCTAAATATATATTATCTTAATGGTAATTTAAGAATATGGTTTTGTTCAAAAAATTATATTTATAAAAAATTTAGTTTTATCCTAAAAGATATTTCTAGATTTTTCAAGTATTTATTTATAATATTTTGAATAATAAAAACTTAGTTTTAAAGGTATAATTAATTTTTTGAAAATAGTTTTATTCTCTTCGAACATCTAATCTTATTCGTGGCTATTCATATCTTATATTTTCTTGTGAATTCTGACTATTTCATATCGATCCTAGGCTAATTTGACTATCATGGACCCAATGGCACCGTTTGTTCCATCCTTAGAGGTCGTCTTGCATACTTATGACATATGCAACTATTATATATTAAATCAAGACAAGTACATATACTGATTGCTTTCAATTCCTGATAGTTTTTCCATTACATGTTATATAAATATTTCTCCTGCTTTGCAGACACGCTTGTTACGTGGGATCAGTATCATGGACCCCTACATGTTATATTTCTTGATTGCCATTTACATGATTACCGTGTTCGTGACCTGTTTGAGTCCATGAGGACTATTCAGGCGGAAAAATATCTTAGTAGACGTGTGAACTACCCTTTTCATCCTATTTGTTGACACAAAGTCACAGTCAACAAAATATTGATAACATTGACTAAATAATAGTTGTAATAATTCAATACGACACACGACGACTAAATCCAGCTCAAGCCAGACGACAGCTCAGTTTTGCAAATGCGAGTCATTTTTCGAGTCTGTACTTTTATATTTATTGAGTCTAGAATGATTGTAAGCTGAGTTATGCTGGGCTCTTGAGACTCAAAACAATAACCTATCAAAATCCATAAAGCTCCACATCCAAAATCAGCCCACTGGACCCTTGGAAACATTCTGTGCTCTGGAGACAGAGTTCGGGCCGAAC
This sequence comes from Iris pallida, assembly GCA_029216955.1. NCBI lineage: Eukaryota > Viridiplantae > Streptophyta > Magnoliopsida > Asparagales > Iridaceae > Iris > Iris pallida. Next base: position 23,871 of record JANAVB010044154.1, on the reverse strand, counting down.
TCTGCCTCAATACAGAGTTCGGGCCGAACTCTGTCCCCTAAAAATCAGTCCCTGGTTGCTAGTTGTCCAACGGCCAAATTTTTGAAAATTCCTACCAGAATTCTGGCCGAATTCTGCCTGATAAAAACCTATAAATAGGCCAAAAATTCTCTCATTTTCAATCATCCAATCTTTTCTTCTCTTCTCTTCTCTCTTACGCTCAATATAAGCCATACCCTTCTTCATCTACTAGCCACAAGTTTCCTAAGTCTCGAGTGCTCAGCATCTCTCATTTAGGAGTCTTGTGCAAGAGTTCAAGAAGTAGCTTGGAAAATTCCAAGCATCGCCACTACGATCCATTGTAAGAAGTTGACGTGCTCTTCTGAAGAAAAGGTACGGGGTGTAACTGCTATTTCACAAATAGTGGATTTAATCCTGAGCTAGAGTTCTCAGGCCTGGACTAGTCCTCCACGAGGAAAACCAGGTTAAAATCGGCTGTGTTTGCGTATGCTCTCTTTCTCCTTATTTATTTTCCGCATTTACTCTGATTAATTTTAGATTGTGAAAGAATTGATTTTTTAATTGATTATTATTGCTAGAACTCTATTCACCCCCCTCTAGAGTTGCCATTTGTTCTTCAATTGGTATCAAAGCTCTGTTCTCTTTACAAGGACTTACATCCTAGAGCTGATCCATGGCAACCACACAATCCTTGATTTCCAATCACGGTGAAGGACAGTCCACTCATAGGCCTCCCTATTTGATGGAACTAACTACACGTATTAGAAAACAAGGATGAGTTTTTATCTCAAGTCGCTAGACTTTGACCTGTGGACTATCATCACTAACGGTTACAAAAAGCCCGCCAGAATAGTTGTTAATGGCGATCTCGTTGAGAAATCGCATGACAAATATTCTGACGAGGAGAAGAAACAGGCAAGTCTAGACGCGAGAGCTATTAATGCTTTATTCTGTGCTATAGACAGGAATGAGTTCAACAGGGTATCTACATGCACCACATCTCACGAAGTATGGAGACTTCTAGAAGTGACGCATGAAGGAACCACCCAAGTCAAGGAATCAAAGATAAGCCATCTCACTCAAGAATACGAGACTTTCAAGATGAAGCCAAATGAGACGATCACAAAAATGTTCACAAGATTCCTCGGCATCATCAAACCCCTGTCTTCACTTGGCAAGCAATATTCAAATCATGAGAAGATTCGCAAGCTACTTAGGGGGCTACCAAAAATTTGGAACCCTAAGGTGACAGCCATCATAGAAGGAAATGATCTCACAATCATGTCCATGGAGGCCTTGATGGGAAAGCTAATGACTCATGAGCTTGACCTCAAGGACTTCGAAGAGCCTGCTCCTAGGGATAAGGAGATCGCACTCAAAGCTCACCGACGGAGGGCTGAACCCGAAGAGACTGATGACGACAACTCAGAAGATGATGATCAAGCTCTCATGGTCCGCAACTTCAAGAGATTCCTTCACTTCAATCGAAGAAAGAAAGAACCACAAGAAGATGGAGAAGAAGAGCCAACCTGCTACGGTTGTAAGAAGACTGGACACGTCCTCAAAGAAATATGCCAATACAAGCATTTGACATGAAAGCGAAACTAGTGACTCCGAGGAAGAAAAGAACTCTCCTCAAGATACGGCTAATGCGTGCCTAATGGCGACGTCCGACAAGGTATCAAACGAAACTCTTGACGACTTCACTTTTGATGAACTTGGCGATGCTTTCACCGATTTACTTAGTGATCACAAAAAGGTCATTGGTAAATACAAACATGCCAAGGAAAAAATCAAAAGTCATGAAGTCGAAATACAAAGACTTTCTCTATTACTTGATAATATTAGAGACACTACACCCACGGATGTCACTGATGAGGTATCTAAGCTTAAAATAAGCTTACATGATGCCGAGGCACGTATTGAGCAACAAACACAAGAAATCACAACACTCAACACGGAGCTTGCAGAAGAAAAGAGCAGACACAAGATTTCTATTACTAAGATGCAAGGTTTGAACACTAAGATTACTGAATTGCAAGCTGTCTCTAAGAAACTAGAGACTAAATTGGAAAAACAGGTTGCTCAACCTAAAACCCAATCACATGAGACACACACAAAGCTTGATATCACTCATACTAGTCAACCACGTCATCCTCATGCTGCTCATAATCATGCTTACATGTACACACACTTTCACAAAGGACACAAACCACATGCACGTAGAAATAATCATCATATGTCACAAAATCATCATAGATATAATCATCACCATGTTGCACAAAGACACAATCAATATCACTCTACATATAGAAATCATCATGTCATGCCATATAGACAATATTATCATGCCATACCATATAGAAAATATCACCATGCCACTCCACATAGTCATCATCACCATACTGAATCTACATATCATCACACTTCTCTTCATTATTCTTCTTATAGACATCATAAGCATACTCCCAATGTAAATAGGAATGCTATATGTACTTATTGTGGTTTACATGGACATATTTCACCATAATGTAGAATTAGAAGATTAGTAGATAGAAAGATATATGCATGGTTTCCAAAAACTAACTCTTCAGGACCCTCAAGAACTTGGGTACCAAAGGTCACATCTACTCTTGATGTAGGTAGACCTTCCCTCCTCAACTAAAAGTAAGTGGATTCTCGATAGTGGATGCTCGCGGCATATGACGGGAGATGCAAATCTTTTTGTATCACAATCGATGAAGAGAGAAGGATATGTATCCTTCGGCAATAACCTAAAAGGTTATATTATAGGTAATGGCATTATTGGTTATCCTCCATCTCCCATAATAAAGGATGTCTGCCTAGTGACCGAGTTAAAGCATAACCTGCTCAGCATCAGTCATCTTGCTGACCATGGATATGACATTAACTTTGGACAAAACAAATGTCTTATTTATGATAGGTCAACATGAGACATTGCTTTTGAAGGGGTAAGAGAGGACAATATTTATATTTTCTATTTGTCTATAGATACTAACAATGCAGGTAGATGCCTATATGCTCATAAAGATGAACGGTTACTATGGCACCAGCGTCTTGATTATGCCAATATGGAGACTATATCTAGGCTATCGACCAAGAAGCTAGTTAGAGGCTTGCCCGACATCACATTCAAAAAGGACATTGTATGTGTCGAATGTGAGTTGAATAAGGCAACCAAGTCATCTTTTCATTCCATAAACTCTGTAAGCCCTACTAGACCCCTGCAACTACTCCATATGGATTTATTTGGCCCTAGTAGAGTAGCCAGTCTTGGTGGAAAACTCTATGCCTTTGTTATTGTTGATGACTTTTCAAGATTTACTTGGGTTTTCTTTCTTACTTATAAAAGTGATGCTATTTCGGTTTTCAAAATCTTTGTTAAGAAAGTTCAAAACGAAAAAGAATACATGATTACTCGAATCCGAAGTGATCTTGGAGGCGAGTTCGAAAATTCTGATTTTGAAAAGTTTTGTGATTCCAATGGTTTTGATCAAGAGTTTTTTTGTCCAAGAACTCCTCAACAAAATGGTGTTGTGGAGCGGAAGAATAGGATTCTTGGCGATATGGCTAGAGTCATGTTGAACAAGTTTTCACTTCCGAAATACTTTTGGGCTGAAGCTGTCAGTACAGCATGCCACATTTTAAATAGGGTACTTATTCGTCCTATTACGAAGAAAACACCCTATGAGCTTTGGTTTGGAAGAACCCCAAATGTTTCTTATTTTAGAGTTTTTGGATGTATATGCTTTATCCTTAACACCAAAGACAACTTAGGCAAATTTGATGCCAAAGCTGACGATGGTATTTTCTTTGGCTATGCTGCCAAGAGTAAGGGATATAGAGTTTTTAACAAACACTCATTAATTGTGGAAGAGTCTACAAATGTGACTTTTGATGAAGATAATAGTACAGCAGCTACTCTTGATGATGATGTTGAGCCATCAACTTCTACTCTAATGAATACCACAACCGAAACTAATTCTCTGGAGGGCTTGCCAAAGAAATTCTCTTTCAAGCCATCACATCCAGAAAACTTGGTGATTGGTGAGGTTTCACGTGGAGTAACTACTAGATCATCATTAAGAGATTCTATTGCTAGCACTGCCTTTATTTCAAAAATTGAGCCTAAAACTATTTTAGAAGCTTTCAACGATAAATTTTGGATTTCTGCTATGCAAGAGGAACTCAACCAATTCGAGAGGAGCCAAGTATGGGAACTCGTTCCTAGACCGGCTAATCACTCGATTATTGGTACTAAATGGGTTTTTAGAAACAAAGTGAATGAAGATGGTTCAGTCACACGCGACAAAGCTCGTCTAGTAGCCCAAGGATACAACCAAGAGGAAGGTATCGACTACGATGAGACGTATGCTCCTGTTGCTAGATTAGAATCCATTCGGATGCTTTGTGCATTTGCAAATTTTCAAATTTTCAAATTATTTCAAAAGGATGTTAAAGCTTTCTTAAATGGTTTTATTAAGGAGGAAGTTTATGTAAAACAACCCTCTGGCTTTGAAAATCACAAATTTCCCGACCACGTGTTCAAGCTAAAGAAAGCGTTGTATGGCCTCAAACAAGCCCCTAGAGCTTGGTATGAACGGCTAAGCAATTTCTTGCTTGAGAAAGGTTTTTCAAAAGGGAAAATTGACACTACACTTTTCATAAAATCTTTCAAAGACACTATTCTTTTAGTACAAATATATGTAGATGATATTATTTTTGGTTCTACTGATGAAACTCTTTGTCAAGATTTTGCCAAGTGTATGCAGACCGAGTTTGAGATGAGCATGATGGGGGAGCTCAACTACTTTCTTGGGCTGCAAGTCAAATAAATGTTAAATGGAACCTTCATCTGTCAGTCGAAGTATACAAAGGACATGCTGAAGAAATTTGATCTTGACAACGTCAAACCAATCAGCACTCCTATGGCTACTTTAACCAAACTTGAACCAGATGATAGTGGCAAACCCGTAGATCAACGTAAGTATCGAGGTATGATAGGCAGTCTACTCTATCTTACAGCAAGTCGCCCTGATATTATGTTTAGCGTTTGCCTGTGTGCTAAATATCAAGCAAATCCTAAGGAATCACACATGACCGCAGTTAAGCGTATCTTTCGATACCTTAAGGGTACGGTTACAGTGGGCCTATAGTATCCCAAGTCAACATCATTTGACCTCATTGGTTACTCTGATGTTGACTTCGCCGGATGCAAGGTCGACCGTAAAAGTACGAGCGGAACGTGTCATTTATTAGGAAAAGCTTTAGTCTCTTGGTTTAGCAAGAAGCAGAATTCTGTCGCACTATCCACAATAGAAGATGAATATATCGTAGCTGGGCGTTGTTGTGCACAAATTCTGTGGATGAAGCAAACCCTTGAAGACTATAATTTAACTTTCATGCATATTCTAATCTTTTGTGACAACACTGGTACTATAAATCTAACTAAGAACCCCATTTGTCACTCACGCACGAAGCACATTGAAATTTGTCACCACTTTTTGCGTGATCATCAGCAAAATGGCACGATTAACTTAGAATTTATTGACACTGATCATCAGTTAGCAGACTTCTTCACAAAACCATTAACCGAAGAGCGCTTCAATTTTCTTTGTCGTGAACTTGGAATTTTAGATGAAGCTGTTATAAATTAAAATCAACCTGCGTAAATATCGAATATATCGTAATTCTCTTATGATAAAATTGCTATGGGTACAAGCCGAAAGGGCCCTTCTGACAACAAGGCGTAAAAGTCTAAGCGACACGGTGCACTAGACCTCAGGACTACCGCTAGCTGGGATCCGGCCCCTGCAGCTAACCCATGGCAGCTTCAAAATATTAAATTATGGTATAATTCCTTGTTTATTATATGGTTCATTTTCATTTATCACATGCTGAAATACTATGATTTCAATTTCATACTGCTGCTTCAAAATCAATTTCTATTATTCTTTTGTTTACTAATTGGGTCTTTCCTATCTTTATCTCATATCCTATATTGGTTTGTCAATTACTTAACCAATATTTTTCCTGTTTCTGCCTGATTCCCATTCTGTGACCAGGATCCGGAATTCGGGCCGAACTCTGCCCCTACCAGAGTTCGGGCCGAATTCGGCCTCACTATTCCAGAATCGGGAACAGCCCCAGCCGTTGATCAAAATGTTGATCCAATGGTCATTAATTGACCCGACCAAGAGAAACCCTTCCCCTATATTCGATTTCTCTTCCCTCTCCTTCTTTCTTACCACCTTTCCATCCTCTCAAACACAATTGTCTCAAAACCCTAACCCTAATTTCTCCTCTTTTGTGCTCCATTCTTCCCCAAAATCAAGGAGAAGGCTTATTTTTCAATTCTCTTCCATAGTTTATCACTAGTTTGAGGTATAATTTCTTACTTTTCTATATCTCAACTTCTTTCATTGTCTATTGTGTTATGGCTTCTCGTCTGTTCAACCGCGAAAAGAGACTTCGGACAGAGGGAGCATCATCGTCGAATGCTCCTCCACGCGTTGAGCCGCCCGTTGCACCCCCCATTGCACCGGCCATTGAACAACAAATCCATCCGTTGTTCAATCCTCCTCGTCCCAATAATCCAAACACTTACGACGACCGAATTTCTGTATCACTAGACGCCTCAAATGATTGGTTTAGTGATTTTCGGACACGTCCAGTATTTGCGGGACACCCCATCAACTTTACCATATTCTCACAATATGATGCACTATTTCATGACCTTTGTCTTGATGAACTCGTTACCTCTAAATCGGTCATTTATCGTAGTGCCATTCAAATATTTTACTGCAACTTGACCCATGATGACACTCATATTTATTCACGAGTTGCAGGAATTGATATCTCCTTTGATGATTTTGAATTGGCCGAATATCTTGAACTTCAAGAGCCTCATTCTTGGGAAAAGCTTGTAGAAGCTAGATCCTTTATCTTTCTCGAAGGGATTTCACTAGAAAGCTTCAAGAACGACCTGTGTAGCCCTAACACACGTCCTTGTAAGCTTTTGGCAAAATTCCTCAATCCTTATTTCTATGAGCTTCATCGGATCATTTTCAACACCATTCTACCCAAAGCGGGTTCTACCGATGAGGTCACTTATTTTGAGATCTCAGCTTTGTACCATCTCCACTTCCATGTTCCCTTTAACCTTCCACGCACAATGATGGATTGGATGATCAACTGTAGGAAGAAACCAAGATCCTTGGTTTATGCATTATATCTTCCTATGATCTTTTGTGCGTTCCATGTACCCTTTGATGAGTGTCCATTCTTATCTGTCCCTGCCTTCCTCTCTAAGGCAAAGAGACTTCAGGCGGCCATTGGCTCACCAGTAGTGTCTGAGCATTCTGATGATGAGCCATATACCCCTCCTCTCGGACAGGATCCTCCTCCTCCTCCTCCTGCCACTCTTGAGTCTCTTTAGGCCATGCTCCGAGATCGCTTCACTTTGGAGGACGATCGATGGACTCAGCTGGATTATCGGACTACTTTGCAGATGAGTGCTATCAGCAACTCGCTGCATGATATTCGGTATTCCATGTCTCGTCATCCTTCCATGCCCATTCCTATGGAGCGAGACCCAGGTCGTGAGGGATTCCGTATTGATGACCCTTGGGTTCGTCGCTACATGGATCCGGATACGGCTTTTATGGACCCTTGTCGCTCCTTTACAGATGCTTCGGACGACGCCGGGCCCTCTCATGCACGATGATGGATGTGCACTACTTGTGATGCTGCTACTGAGGATCTTAGATTATGTTTATGCTTTTTGCTTTAGTTACTTTTCTGTACTTGATTTTTAGTAGACTTATTATGAGTTGTGCTTTTGAGACTTTGGCAGTACTATTATCAGTTTCTATGTTATTATGACTCTTGGTTATTATCTTAGTTTATATGCAGTTTTCTTCTCTTTTTGGTGTGTTTGCCAGTTATTATCTATATATCTCATATTGCTAAATGCCAAAAGGGTACTTATTATGGGGGAGCTATGCCGTTATATGTGTCCAGGTATGGATATTGAATATATAATTATTATTTTGTCAATTATCAATATGGGGGAGATTGTTGACACGAAGTCACAGTCAACCAAATATTGATAACATTGACTAAATAATAGTTGTAATAATTCAATACGACACACGACGACTACATCCAGCTCAAGCCAGACGACAGCTCAGTTTTGCAAATGCGAGTTATTTTTTGAGTCTGTACTTTTATATTTATTGAGTCTAGAATGATTGTAAGCTGAGTTATGCTGGGCTCTTGAGACTCAAAACAATAACCTATCAAAATCCATAAAGCTTCACATCCAAAATCAGCCCACTGGACCCTTGGAAACATTCTGTGCTCTGGAGACAGAGTTCGGGCCGAACTCTGTTCAACACAGAGTTCGAGCCGAACTCTGTCCCCTAAAAATCAGCACCCTAATTTTTAGGGTTGGCTGGTTGCTAGTTGTCCAACGGCCAAATTTTTGAAAATTCCTACCAGAATTCTGGCCGAATTCTACCTGATAAAAACCTATAAATAGGCCAAGAATTCTCTCATTTTCAATCATCCAATCTTCTCTTCTCTTCTCACTTAAGCTCAATATAAGCCATACCCTTCTTCATCTACTAGCCACAAGTTTCTTAAGTCTCGAGTGGTCAGCATCTCTTAGTTAGGAGTCTTGTGCAAGAGTTCAAGAAGTAGCTTGGAAAATTCCAAGCATCGCCACTGCGATCCATTGTAAGAAGTTGACGTGCTCTTCTGAAGAAAAGGCACGGGGTGTAACTACTATTTGACAAATAGTGAATTTAATCCTGAGCTAGAGTTCTCAGGCCTGGACTAGTCCTCCACGAGGGAAACCAGGTTAAAATCGGCTGTGTTTGCGTATGCTCTCTTGCTCCTTATTTATTTTCCGCATTTACTCTGATTAATTTTAGATTGTGAAAGAGTTGATTTTTTAATTGATTATTATTGCTATAACTCTATTCATCCCCCCTCTAAAGTTGCCATCTATTCTTCACTATTTGTCTTACGTGGAGAATAGCAGTCGTACAAGACACGAATGGTTGGCCGAATTTACCCCTTGGTCGTTCACATGTCGAACACGATATTTCAAAACACTTAGATAGGGGTCAAATTACTTGATTCATCTTACTTGCCTTGTTGTCACATTTACATGTTTTCCTTCCAGTAGCCATGCCTTGTTATGATTATAGTATTTGCATGTTCTTTTTTCTTGATATGCCATGATGTCAGCTTTATCTGCTAGTTTACATCCCATATGCTATTTCATGTTTTTGTAATTTCTATCATGTTTTGAATAGCATGTCATATGTGTACTTGTTCCATTCCGGACTGGAAAATATTTTTCAGAATAAGTCGCTTGCTACATGTTGGATCATCGAGAAAGATAAGGGTATATTGGAAGGACGACCCTAGAAGACTAATTAGATAGATGAGTAGATCATATTGTTTATTTAGTTAGTATTTTTCAATATTTGTGAGACATTGTATTTCTTCAAATGTAAAAAATTGAATATTATAATCTGATTTAGTTATTGTGAATGAGTAAATAAAGATATTATTTTATGAGCACTTATTTATTACAGGCTAGACAATGCTCTACCATCGATACTGCACCTAGGCTGGACATGGACACGTACTCGTATCCCAAAAAGCGGGTGCGGGTCGTGACAGTTGTGTCTAATAGAGAAGGATGATCGACAGAAAACGTAAGTGCTGCCACAAACCATTTGGTACTGGTGGATGGTACCGGAGTGGGGAACGAACTTGTGTTCCAAACAGTAGGAGAGTCACTGTGAAATAGCATCGGAGTGTAGAGTGCGTCAGTGCGCTAGTGGAGGATCACAGTGTAACAGCGGGAGGAGTACCATTCCGAAGAGTTTTCTGAAGGCTACATTTATGGGTATCTCGAGTCGAAAATAGCTTGCCACGGCCCCGCTGATATCACCGCCACTATCTTAACTAAAGGCTACGTTTTCTGGAAAAAAATTTGAAGGCTACATTTCCTCAAACTCGATCGCCACAGACATCACAACCACCATCTGAACTGTGTCATACCCCATGTCCGTGTCCATCCAAATTTCCTTCCATTATTATTACATGTACATTCTTTTACCCCGTGTCGGACACACTCCGACACTTCAATCCCAATCCAGAAACCCATATTCCCGTGTCCAACACATGACACCACAACATTTCTCCAATGAAACAAAATTCCTAAAGCTAATGTTCTGGCCAACCCCCGCTGGTGCCACCCCGTCGGAGCACCGCAACCACCATCGTACAACTCTCCGACTCCAACTGCTGACACCCCTGCAAACACCCAAGCAAAACCCCTACCACCACCATCAACCCCCGTAACCACCAGGACAACCCTACTCAGGCAAGCCACCCCGACTCGGCCAATGGCTAGCCATATTAGGGCCAATTCCCAGTCTGCCGCCTACATCCACTTGCTGCGAAGCCAACATCATAACGCCATCCAGTCGAATCCACCATGAGCCCAAACTGATTATCACTACCATAGAGACCCTGCAATACCCAAAACCACCGCTACCCATCAACACTATCGCTAAACCAAAGCCACCAGAACAACCACTATCACCCCGACCCGACCATCCCTTCCACCTCCTAGCAGCCACCACTTCTCCGTCGGAGCCCCACCCTACCACTACAGTCCCCAAAACTAGCACCACTATCATAAACCTAAATCAACAAACAACCACTTAGCTCCTTTCCGGTTCCGTGCCAGCCACCGTCGACCGCGATGAGACCCGTATGCTTGACGGGAACCACCCGGCGGTGTCGTACCCATATCGCCTCGCCAAGACCCATCTCCGTCGTTGCCCACCTCCTTGTTCGCCAGAACCCCTCCAGCCTCGGAAACGATCACCGTGCTGTTCGAATCTAGACGTCCACCGCCAGATGCAGCGGCGGTCTCGTCGAGCGCCAATATTCTAATCCACACCCGCCGACCTGGCCAGAACCCAACGTCGCACTCCGTCGAGCTTCGAAAAGCTCCACCATCTCCCCGTTGATTGGAGCCAGCTCAACCTTTCCTTTCTACTCATTTTCCTCTTTCTTTCCTTTTTAGCTTGATGTTCTATCTCCAACGGAGAGAGTAATTCGGGTTTAAAACCCTAATGTCGTGGGCTTGAGTTTTCAAGCCCATTGCAGTTTTAATAGATTTTTTACGTTTTAATTTTCGTGTGTTGGGCTTAAAGCCCATATTCGTTTTTTTTATTATGTAAATATATGTGTAAATAATTTCTATGGGGATTATATATATTATTTTGGTATTGGGCTTTTTAGTTAATTTTTATTGTATATAGACATATGTATGTAATATACTGTGTCATAAATATTATTATTTTTAAATAAATATGTAAATAATATTTTCCAAGAATATATGTGGGTATTTTGGGGCTTAATGATATTTATAGAAGCTTTATATATATATATATATATATATATATATATATATATATATATATATTTTAATATATATATATGTGGATTTAGATGGGTTATTTACTAAATATAGTTATGGGCTTGGCCCTATACTGATTTCCAAATTAGATTTAGAAATCTTAAATTATTATTATAATTATTTCCTATCTATTTAAATTATAATTTTTGACTTAATATGATTTTTACGGTTTTCAAAATATTTGCTCAAAATATTTCACTAATAAGTATTCAGATATCGAAGGTATTTTCTAAAAATAGTCATATATATTCTCTTTGATTTCCATCTTGACCGCGATTTGTCATACTTTCTTATTTCTTGTAATTTTGACTTCTTCATATCAACCCTAGGCTAATTGGACTGTTCCGGACTCAATGGAACGGTCTGTCCCATCATCAGAGATCATTTTGTGTACTTTTGACATCTTTGACAATTCTGTGACAACAAGATCATATTGCGCGCAAGGCGACTGCAACTCAACGGAGACAAGTACATTACACTGGTCACTTTCAGTTCTTAATAGTTTCAATGATACACATTTTAGATATGCATTACATGACTTATGACTCTTGACATATTGGTCAAATAAGTATGGATTCATATTCATGGTTATTGAGTTTCGTGATTTACGTTATTTATCGTGTTTCATGATTTACATTTCATGATTATAGTGTATCATATTTTTCATGTCGTGAGATGAATCCATGAGTCGGGCAGAAAAATACTTTAGTAGACATGTGAATATTCTCAAATCAGGAACCACTCTCTCAGGTCTTTTCTGGAACGATAGCGCTTGTACACTTCACGTGCGGGTTACCGTATTTATCCTTAGTCATTTACATGTCGAAAGTAAAACACTTAGATAGATATCTTGATTGTCATGTTTACATGTTTTCTCTCTAGTTGTCATGCCATGATTGTCTTGTTTACTTGTTTTTCCTTGCTTGTCATACCATGTTTCCAGTTGACTTGTTTACCAGGTACTTCATATACTATTTCTGTTTTATAGTTTCTGTTATGTCTTGAATAGTTTATCATGTATATACTTGTTCCATTTTTTACTGAAAACATTTTCTTGATTAGTCGCTTGCTATGCATTGGATCATTGGAAAAGATATGGGTATATGCCTAGGTCGACCCTAAAGGACTAGTTAGATAGATTTGATCATTAAGTTTAAATTCATTGTATTAGATTTTGTGAGACATTATATTTTATTCAAATATAATCTTGAAGTTGTAATAAATTTAGTATTGTGAATGAGCAAATGAATTAATTATGAGCAATTATTATAATTTGAGCATTGTGGTCAAGACAGCATTTTATCGTCGATACCGCAACGTAGGCTGAACTTGGACACACACACGTATCCCATAAAGCGGATGCGAGTCTTGACAAGTTTTTTTTAGCCCATACAGGTCTATTTTCACAAATATTATGTGAACTCATGATAGTCCTTAAGTTAGTCGTACTATTGTGAGGCTGCGACCAGGATGTCATGACTCGCACATGGTATAGGGGCACGAGTATGTAACAACACCCAACCTACGCCGTAAAATCGACGGTAGAACGCTGTTCTAGGTTGCTAACTATCAAACTCACACAATGATATAATGTACCAGTCATAGGTCTCAACTTCGAATATAGGACAAGTATAAAGATATGGTAATACTTAAATCACAGTCTTAAGCACAATTAGATATCACAGAAGTCTAAGTAACTATAAAGACTAAACATCAACAACAACAACTACTAAATAATATTCAAATCAAAACTCGAATACAATGTCAAAATCTCGACTTATTACAAGTCTAGTTCAAAACAGAGAATCTAAAACAAGTCAATTAAAACTAGGTCTCTCGGTCACTCCTGAGAGTCTCGACCCAAGGTAGCTATCCCTTCTCCGGATTCGCGGTAGGTAGGATACAGATCCTCTAAGCAATTGTCACGTCCCAGAACCAGAATACTGGAGAGCGGGGGCGAACATCGCCAGCTACGTATATTGAAATGAAGTCCATCTCGCTATACGGTCACGGCTGTCTAGATATGAGGGTTTACTACAAGCCAACGGTCTCTTATGTCAAGCCTATTGTCTCAATCTCAAGCAAGTAATATGATCACAAGATGTTTGACCACCAAATATACAATAAAAGGCGTCCCAAATATTATATATCAGCTGATCATGAAGCTAGTCGTACAAAATGCTAGGACTAGCAAGAGTTAAGTCATACATGATCAACCCTAGGATTTGTTAATCATGTTTACAGCACGTAGGCAGACAGTAAGTAAAAGGGCATCGAGCTAACAGATGCTCGTCGGCTAAACGCCTCAAAAGAATAACTTTACAATAGAGTGAGCGAAACAAAATATAAAACCCACTCGTAGCCCGGGTTCCTTCTAGTCGCCACCATCGGGCTGGAGGTTCGGTAGATCCTCGGAAGCTGCTCCGAAATCTGGCCACATAAAACCAGCTGGGTCAAACTCCAGAAAGAGCAAGTGCCACAAAGGAGGCCACGAAATAATAACAAAAGCCAGCATATCAGAACATAAGAAATGAAATAAAAGTACAAGTAATAAAAAGCACGTCAGGACAATAAACGACTAGGGACGTGGAACCATTCTGGAAACCAGGTTACAACCCGTAAACCAAACAAGGACCGGGGTTGTAACCCTTCGCCTGAATAGCTCCTTGTCTCTACCCAATTATTGTTAAAGCAAGTAAAACAATCATGTTCAGGAGTACCAGGTACAGGGAGTAGACAAGACTTAGACAGGGCTAGACATCATCCATTCACAAGCGGCCAGGCAATTACTACGGCTTACTACTTTAACTAACTAGGGTTGTCACAAGCCTAATTACTAACAAGATGTAATGAGAATTTCCCAGTCCCAAGCCCTACAGACCATCCAGTTATCCTTCTGCGGGTTGAGAGTATGGTTGGGTACATCGCCCCGGAGACGATATACCCTTAGGTGACTTAGAGGGTGCAACACATGACAGTACGCTGGAAATGTGCCCAGATAACAAGATTGCCTGTGACTGGAAATTCTCCATGAACTATAGTTAGATCTAGTCATTAGCCTAATCCATGTTCAGTGCGAATCCCTGACCGTGGGAAACTAGGGAGTCACGTCCTAGACATGATGCAAGACAAGACAAGTGGATTGCACAAGCAAGCAAGCAGGAACACCCACGGTGTCAAGTTGATTATACGAGTCAAGTTAGCCGTCGCAACAGCATCAAGATAAATCATGTCAGGGTACTTGTCAGGAGTGCGCCACGACGGGCCACTATCATGTCAGGTTGGTCATGTCAGGAGTGCACCACTATGGGTTACTGTCGTGTTATGCTAGTTCATTGTCATACCATGCCATGTACAATAGTCATTCCAAACATATCAAGTAAAATCAAGTTCATGACAAAAGACGTAAGGATATAAAATGGGCGTAAAATATCTAATAAAATATCAATATACAAGCTATAGAAGAGCCAAGCTTAAGGAAAAATAAAACCAAATCTCCATGATTGGACAGATTGCGCAAGGGTCCCTGGGGTCGGGTTGCGCAGGAGTCAAGTGCGCCAGGGGCCAACTGCGTAGGAGTGAGCTGCGCAAAAGTCGGCTTGCGTAGAGTTGGTTGGCACAGGGGATAGATGGCGCAGGATTGAACTGCGCAGGGGTGAAGTACGCAGGGTCCAAGCGCACGGGGTTAGATTGTGCGGGGAGCCAACTGCGCAGGGGTGAGCTGCACAGGGGATAGGTGGCGCATGAGCAGACTGCGCATGAATAGATGGCGTATGAGCCGACTGCGTATGAGCAGGCTGCACATAAGCAGACTGCGCATGGATGGATGGCACATGGGACTGAGCGCAGTTCGCCAAGGGGCAAGCAGCGCGGTCAGCGCTGCGCTAAAGAGCGCAGGCCGAGAGGGGATGTGCAGTCCAGCACTACGCTAAAGAACGCAGGCTGCAGTCTTCTTCTCCAGGCCGAGAAGAACACTCCAAGAACTCCAAGTCCAAATCTTCATATCTTGGTCAAATCAAAGCCAAATCTAGATTTTTAAAGTTCTAACTTGAGTAAAATTGAGTTCTCTTCCACATGGAAGCATCAAAACCCACAAAAACCCATCTAAAATAGATCAAAACCATGTAAATCCGAAAATAGAGAAAACTTAGATCTAGAACAAAGGAGACTCCAAATCACAAAATGTCAAGTTCTAATGTTGATCTCCATGGCCTAATCTAGTTAATGGACAAATAAAATGTGATTCTCATGTGGTGGCAAGGTGCACTTGCCTATGGTGTTGGTGAGTTGTGTAGAGGAAGGAAGAAGAAGGAGATGGAGAAGTTAATGGAAATAAAGAGGAGAGAGAAAAGCTAGGTGGGATTTAATGGTGGAGGTTGTGATGTGTTGAGGGTGGAGCATAGGCTAAGGTGTTCCATGCATATTAAACCAAACTAAACCAAACCAAACTAAACCAATTCTCCTCCACAAAATAAAACCAAGTCAGGTAAAACCTCATTACGAGAACCAAAATCTGCAAGTCAAGCCAATTACAAGTACATGCCAAAATCCGAGAAAATAAATATAGGTCTAAAATACATGCAAGCTTGACAAAATACGTATTCAGAATATGGGTGTTACAGCAATCATCTGAAAAATGTATCCAGTCAGGATTGAACGAGCACATCTCCTCTAGTAGTTCCAAATAAATGGTAGACTATAAAGCAGTTATAGCAAGTAATACTAGATCAACAAGGAAAGTTTGAGACATGAATTAAAATAGAACAACAGTTTAGAACAAGGAAAGTAAATACAGTAAAACAGGAGACATAGCAATGAAGATTGTAAATAGAGATATCTAAACTAGAACAATGTGATGTGAGTCTAATCAATATAACATGAGATAATATGAATCTAGTACAAGTTATTAATCCAGTATGTTTTGAAATACCGCTTTCAATATGCAAACTTCTAGTGGGTAAATACGGCACATCGCACGCTTGGCAAGCATGTGACGGCTATCTGACATGATTAGACAAGTAGTGAATACGGCACGTCGCACGCTTGGCCTAGCAGCGACGGCTATCTCTCTTGTAGAGGTGATTCTTGTTGAATACGGCACGACACACGCCTGGCCCAGCGGCGACGGCTATCTTACTTGTAAGGGTGGTTCTTGTTTGATTGGGAATATTTACATGTTTACTCGAGTATTTCCTACCCTGATAAGTACAAGTAAATCCATATTCCGATACATAAATAGAGTACGAGTCTAGCCATAAAGTAATTAGTGCTTGTAGGTGTTTCGAGTAGGTGGTTCCAGTGAGTGGTTCCAGTAATTGGGGTTAAACATGTTAAATACATGTGTCGCAAATGAATGAATTCGAAATGCCAATACGTGTTGTGATAGAGAATCAAATAGAATTATACTAGAAGCTGAATCATAATAATCATCAACTAAATGAAAAAATGAGAGATGGACAGGGCAACGAATGTGTCCTATACATGTGGGCAGCAACTAAAGATTATGTAGGACAACGACATATATATGGGAAATAAACAAATGCATCCTTGTTAACTGGAACTAAACCAAATAAGAGTAAAAGACTGCACACAAGATACAACTCGAGCCATTACTCTTATTACTACATGTACATAATGACTGAACCACAGATGAGGTTTGGGTCAGAACAACGAGAGGTGGGCAGGGCGACCAATATAAAATCTGAATATCATATGGCTGTCAGGAATATAATACAACTCACTAAGGATTAATGTCACACATTAGACTGATGTACCTAAGTTGGGACTGAATTACTTGGACAGCCGAAGGGTGGAGCAATGGCCTATGAATGCAACACACTACTGCTATAACTGAACTGAAGGAATGGATGGACAGATCCCTTCTGAGGCTTGATGCCTCAAGTAGGGCAGAACATGAGGAACAAGAACAGGAGAGTAAACCAAAATTATATATCAAGTCCCCAATCCATACTTGATCTACCAAACCAAAATTTGATGAACAGTATATGTAATAGAGATGCAATAGGACTGAACTTAATACAAATAGTGTACTTATTATTTGATATCTGGACATTCATATACCAGCAGCGAACCATATACAACCCAAGCCCCACATCATATAACTTATCCAATCTATCTCTAAACATCTAGATAATACTCTACAGTGATAATCCAACATATAAACTATAGAAAAGCTAAGTTATAACTGAAAATTAAACATCAAAAGACCTAGGAGCTATTTCGTCAAACACTTGATGTGCGTATCTGATACTATTGTGATACGCACTCCAAATGAATCCGAACTTGATCCAAACCATTTCTAATGCAATGGGGACCCTAAATGAATGCATCTACATTAAAGAATAGGAAATTAGAGGGTTTAGAGGGCTCTTACCAATTGGGATTTGGAATCCTAATGAACAGTTTCTAGATTAGATCTTCTCCAAGTTTCAAATTGTTCCAAATGCTCCCAAGCTAGCCAATAGAGGATTCCTCCCTTCAAGGAGAAGAGTTTGCAATTGGTTTGAGGGAATTTGGACTCAATTTAAAAGATGGAGGCAATTTGGGGAAGAACACAAATTAGGGTTAGAGTTTGTAATGAAAAGATGGAAGAATGAGGGGATGTATGCTATTAATAGGAAGGGGATGCGCCATTGTGGCCGGCCATGGGTCTCTAGGGTTTGGGTTGCGTGAAAATAACTAAGGGCCTCTCCTAATTTGTCATGTAAAGCCCTTTAAGGAAAAGGCCCATTATGGCATATGGTTTAAGTTAGTTAATAGATTCTAAATGACACTCTAGCTAGATTAGAGTCTAACTTAATTCATCATATCTCATTAACTAAGTTTCTATGGTCATGACTAACATCTAATCAATGTAGTTCTAAGGTCCCAAGTGTGTCCTGACTTCCTGTAGTAGGCACAGGTGGGCACCCTCTGGTCCTGTACCCGAGGCTGATGCTGCACCTGTTGTCTAACTGGTGCCAACAGCTGTTGGGGCTGGTGCACTGCCTTTTGTACGAAGGGACGCTTCGTACTACTACTTGCACCCCCTGAATCATCCCTGTCCCTCTTGGAATTGAGCTCCAAGTCATCCTCAGCTACCAGAGTGCCCGCCAAGATCTGCTCAAAAGTAGCATCGTTGTCGCTCTTGGTCAGTGACTTGACCTCCTTGATCAAGCCCTTTCGAAACTTCTTGGACTTTGCCATATCGCTCAGCCATTCCACGAATCTGTGCAAACGGCAGAACTCTCTAGCAAACTCCTCTACAGTCATGTTCCCTTGGACGAGGCTCTCGAACTGGCTCTCCAAGGTACTGAAAGCCACATCCGGAAAGAACTTCTCATTGAAAAGCTTCTTGAACATGTCCCAAGTCTGTCCTTCTACTTTTACCCTCGGATCGGTGCGGTACCATGTCAAAGCAAGGTCGAACATCTGACTGCCTACTACCTCAACCTGTAGATTATTCAAAATCTGTGCCAGACGGTAGATCCCCTCAATTTGCTCAATCCAATCGTCTATATATGAGATACCCTCTGTGCCCTTGAAATCCTTGGGTCGTACTTCTGAAAGTTGATGACGTTCCCCGGCCTCTGATGTTGAACAAGTTCTCCCTGACCTTCATGTGGCTGAGCAGCCACTCTCTCAACTACTGCCATAGCCACCTGGTGGGCATTCTAAATACCCTACCTCATATCAGCTGAATGAAGGTGCTGAGCGTCCATCATCTCCTGAAGAGCGCAAACAGTTGTGTAGCATCCACCGGAGCAGGAGGTAGTGGTGGAGGCTAAAGAACATTGGGAATAACAAAGGAAATCCTTAAAACAGGTGGAGAAGGACTCCCGCAAGCAACAAATACTCCCATGTGAGCAAATGTAACGCGCAGAGTTGTCCCGACTGTAAGCTGAACCGGGCGAGAGGTGGAAGACCTCTCAGCAGCAGTCTATGGGATAGAGTGGTGTGCTCGAGTCTTTGGCGGAATCCTGAAGACAGATCAACAAGAGGTCAATAACGGAGCAAAGATAATATTATCAATGAAGGACAGATATGAAAATAGATTATTCAGATTTGAACAAGTGTCAGTAAATTCAAATCCAGGGAAATTCCTAGTTGTGATTGAGTATCCTTTCATCAAAAACCTATTCCTTATTTTCTATCACAGGCTTGCAGTAGTACAACTAAATCGTCGCACTACCATGACATCGCACTAATGTGAATCTTGACCTGCATGGGCTACCACTTAAAATGTGTCACGACCCGCACCCGGTATAGGAGCACGAGTGCGTAATAGCGCCCAGCCTACGCCGTAGAATCAGCGGTAAAATGTTGTTCTAGGTCGCTAACTATCAAACTCACACAATGATATAATGTACCTGTCATAGGTCTCAACTCCGAATAGAGGACAAGTATAAAGATATGGTAATACTCAATCATAATCTAAAGTACGATAAGATATCACAGAAGTCTAAGTAACTATAATGACTAAACATCAACTACAACTACTAAATAATATTCACATCAAAAATCAAATATAATGTCAAAATCTCCACTTATTACAAGACTAGTTCAAAACAGAGAATCTAAAACAAGTCAACCAAAACTAGGTCTCTCGGTCACTCCTGAGAGTCTGGACCCAAGGTAGTTATCCCTTTCCCGGATTCATAGAAGGTAGGACACGGATCCTCTGTGTCACGACCCGCACCCTAGAGTAAGGGCACGAGAAGTGGGTACGTCCAGCCTACGCCGCAGTGTCGGCGGTAGAACGATGTCCTAGGTCAATCATCGAACAATATAAAGGTACCTGTACAATATATACTCTCCGAATGGAGGTAACATAACAGAATACAATCTCAATCACATCTAGTGTAGAAGAATGAAAGATAGATAGATAGACATTAACTCAAAGAGAACAGTACAATAGATGAAATAGGTCTAAGTGTCTAGGATACATAACATCCAGAATGTCAACCCAATATACAAAATAAGTCTAAGGGTCTATACATCTCAACATCTCAAAATACAACTCAGAATGTGAGACAAAATAATAATATAGAAATGACTGTCTAGCTAAACTAGCCTAGAATACTGGGGCAACATCCTCAGCTGCAGGTGGATCCTGCTGAGGGTCCACAACATAAGTGTCATCTAGTCCTACTCCATAATAGGTAGACACCAGGGCCTCATCCTCATCCTCTATAATATTTTCAACAGGTCCAGTCAGGACAGGAACGAGCATAATACATCTCACGCAGTGCATAGTATGATAGGAAATATAAAGCATGCAATAGAGTAAAATACAGGAAATGTTGAAAGGAAATATACGCTGTAAAAGAGATAGCTGTAAAGGAAATATCTACTGTATATAGAGAACTGTAAGTGTCTAGTGATGTAGAGTACAAGATAGGCATGTGAATGGCTAGAATTTATACATAATTATACTACTGATTTTATACATAATTATACTACTTTAGAATTATTCACATATCTACTTCTACTCCCCCGTTTCCCCAATCAATACACAAGGATCCATTCAAGTTATGTTAAGATTCTTGATAAGCCCATAAATGGGTGATTCATGAGAGGCTCTGTGAACATGAGAGTACATGAGTCACAAGCGATTCGTGAATCTATGGAAGCATAGAGATACATGATGATTCGTGAAACGCACAAACATGTTGTATCTGATGCTCCCGAGGGGGATAACATCTCATAAAAAGATCCATATAGTACCAATTCGTGATAACCATCGTGTCAGCATCAAGTAAAGTAATCTAGAGCAAGAATATAAATCCTGGCAAGTATGAAATGGTCAGAGAATGTACTCGCCTGATAACTGAATGTC
>JANAVB010044153.1:0-29398 GCA_029216955.1 Iris pallida | reverse complement strand
TGTGTGACCAGCACACAGTGGTGTCTCCATGTGTGTGTGATGAGCTATGAGGAAAATTATTAAACAATTCTCAGGAAAATCAGTGAATGTTCAGAAATTGAAAGTGTGGGTGTCATGTATATGTAAAAGGAAATCTCAGGTTACCTATATACATCTCAGTCCATACTAACCCAAACTCAATTGAAATCAGAATAGTAACTTACCCATGCCTACAACTTAATCAACCCATTCTCAGGTTATCAGGAATTGAATATACAAAATAGTCCACCCATTCATAAAATTCGAGAACCAAGCCCCTGCTAACAACATGTAGGCTAAGCTTAGGTATGAATGTACGATCTAACAAATAATTTAATCATTCAAACTCAGTTTCATCAACCAATTCAAATATCAGTACCATAGAAAATAGGGAACCAATGTATCAGTAAAAAAATTTCATTCGAACCCTAATAAAATCATTTTTATGTGAAAGCCACAATCAGGCATATGGATGTGTTTCCCATGTGTACAGTGTCTAGGGGGTCCATTCGTGTCCAGGAAACTGGACACTATCCAACAGGGAATATGAACTCAGTGAAATAGTCAGTTGAAGACTGCCTCGTGCAGTGAGGACACGGCCTCGTGGATATGACACAGGCCACAAGACATCACGTGTTCATGTCCACCACCTAGCCTAGGTCTAGAGTTTCGTATCCCACAGCCTGAAACGTGTCCAAGTGAGTCATGTCGAGAGTTATACACGCGTATCAGGGGGAATTCCCGCACGTACATAGTAGTTGAATTAGTGCATGGTCGATCTCGTGTTCGACACATCATGAACTCGCCCCATAACCCTAGGGGTGGCCTGTCAGTGTCAGCCCCCACCCTCTTGCCAAGTGGCACAAGTCCACGTGTCCAATTTGTAGAGAAAACAGTGTGTCATCAGGACACCCGTGCGCTGTGTCGTGCAGCGTGTCCACGATCATTTTTGACACAAAAATGACACGAATTCATGTTCAGTCAGTGGGTGTTTGAAAACACCACATCAAGGGCTTCCCAAATGTAATTTGTTTTAGAAAATACAAAGATTTAATCCATTCAAGCATTTCATCAAACACCTACATTGATACATTGATACGTGTTCGATACGGACACCAAACGAATACGAAATACACCCAAATTCTAGGGACAGCTAGGGGACCATAGATCTAGCCCTAAATGTAAAGAAAACTGAATATTAAGACTATTTGTGGAGTTTTACCTATAGGTGCAAATAGCATGAAAAAGCTTCAAATGGGGGGGTGTTCTCCTTGCTAGCCAAAATTTCCAAATGATTTAAACCTGAGATTCTCTCCATGAACAAAATTAGGGCTAGATTAGGATCATATGTAAAAGACTAGAGTGAAAAAGGATTTAAAATAAAGAATCTAGGAATTGGGGAAGAAATAATATTACCTCTTTCTTCAATTTGCTGAAATATCACAAAGAGGCAAGAACAATCAATGAGGAGATTATTTATAGGGAGGGAAGCCCTAGTGGCTGGTCATAATGAATGAAATTAGTGTTAGGGTTTCAAGTCCTGGGCTTTGGGATTCCTCTAGGCTAATCAAGTTCAATATTTTATAGGCCCATTTCAATAAATCAAGTCCCTAGCTAAAACTCTATTTAGATCCTAACTAGATATTTTCTATCCATAACTTAAGTTAACCATTCTAACTAGCCCATGGGTTAAGTCTAAGTTTCTAGGTTAAGTCCGTTCTAGGTTAAAGACTAACAAAACACCAAGCATTATTAATTAATATAAATTCACATGCATTCCAATAAATTCTAATAAATCCTATCAAATTCAAATAAATTCAAATGACCAAATACCCTCAAGCTAAAATGATAAATGAAACACCCTAATCACATGGCTAGGCTCTATGTCAAGCTGTCTCTAGGGTTACACTACAAAACACCAAAATCACATGTCATGATTTTTAAATAGTTTTAAAATGATTAAAAATCACCAAAAATTATATTATTATTTAAATATCATAATTAAATAAATTAAAACATAAAATTTCAAAATTACCCTCATTTAGAAAACTGGGTGTTACAAATATATAAGAGGGTATAAACAGTAACTAGACATGAGACTGCATGTGGCTACTGACAGGTAACTATGAACACGTGTATGGGATCAACTATGCATAAATGAACTGCTGGAAGAACAAAGATTAATGGAATACCAAACCCTCGCCCCGAATGTGGACTCGCGGGTTTGAACTAATCACTAACCCTCGCCCCGAATATGGATTCGCATGTCAGTTTCAAGACAAGTCACCCTCGCCCCCCCCGTGTGTGGACTCGCAGGTGCAAACGACAACCCTCGCCCCGTGTTTGGACTCGCAAGTTGTAGAAATGATACTGGAATAGCAGTTCAATCACACATACTTGTAGCATGACTCAGTCAAGATTACAGGTGACGATACGGTACAACTCAGTCATGATACTGTAAGGACTACTCTAGCATGGACAATAATGTGAACAAGCTAGTATACTACACTATCCAGTCAAGCATATAATAACAGGTGAACATGGTATAAAGAACATATCGAGTCAATTTAACTGGAGAACTAAAGATAACATATAAATCCATGGAACTAGAGAAACTGAAAGATAATACGATAACAACAGGCTATCTATAAACATGATAATAGACTGTAGAGGAAGACAAGGTATCTTGCCTGGAGGTTGCACGCAGATCCAACAAAATATAGTCAACTGGTTAGCCATAAAGTCCAAATCTCACAACTGGCTCCGAAAGCTGAAACAGACATTGCCGACATTCTCAGAATAGTAAAATTATCTGGGATTGCCTGTCCTTAAGTCTAATTCTGGACACATGGGCAAAACGATAATTTTGGACCAAAACAATATCCCCGTTGGACCCGCTTTGCACTAAAAAGTATGCCAAAGTCTATGGTCTCTAAAGTCATCAAACTATATGTCAACAGGTCTGATTATCTGATATGAACCCAACCGTATATCCAGAGTTAGCTTCTGGCAGGTCGTGCACAAAATTGCCCGTTGAATCGGATCGTGGGACCCAAAAAACGGCGATCCGATCAACTGTCTCAGAATTGGACCAAATTTGGCCTACAGGACCAGAAAAATGATACGGTCCTGATGGCGCAAGTTTTGTCTCGATCTGACGAACGTGCACAAATTAATTGGAAAATTTGCACAGCGGCCGATACGGTGAATTTCGACGGATATGCATCAAATTCGTCGCGCACACACGACCAATTTGAATTCCGTCAAAGCCGACACGTCCACGAAGTCGATATGCACCTTTCGATGCTTTTGGTTCACGACCACGTCGTCCGGATTGGTGGGACGCACGTCTATCAAAGAATTTTATTGATTTTAAATAGGTTTTTGGTAAACTTTGGGATCGATTTCTCGGCACGTAGTCGATGAAATCGACTTCTGCGAAATGGTCGTGGATCCCTATATGTTGTCTATAACTGTGTTTAAGTAGAATTTCTACTCTGGCACTAGATCGATAGGGATCGATCTCAAACGTGGATGATTAGACTGTTGTTGGTCCTGTTTCGGGACAGAATTTGATCGACTTCGTATCAATTCTTGGATCGGTCGCACGATTATATCAAATCTAACTATTAGGGTTTAAGACGGTTATGTTGTAATCATACCTGAGCAATCGGGACGTCGTTTTGTCGACCAAGGGAGGAAGAACCGCAGACTCAAACATTGGAGTTTGGGTCGCCTGCTGCCGTGCCTCTGTCCGCGTGCTGCTACATCTGCGTGGCCTCGGCCGCGCGGGGTGTGGCCCGGCGGCGGGTGGCCGCCCAGGTTACTGGAAAGCTACCATGGTGGCGCGACTAGGTTTACGCGATCTTCCCCCGACGATCTATATGTATACACGCGTAAAGGGGAGATCGGGTTCGCTGGGCTGGGAGAGGATGAGGTCGCGGGTGTTGTATGGGTTTAGTCTGCAGCCCGAGTAGGCTGGGCCTGTGGGCTCGAGAGCTTGTGGTTTTGTTTTTTATTTTTTTTCTTTCTTTTTCTATTTCTTTTTATTATTTAGAACTGATATATAACTATATATTATATATACATATATGCTTACATACGTATATATTTATCTATACACGTATACACTATATACATATATTTATCTATATACACGTATACATGTATATACATATTTTTTTATCTTTATGTATAAATATGACCAAATAAACTCCATATCTAGATCCATTTTAGGCATATATAAATAAATGTGCACATATATATATATATATATATATTTTATATATATATATCTTAATATTAATATATATATATATATATATATATATATTTAATAGAGAATAAAATAATAACTATTAATAATAAATAATTTATATATTTAATAACCAATAATAACATTAATAATAATAAGAACTCTAATAACACTAAAATTAAACCAATAATATATTTCGGTGAACTCATCAACCACACCAATTATTTGGCTCTAAAAATTCGTACAATTATTCTAAAACAACATTTAAATAAACTATTAAATATTTAGGAAGTATTTGTCAAGTCCTAAAAATAAATAGTAATATTTGTACACACATAAATGTCTACATGACCGTCCCTGGTTTCACTGCATGCCTACATAGGCTTGGATTTGACTTGGGCCCAATCTAGACAGATTCGGTACAGCCGGGTTCCTTAAAACTCAATAATATAATTAAATAATAAATAAAATCCTCGGTAAGGGTTAAGTCGCAACTTGGCCTGGTTTTCCTAGTTAGGACGTTGCTATGGCTCGGCCTTTCCTACCAGGGCTAATACACAAGTCAAAGCACGCTATTACACTATTCGTGCCATGATTTCTCATCACCTTGTACTTTAAAACTCAACCATGGCTAAACTCATTTACCGTAATAATTAACTAAATAATTATTTATAAAAATCTAAAAAATCACCATTTAAATTAAATAAATAATAAAAAATATTTCAAAAATTTCAGGAAAGAGGAGTTATAAATCTATCCACCTTAAATAATTTCGTCCTCGAAATTCTAATTCATGATTATCCCTTAAAATTCAAAGTATACTATTACCTTAATCTCTTCAAATTTTAATTCCTTCAAAATAGTTTATATCTTTCTCCTAGCCATTTTGTAACTACGAAGCTTCGAGGACTTCTGCCCACCTTTGGTTACACTACTCCTCAAAATACGGTCACCAAAATCTTATCTCCTTCCAACTAGTTGTTAAAAATTCTACCAACAGATTCTAGGTCATATGGCATCTATAATCTCTCATATTTATAAACAACCAATTATTCAATAATTAAGCAATATTATACCATAACTTAAGAATTTCTGATGAATTCTAGACATCACGATTATTCGTCATCCCGAAATAGGAAGGGACGAAAATCAAGAGTACAAGAAGGCAAGGAGAATAATCGTGAACGAATAGAAGTTTCAAAGACGATCGAGAATTTTCTAAGAAAATTTTCAAGGCAGTGTGGATGACGAAAAGATGAGTTACATGCGGCCAAGCTGATCAGCCGCAGGCCCCTCTGACAAAGCTGACACCTCTGACAAAGCTGACAAATCTGACACATCATGACGAAAGATGAAGATAAGACGTGACCTTTCAAAAAAAGACAAAGAAGTGTCATGTCACCACATAGGGCCCACGTGCCTGAGAGTTCATGAGGTCTGAGGCATGGTCTGAAGGGGTGTCATGCGGCCAGGAGAACTGCAACCTGAGCCGTATGAGCCTTATGCTGCCCAGAATGCAGGCACTATGCGGCCCAAAAGTCTTCAAGCTCCATACGGACTGGTGGCACTGCTGGTGGTACACGTGGCTAAGGGAGACTACGACCTGAGCCGCATGATTCTTATACGACTCAACATGGCCGAGCATTAAAAGACAAGGAAGACCTATGCGGTCCAAAAATGCCCTGAGCTCTATGTGGCGCTTCATTTGCTGTCTCAGGGCACGTGGCAAGTTGACCAAGTCTCAACCACCCAGATTCGCTGCAACAAGGAAATCTCAACAAACTACCAATTGGCAGCAAAAGATCGAGTCCTTGTGTTTGTTACAGCCACGTGGCCATGAGACCATTTATACGGCCCAAAATACACTTCATTCCGAAATCATGATAAATAGCAGGGTACCACACCCATGCTAAAGGCGGGCAATTTCTTCAAGAGCAAAGATCGTGTCTGATAGTCCAAGAAGTAAGGCAGAGTTCCTACACTTCTTCCGAGCCTCCACCGTCACCCCTCAGAATCAAAACTAAATTGTACTTAGATTGTTTCCTAGGATTTCTTTTTAGGCTTTCTGTTGTACTTTCAAAGTTTGTAATCAAAACTAGTTCCTTTGTAGTTCTTATTTGACAATCAATGGCAAACCGATGACGAATCTGCTGGGGACTTCTTTCTCTACTGATGAGAAATTGGTGACACAATCCGACACGTCCAAGCTTGGCTCTATGCAGTAGATGCTTGTTGTTCGCTTCGATCAGTAAGCATTCGAGAAAATACTCTCAGATGGGGGCACCAGTCCAGCACAGAAACAAGCCAACCCAAAAAGAGCCCACAGGACATGGAGGCCCAAGACCACTGCCCCTCACTAGGCTCTGGAAGAAACTCCTCTCGCCACTCAAGATGGCGGCCAAAGATCCCATGAGGCCTTGCTTCGAACCACAGAGGACCTCGCTGTCCACAAATCCGGCAGAGAAAAATACTACGATGCTGGACTTTTCGGGGTACAAAAGAAAATCATGCGGTCGAAGAAGATGTCGCATAAGAAAGGTAGCCGTAGGTAGATTGCCTATGTGGCAGCCAATCCTGGCCGCAGGTAGAGTTCCTATGCGGCATCCAATCCTGGCCGCAGGCAGAGTTCCTATGCGCCAGCCAATCCTGGCCACAGACAGATGGCCTATGCGGCAGCCAATCCTGACAGCAAACAGGATGCCCCATGCGGCCCTGTTAGAAGCTCTGTCTTTGACTGTCTCTCATGCGGACCAGGCCCCATATGGCCAATAGAGAATGTTGAAGCTTCCAACTTGGACTCTTCCTACAATGCACCATCGGATGCTAAGTGGAAGAAGTCTAGGGCAGTGCGGGCTCCGCAAGCCCAGTCAACTGTCCAATCTGCTGACCGTCAACGGGTCTAGTTAACTGTTACACGGGCCCCTAATGGAAAGCTGTATCGAACATCCCGTGTCCAGTCCTCTACGGCAAACGGACAGGGCAGGTCCCAAAAGTCTCCCTACAATGATCGAGAGCAAGTGCTTTTACTAGTCTCAGATCAAGAAGCAAATATGATACCTATGCACCCGTGCGCTCAGGATACCCGAGCCCACAAAATGGATGCAAAGGTAGTAAAGTATAGGTAGGAAACTCTAGAGGGGGGTGAATAGAGTTTATAACAAAAATGACTAATTAAAAACTTAAACTCTCTTCACCAACTAAATAATCAGAGTAAAAGAAATACGGAAATAAAGAGTAGAGAGTAAGCACAACACAGCAAGATTTTTAACCTGGTTTTCCTCGTGGAGGACTAGTCCAGGCCTGAGAACTCGAGCTCAGGATTGGAATCCACTATTTATGAAATAGGGTTACAACCACGTGCCTTTTCACAGAAGAGCACGCCAAACTTCTTTTAATGATCGCTTTGGCGAAACTTGGACTTTTCAAGTGACTTATAACTTCTTGTATTTCAAACTTCTAGCTGGATCGTACCGAGCAACTTGGACGGTTGGGAAGTTTGAATGCTAAGTCGATGGGAAGGTAAGGCTCTTTAATATATAGGCTATGTAAGAGAAGAAGAAGAGAAGATTGGATGGTTTCAAATGAGAGAAACCAAGGCCTATTTATATGGTTCGGGGTATGCAGAATTCGGCCAGAATTCGGTATGTATAATTCAAATTTTTGGCCGTTGGACAACTAGCAGTGATCAAGACCTAAAAATCAGCATCTTGTAATTTAGGGGGTAGAGTTCGGCCCGAACTCTGGGTGGAGGCAGAGTTCGGCCCGAACTTTGTCTCCTATGGACAGATGTTCTAAGTAGGCTTTTGGATGAATGGGTTGATTGATATTTGGGCTAAGTAAACCTATAAAGCTACGTCTAGCCCAAATTTGCTCAGTATGACCCAACGTACATCATCATATACTCAAAAACAATAAAAAATACAGACTCCAGTATACACAGAATAATAAATCTTCAAGTAGCTGTGATCTTGAACCAATGAGCTGAGTAGATTTATTTCGAGCTCGATGTGTCAAATTGGACTATGACAAATATTGTTTTGTTAATTTTCAAGATTAGGTTGACTGTGATCCTATTTGGGTCAACAATCTCCCCCATGTTGATAATTGACAAAACATGATATTTGTATGTCTCAATATTCATACCTGGACACATTATGCCTCCCCCGTACTTGAACAACCGTACTCCCCCGTAAACTGATATTTCCTATAAATACTCATCCAAAATATACATATCTAAGTATACACAATTCATAATGCTAATACAGATAGCAATGGTGCACAATTCTTAGTACTAAGACAAATATCAATGGTTCTCTCCCTTTTGACAATCAGCAAAAATGGAGACAAAAATAGAGAAGTAATAAAACTACCATCCACATAATGAAAGAGAACATGCAAGTAGTAGTACTAACTAATAGCAAACTGAGCCATAGAGTTTAAAAACATAAAAATATAAGCAAAAAGAAACATAGTGCCAAAATAAAAATAGTCCTAATCATCAGTGGTGTTTGCAAAAACAAAAGTTCTTTTTATTTCACAAACTTTGTAAGAAGATTACAATTGAATTCTGGAAAAGTACCTCCCGCCACTCGAGCAAGAACCAGATACCGGCAGAATACAAGTCTATCGATACACGGACAAGGAAAAGTACCTCATCCAAAAGATGGGTTACGACCTAAAAAGCAACAAAGGCCTGAACTACGGTAAGGGTCGACGTCTTCCTCTCCGGCTTCCAACACCTAAAGGAAAGCCGCAGGACTACTATCATCGAACTCGACAAGGGGTGGGCTATGTCACGCCGCCGTCAACTCTAGAGTGTTCGGAGGCAGAAGAGGTAGAACATTCTCATTCATCCGAAGCATCAACTTGGGATTCCGATACCAGTATCGGCTCAGTCTTTAAGAAAGTGCTATCAGCCAACATGGCATCTGCACAATCGCAAGAAGATGAAGGCGAAAACCAAATGCAGAATTCTTCGAAGAAGAACCCTGGGCTCAACGCCTAGTAGAACAGTGGGAGTCTCATTTTGAATTATGTGAACTCCCTACCGAAGACGAAGTCGAGCAGATCGACCTTGGGGATGGATCTTCTTCCAAACCCATCTTCATCAGCAAAAGCTTAAAAGGAGAAGACCGAAAATCTTTAATCCAGCTGGCTAAAGAATATATTGATGTCTTCGCCTAGAGCTACGAAGCCATACTGGGACCTGATCCCCAGATCGCAATGCATAGGCTTAACATCTTACCTGATGCCAAGCCTATAAAACAACAACATCGACGTTTTTGTCCTGACATCATAAACGCTATCAATCAGAAAGTAGACAAACTCCTGACCAGCAGATTTATTCGTGAAGTACAATACCGAGATTGGGGGGTCAATGTCATCCCTGTCACTAAGAAGAATGGGAAGATACGAGTCTGTATCAACTTCAGGGATCTCAACACTGCTTGTCCGAAGGACGAATTCCTGCTTCCAATCACCGACGTGATGATCGACAACACATGTGGCTTCGAACGTATGTCTTTCATGGACGGGTATTCGGACTACAACCAGATCAAGATGTTCCCCGATGACACAAAACACACGTCATTTAGGACTCCGAAAGGGGTTTTCTGTTACACAGTGATGCCCTTCGACTTGAAGAACGTTGGTACAACAAACCAACGAGCTATGAGCACCATCTTCCATCAACATCTGCACAAGACAGTCGAATGCTATATTGACGACATCACAGTCAAGAGCCGTCTCAAAGGTGATCACCTACAAGACCCGAAGACAGTCTTCGATCTCATGCGAGCGTATCAACTCAAGATAAACCCCGCTAAATCCTTCCTTGGGATTTCTAGCGAAAAGTTCTTGGGCTTTATTATCACGGCAAAAGGCATTCATGTCGATCCCGAGAAGACCAAAGCCATCCTTGACATGGACCCTCCGAAGAACCTTCGAGAACTTCGAGGTCTGCAAGGGCGTCTGGCATACATCCGGAGGTTTATAGCAAACCTTTCCAGAAAATGTCAACCCTTCATCCAGCTCATGAAGAAGGGGGTCTCTTACGTCTGGACAGAGGAATGCCAAAAAGCTTTTGATGACATCAAGGCTTACTTGACGAGCCCGACAGTCCTGGTGGCACCCGTCGCTGGAAAACCATTTTTTCCTCTACGTCCGTGCCATGGATCATTCCCTCGGCGCTCTGCTGGTTCAGAACAGCGATATAGGCTATGCGCAAGCTATCTACTACCTCAGTAGAACACTGATCGGGGCCGAATGCCGGTACAACCCCGATGAAAAAGAGTGTTTGGCTTTGGTATTTGCCATCCAGAAGACTCGCTATTATGTCTCGGGCCAGACAATTCATGTCATCTCCCGAGTCAATCCATTCAGAGTTCTCATGACGAAGCCAGGGTCATTAAACTCCCGGTTAGCTACGTGGGCAATCCTGTTAAAGCCATACAAATGGTGTTCGTTCCACAAAAAGCCGTCAAGGGTCAGGCTCTGGCGGACTTTTTAGCTGCACACCGCATCCCAGAGTCCTCAAGACTCTATGAAGACATCCCGGACGAGGTCCAAGAATCAAACTTCATCAAGGAAAGCTTCATCTGCCGGATATTTTTTGATGACGCTTCAAGAACAGGCCCTAAAGGCCAAATCATCGCAGGAGTAGAGGTAGTCCTAGTCTCTCCCGACCAGCTGGTCACCCAGAGTGCCTACTCCCTTTCGAAGCCGTGCTCCAACAATGTTGTCGAGTACAACGCTCTCATCATGGGACTCCAGCTGGCACAACAGCTGGGGGTGGATCATTTGGAAGTCTACGACGACTCAAAACTCATCGTTAACCAGATCAGAGGGCAATTAGAAGTTCGCCATGAAGATCTGATTCCTTACCATGAAGTTGCATCGAACATCATTTCAACCTTCACCAAGTTCTTCATCGAACATGTACCTCATTTATAAAATCTGGAGGCTGACGCTCTGGCTGGCCTCACAGCCTCATTAGCAACACCCCTCGGGACTCAACACTATGTCACGGTAGTTGATCGAGACTTGGTCTGTCCTAAAAACAATCTTTGCTCACAAATGGCCCATGCTATGTCAACAAGTGCTGGTGTTAATATTCGAGACTGGAGGTTTCCGTTCATTGACTTCGCTGTCTACGAAATTCTTCCAGAGAACCCGAAATAAGCTGTCTCAGTCAGGAGGCGCTCTCTTCGATCCTATTACGATACAGCTACTAAAATGCTGTACCGACGCTCCTATAATGGACTTCTTCTTTGATGTTTATCCAACAAAGAAGCAGCCGAAGCCCTTCGAGAAGCTCACGATGGAACCTGCGGGGCCTGTCAACCTGGCCCTAAGTTGTAGGATCGACTGTGACGCATGGGCTACTACTGGCCAACCATGGCAGCCGACGCTGTCGACTATGCTAAAAAGTGCCATGCGTGCCAGCTTCACGCTGACTTCATCCATACACCGTCAGAACCACTACATCCTACGGTCGCCTCCTGGCCCTTTAAAGCCTGGGACATGGATATTGTAGGACCAATCATCCCTCCTTCATCAAGAGGACACCGCTTCCTCCTAGCCATCACCGACTACTTCTCTAAATGGGCAGAAGCAGTTCCACTGGCAGAAGTGAAGAGCTCTAGGGTGGTCAGCTTCATCAAGCACCATGTCATCTACCGTTTTAGGGTACCTCGGAGGATTATCCACGATAACGGTCCTTAGTTCATCAGCCATGTTTTTAA
Organism: Iris pallida; assembly: GCA_029216955.1. NCBI lineage: Eukaryota > Viridiplantae > Streptophyta > Magnoliopsida > Asparagales > Iridaceae > Iris > Iris pallida. The sequence continues at coordinate 17,383 of JANAVB010044153.1, read as the reverse complement.
CAGATTTTGTGACAAGAATCGTATTCAAAACGTGGCATCAACCGCCTACAATCCGACAGCAAACGGATTGGCCGAGGCATTCAACAAGACTATCGTCAGGCAACTCAAAAAGATTGTGTCATCCAACAAACGTGACTGGGACAAAAAGCTCGATGAATGCCTTTGGGCCTACCGCACAACAGTACGGAACCCGACAGGCAACACACCATTCTCCCTGGTCTACGAAAGCGAAGCAGTACTACCTTCGAGATCCAGATACCCTCACTCCGTGTAGCGATCACAAATCAACTAAAAGAGGAAGACAATCAACGTCGCCGTCTGCGAGAATTGGAGACACTTGACAAAAAACATCTCCTAGCTCAACAGCGCATCGAACTCTATCAAGCCCGTATATCACAAGGCTTTCAACAAGAAGGTCAAGCAGAGGACTTTTAAAGTAGGCGATCTTATTCTGGCAGTCAGGAGGCCGATGGTGTTGACTCACAAGACACCAGGAAAGTTCGAGCCCAAGTGGGAGGGTCCTTTCATCATAGAGATGGTATACTCAAACGGTGCTAACTGCCTCGCCAAAGCCAATGGGGACTTGTTCATGATGCCCATCAACAGCAAGTTCCTAAAGAAGTTCTATTCTTGACATCCTTCAGACATGTACTTCTATCTCCATCCAACAAGGGAGTCTGCGGACCCAATCATCAGGGCTCACATACAATTCCCTTCCACAAAATCTTACGCTTCCAGAACCCAGCTGTTCCGTGGCATTCTATTCTCCAGTAGAAGGACAACCACGTCCACATTACCTCTGAGTTGTTCCCCTACACCCTACAAAGCGGAATCTTACACTCCATAAGACTACGTTACCCATCATGTTTACCACATCCACATTACCTCTGAGTAAACATCCCGTACAGACAACCCCTGCGTTGTCGTACATTGATTGCAGAACTTCCACGTCCACATTACCTCTGAGTAGTTCCACGTATCCCCCAGAGTCATTCCTACCACGTTCATAACACCTCTGAGTAGGAAGATTCTATCATTTGAATCCCATATTTGCCACGTCCACATCACCTCTGAGCAAACATGTCGGTTCTCTCGAACTTATTATCTGTACCTAAAAACCAAGGTGCGCAAAAGATAATAGGCCCACACAAATCATCAAGTTCATGACAGCAAAAATAAACACACCACAAAAACTCTGTATTCTTTATTCAAAAGTAAAGGATTACATCTCCAGCAGAGTCGTCATTTTGCAAACAAGTGGCAGTACAAATAGCCATTTCCATCAAAGAGCATGTGAAGGCCCCGCACCATCAGAGCCGGTACGGCGGGAATCCACAAATGCAGAAGTTGGATCAAGATAGTGACGAACCCAAGAATCGTCAATGCGATAACCGTCGCGAGACGGATCACGCATCATCGGAATCGGCATCGTCGGATGGGAGGCCATGGAGTACTGAATATCGTGGATGGAGTTGCTGAGCGCACTCATCTGCAGTGTGGTGCGGTAGTCCATCTGCGTCCAGCGATCATCCATCTCAGCCAAGCGCGCGTCCTCCAAACAAAAGCGATCGCGAAGCATGGTCTGAATAGAGTCCAGTGTAGCAGTGGACTCGGGAGCCGGTGAATCGGAAGCAGCAAAGGGTACAGGAGAGTCAGGCTCCTCAGCATCATCAGACTCAGAAGAAGCTACAGCAGCAATAGTTCTCCTTGCCCTGGTCAGAAAGGCATGAGGGGGCAAGGACTGACACTGATCCAATGGGACATAAAAGGCACGAAAAATCAAAGGAAGATACATGGTATAAACCAAAGATTTTGGTTTAGGCCTAGCACGAATCATCTAATCCATCATCGTGCGAAAAAAGTTAAAGGGGCACAAAAGTGGCAAAAGAAAAGAGCAATAATCTCAAAGTAAGTAACTTCATCTATCGATCCAGCTTTTGGCAAGACCGAAGAAAATATAATATGATGAATTTCATAAAAAATGAATATTGAGATGTTTAGCCATAAGTTTTCGAGAAGAAGGATTTGGAGAACAAAGATCACCCTTGAAACTTTCCAACGTGGTCTCACCAGGGAAAACAAAGTCCCGGGCATCATCAAGCCGTTTCCAAGTGTTGGGGTCGGGCAAACCAGGAAGGTTGGCTAACTCAAAATCATCAAAAGATATGTCTATACCGGCGACACGTTAATAGATGCGGTCGCGATCATAAGTCATGTTGCAATAAAATATTTGAATGGCATTGACATAGATAGGTTCACGAGTTACAACAAGTTCATCGAGACATAAGTCACAAAAATTAGAAAGGAAGTCGGAGAACACTGTAAACTTAATAGGGTGTCCGACAAAGACACTACAATGACGGAAGTCGACGAACCATGCGTTAGACGCATCTAAAGGTACAAAAATACGGTCATCGTATGTGTCGGTATTGATGGATGGAGGTGGATTAAAAAGAGGGTGGATCATGTTAGGAGGAGGATAAGGAATAGGTTGTGGTGGAGGATTAGGTTGTGGGTTTGGGTTAGGATTAGTAGAGGATTCACTAATACTTCTCCTTTGTCTCTTACCCCAACCAAGCAACCAAGGTTCCATGAAAAAAAAATGAGATTGAAGAGAAAGAAAGAGATATACCTTAACAAAAGAGACCTAAGATGGAGGAGAATAACTATAAGAGTGACTTCTTTGAGTTTGGAGAGAGATTTCCCAAGGAATGGAGACTTTTAGGGTTATGGTTTTGAAAGAAATATGTATGGAGAGGTAAGAAGAAGACAATAGAGGGAAGAGAGAGAGGCAATCCCGAATATATGTCCCTTTGGTCGTCTGGTCGGGTGAAACAGGAGCCATTGGATTAAAAACAGATCAAAGGCTGAGAGTGTCCCGAGGTTCTGGAACAAGGAGGCCGAACTCGGCCCGAACTCTGTATGGGGGTAGAGTTCGGCCAGAGTTCTGGTCCCTTGGGCCAGAACTTCAAGCAGGAAAGATAAGAAGAATAAATGTGAATAAATGGTCAAAGATATGAATAAAAACAAGATTAGAAGTTAGAATTTTCAAATGTGGCAGGCTATAAATAAAAATTAACCCTATAATAACTAAGGAGTTATGACATAAATCAATATGATGAAGCTGCTATGGGGTAGCTGCAGGAGCCGCATCCCAGCTAGCGGTAGTCCGAAGACTAGTGCACCGTATCGCTTAGGCTTTTATGCCTTGTTGTCAGAAGGACCCTTTCGGCTTGTACCCATAGCAAAGTCTGGATAGAGAATCGTGACATAATCGATAATTACGTAGGCCAATTTAATGTATAACCATTTCATCTAAAATTCCTAATTTATGACAAAGAAAATTGAATCGTTCCTCGGATAATGGTTTTGTAAAGAAATCCGCCAACTGATGATCAGTATCAATAAATTCTAAATTAATAGTGCCATTCTGTTGGTGATCACGTAAAAGTGGTGACAAATTTTAATGTGTTTCGTGCGTGAGTGACATATGGGATTCTTAGTGAGATTTATAGCACTAGTGTTGTCACAAAATATAGGAATGTGCATAAAAGATAAGTTATAGTCTTCAAGGATTTCCTTCATCCACAGAATTTGAGCACAACAACGACCAACTGCGATATATTCTGCTTCTGTTGTGGATAGTGGGACAGAATTCTGCTTATTGCTAAACCAAGAGACTAGAGCCTTTTCTAATAAAGGACACGTGCCACTAGTACTTTTACGATCGACCTTGCATCCGACAAAATCAGCATCAGAGTAACCAATGAGGTCAAATAATGTTGATTTGGGATGCCATAGGCCCACTGTAACCGTACCCTTAAGGTATCAAAAGATACGCTTAACGGCGGACATATATGATTTCTTATGATTTGCTTGATATCTAGCACACAGGCAAACGCTAAACAAGATATCAGGGTGACTAGCAGTTAAATAAAGTAGACTGCGTATCATACCTCGATACTTACGTTGATCAACAGGTTTGCCGCTTTCATCTGGTTCTAGTTTGATTGTAGTAGCTATTGGAGTGCCGATTGGTTTGACGTTGTCAAGGTTAAATTTCTTCAGCATGTCCTTTGTATACTTTGATTGACAGATGAAAGTTCCATTTGATGTTTGTTTGGCTTGCAGTCCAAGAAAGTAATTGAGCTCTCCTATCATGCTCATCTCAAACTCGGTCTGCATACACTTAGAAAAATCTTGACAGAGAGTTTCATCAGTTGAACCGAATATAATATCATCGCCGTAAATTTGTACTAAAAGAATAGTGTCTTTGAAAGATTTTATAAAGATTGTAGTGTCAATTTTCCCTTCTGAAAAATCTTTATCAAGCAAGAAATTTCTTAGGCGTTCATACCAAGCTCTAGGGGCTTGTTTAAGGCAATATAGCGCTTTCTTGAGTTTGAAAACGTGTTCGGGAAATTTATAATTTTCAAAACCAGGGGGTTGTTTTATAAAAACTTCCTCCTTAATAAATCCATTCAAGAAAGCACTTTTAACATCCATTTGAAACATTTTAAAATTTTGAAAGTTAGCGAATGCACAAAGCATTCGAATGGATTCAAGTCTTGCAACATGAGCATACGTCTCATCGTAGTCGATACCTTCCTCTTGGTTGTATCCTTGAGCTACTAGACGAGCTTTGTTGCGTGTAACTGAACCATCTTCATTTACTTTGTTGCAAAAAACCCATTTCGTACCAATAATCGAATGATTAGCTGGCCGAGGAACAGGTTCCCAAACCTGGCTTCTCTCGAATTGGTTGAGTTCTTCTTGCATGGCAGAAATCCAAAACTCATCATTAAAAGCTTCTAAAACATTTTTAGGCTCAATTTGTTAAATGAAGGCAGTGCAAGCAATGGAGTCTCTAAATGATGATCGAGTACTTACTCCGCGTGAAATCACCTATGACCAAGTTTTCTAGATGTAAAGGATTGAAAGAGAATTTCTTTGGCAAGCCCTCAAGAGAATTGGTTTCAGTGGTGGTATTCATCGGCGTAGAAGTCGATGGCTCAATATCATCGTCAGGAGAGGCTGCTGCACTATTATCTTCATCAAAAGTTACATTTGTAGACTCTTCCACAATTAATGAGCGTTTGTTGAACACTCTATATCCCTTGCTCTTGGCAGCATAGCCAATGAAGATACCATCGTTAGCTTTTGCATCAAATTTGCCTAAGTTGTCTTTGTTGTTAAGGATAAAACATCGACAACCGAAAACTCTAAAATATAAAACGTTTGGAGTTCTTCCAAACCAAAGCTCATAGGGTGTTTTCTTCGTAATAGGATGAATGAGCACCCTATTTAAAATGTGGCATGCTGTATTGACAGCTTCAGTCCAAAAATATTTCGAAAGTAAAAATTTATTCAGCATGACTCTAGCCATATCGTCAAGAGTTCTATTCTTCCGCTCCACAACACCATTTTGTTGAGGAGTTCTAGGACAAGAAACTCATGATCAAAACTATTTAAATCATAAAACTTTTCAAAATTAGTATTTTTGAATCCGCCTCCATGATCACTTCGAATTCGAGTAATCATGTAGCCTTTTTCGTTTGAACCTTTTTAGCAAAAATTTTGAAAACAGAAATGGCATCACTTTTGTTTGTAAGAAAAAAAACCCAAGTAAATCTAGAAAAGTCATCTACTATAACAAAAGCGTAGAGTTTTCCTCCAAGACTGACTACTCTACTAGGACTAAATAAGTCCATATGAAGTAATTGCAAGGGTCTAGTAGTACTTACAGTGTTTATGGAATGAAATGAGGACTTGGTTGCCTTATTCAACTCACATTCGGCACATACCGTGTCCTTTTTGAATGTGATGCTGGGTAAGCCTCTAACTAGCTTCTTAGTCGATAGCCTGGATATAGTATCCATATTGGCATGACCAAGACGCTGGTGTCACAGTAATCTCTTATCCTTGTGAGCATAGAGGCATCTTCCTGCACTGTTAGTATCTCTAGATAGATAGAAAATGCAAATGTTATCCTCTCTTATCCTTTCAAAAGCGATATCTCCCGCTGACCTATCATAAATATAGCATTTATTTTGTCTAAAGTTAATATCATATCCATGATCAGCAAGGTGACTTATGCTGAGCAGGTTATGCTTTAACTCGGTCACTAGGCAGACATCCTTTATTACAGGAAGGAGGATGACCAATAGTACCATTACCTATGATATACCCTTTTAGGTTGTTGCCGAATGATACATACCCTTCTCTCTTCATCGATAGTGATACGAAAAGATTTGCGTCTTCCGTCATATGTCGCGAGCATCCACTATCGAGAATCTACTTACTTTTAGTTGAGGAGGGAAGGTCCACCTACATCAAGAGTAGATGTGACCTTTGGGACCCATGTTCTTGAGGGTCCAAAAAAGTTAGTTTTTGGCTTCCATGCATATATATATTCATATCTACTAATCTCCTAACTCTATATTATGGTGAGATGTGTCCATGTAATTCACAATAGGTGCAAATAGCATTCCTATTTATATTTGGAGCATGTTGATGATGTCTATATATAACATGGTAAGAGTGGTGTGGAGCAGCATGATAATGACTATATGTGGCAGCAGGATGATGATTATATGCAGTATGGTGGCAATTTTGTTTAAGTGCAACATAGTGATGATTATATCTATGTGTAGCATGGTGATTATGTGTCGTATTAGAATGATAGTTATGAAAAAAAATTCAACGTGCATATGGTTTGTGTGCTGTATGGAAGTGGGTGTACATGTAAGCATGTTTGCGTGCTGTAGGTGGATTGTAGGAACGAAATCGTAAAGCAGAATACTCTAAAGGGGTGAATAGAGTAGGCAGCGAAATATTGTTAATTAAAAACTTGTTGGCAGTTAGATCACAGATATAATAATAATCACAAAAGTAAATGACAGAAATTAAAAGAGATCAGAAGGAAAACGCAAACCCCAAGATTTATACTGGTTTCTCTCTTGTGAGGACTAGTCCAGTCGGAAGAACTCTAGCTTCTAGTTGAATCTACTATTGAAAAATCTCGCAAGTTTTCATACGAAGTCCTTGCAACTTCTACAGGCGCGAGCTTTGATACGAAGAACTCGACCAATTTCAATTGTGAAGAGTTGAATTTTCTATCAAGCCTCTGATTACAATCGCTCTGAAAGTTCTAGACCATACTGCACTGGCAAATCGACTAGAGGATTGTAACTGGCTTGGGATTTAAAAATGAAAGCTTTTAGAACTCTTTGGAAGAATGTAAGCTCAGGAAGAGAAGAGATTAAAAGTGAATTGGTGATTTGAAATGATCGAAATACTTCTCTATTTATAGTTTTTCCAAAGATAGAACTCTGACAGAATTCGGGCAAAATTCGGACAGAACTCTTTGTAACAAACCGCAACTGAAGGATGACCAAGTTCAAAATCCAACGTTCACTAACTTCCAAAAGGCCGAACTCTGGCCGAACTCTGGCCGAGTTCTGCTGGGGTTCTGCCAGTTCATTTTTGAGAAAATTAATTTTTGGCTTTTTAAAAAATCCTTTAGAAGCTTTTTGTAACAAGAATGCTTTTTCAAAAACATAGGTCGTTTGTAAAAGAATAGAATGGTTTTGAAAAACGTTTTTGGATAGCCTGTTTGCCAGTACGACTCGGTGTACAATGTATTCCTAGACTCATAAAATAAAAAAATATATTGCTTAACAGAAAGTACATTTGGAGTGGCAAACGGCTTCAGAACATCTTCGGTCTTGAACATAGTAAATATCCATTGTTGAGCAGTGTCCAAAACGTCGTAGGTAAACATCTGAGTTGACTTGTATTTATATCGAGACAGAGTTTGATCAAGTATTAAAATCAGGTTTGACCATGACCAATGGGCCAACAATCTCCCATATTTTAATAATTGACAAACCTTGCCGATATAACATCTAAGCATGGATCAAGTCAAAAAATAATCAAAAAGAAATTGTTCATAACCTGTATGCACGAAAATGTTAGATCTTATTTCTCTCTCCGGTTGTCACTTAGCAAAATAATTGCAAAAGAGAAAGCCCTCCCGCAATCAATGCATAAGTAACAAACGTGAAGAAACACAATAAAAATAATCATTACAGGCATGGTATAAACAGTAAATATAGTAAGAGAAACAGATAGACTATAGAACAACACAGACATGTATTTGTCACAGACAGTTTTTAATATGAAGAGATAGATAGTTCGAGAATAAAAACTGAAACAAATAAAGTGCTGAATAATAAACTAAGATGCCAAAATCGAGGCATAATCAAAACCATGTCTATGAATAGTCACATAATAGAAAAGTGTTGATAATAACTAAAAAGTACTGATAAAATCTTGGAATGTCGGAGCATTTCCAGTAAACATAATACAAAAGTAATAATCTCAATATCTAACATCTCAAAAATTATCATCATCCTCATCCTCATCATCAACGTCATCAGCTGCAGTTCCAGAATGTCCAAAAGGACCAACTCTAGAAGTACCAGTGCCAGAAGTGCGAGGAGTGGCACCAGCATAAAACTCACCGACATAGTCTCGAGGAGGGGCACGAGCAGTACGATACCAATCATCAGCGTTCCCTGGCTGGAACAAAGAGTGGAACGCCTCGTCGTCAATGCGGTAGCCAGAAACAAAAGGATCTCGAGGTAGAGAGCTAGCAGAATGACCCGTCTGCGCAAACCTCAGATCGGCGAAGGAGTTGGCAATCGCTTAGAACCAAGTCACATCACGAAACTCGTGTTCCCTAGAAGTCTCAACATAAAAGGACTGCAGATCTGATAAGTGCTGATGAATACCCTCAAATGTCATAGGGTAAGAGTAAGGAGGAACAGGTACTGTGGGAGTAGGTGCAGGAGGAGTAGGTGCATTAGGTGAAGGAACAGTGGCAATGCTGCGACGAAAGAGTTTAAGGAACTTGGGCTCGGGGTCGACAGCACAAGTAGAAAAGTCAATATCAAATCTCTAAAGATGCGAGGAATAAGCATCGCATAAGATAGCTATGGTCTCTCCCGCGACATCAACTCATCATCTGAATGATAGTCTTAGGGGCAGAAAATGGAATCCCCTTAAGAATAAGATAAGAGCAGAGAGCTCAAGTGCAGCAACATCATCTTAGAAGTAGAATTCGGAAGTAAGGTGGAATAGATGATGCGATATAATTCGTAGTTAAATAAGTTCAAATTATTAGCCTTGAACTTTCCAGGACGAGCGCGTGCGGGCGCACAAAGCTCATTCTTGAAACTAACGAGTGTCGTGCCATCGGGGAAATCAAAATCAGTGATGTCATCGAGCAGGACACCTTCGTTTGGGATACCAAAGATTTTCACTAACGTTTCATCAGTGAATTCGATATCGATTCCTCCGACACGTGTTCTCGCGATAAAAGTGTCTAACACAAAATTACAATAGAATAATCTAATGGCATTAGTGGCAATGGGGAAGTGTAAGGTAACAAAATATTGTAATCCTAATACCTCAAAGTAAGGATGGTGATCCAAAAAGATAGTCCATTTAATCGGCGATCCGGTACAAATAGTACGCATGATAAATCGGCGTACCACAATAAGGCTTGATCGAAAGTTTTAAAGTAAAACTAGTCCGACGCACCATCGTCCGATTGGACCGAAGAAAAGAGGCAATCCGTATGCGAATCTGAAGATGATGCCTCTTCACTTGCATTGGTCTTCTGCCTCTTGAAGGGATTGAACTTAGGCATTCTTTTCTAAAATTTTCTAGAAACCCTAAGTATTGAAAAGTGGAGGAGAGAAGGGATTATATCTTCCAAGAATTGGATATGTTGTAGAGGATGAAGTTCTCCGCACGAATCCAAAGTTTGGATGAGAAACTCCACACAGATTGGAAGAATAAGGATGGAGAAAAGCTAGGGTTTGGAGGCGCGCAGCTGCTGTTGGATGTAGTTTGGAAGAATGAAGAAGATGGGGGCCTCGGGTTCTGGCTGGTACATATATATACCCAGCCGAACTCTGGCCGAACTCGGACCGAATTCGGGCCGAATTCGCCAAGGGTTGCCTGGCTATATATATATATATTATATATATATATATATATATATTATATATATAAATAAAATATATATATATATATTTATATAGAAATATATATTTATATATATTTATATATATATATATATATATATATATATATATATCAAAAATAATAGAAATAGGACCATATCTTTTTCATTAGTTCGTTTCAAATGTTTAATTCAGAGTTTAGTAGTTTTAAATCTCAAATAATATAATTAATATTATTTTACAAATTAATATTCTTTACTCAGTATATGTCTCAGATTAGTTGTAGGAGTACTGTCCCGGCTAACGGAGGTTCACCGGGGAACTCTTAAGTACCGCTTCGCTTCGACCGTAGTCGTGGTGACAGACAGACTCTTTTTTACGCTTGTCTCAAAAACAGTTTATGAGTATCGAATAATTTAATTAATAAAACAAGATTAATTAATATTATTGACATCTAAAATGCCTAATTCTTGACGTAAATAATTGAAACGATCTTCCGCTAGAGGTTTTGTGAGTATGTCAGCTAATTGATTCTGTGTGTCTATGTATACAAGGTCTATATCTCTATTTTTCTGATGATCTCTAAGAAAGTGATGTCGAATCTCGATATGTTTAGTATGAGAATGACATACTGGATTCTTAGTCAAATTAATAGAACTAGTATTGTCACAGAAAATGAGTATGTGCGTAAAATGCAATCCATAGTCTTCTAAAATTTGTTTCATCCACCAAATTTGTGCACAACAACGTCCTGCGGCGATATACTCAGCCTCAGTTGTTGATAATGCAACAGAATTTTGCTTTTTACTAAACTCAGCCTCGGCGATATACTCAGACGCTAGTGCTTTTTCTATCTACTTTGCATCCGATAAAATCAGCATCAAAATAACCAGTTAGGTCAAACGACGTGGTTTTGGGATACCATAAGCCGACAGAAGAAGTGCCTTTAAGGTATCGGAAGATACGCTTAACTGCACACAAATGTGATTCCTTAGGATTTGCTTGAAAGCGTGCACATAAGCAAACACTAAATATTATGTCTGGTCGACTAGCAGTTAAATATAGTAAGCTATCGATCATACCTTGATACTTACGTATGTCGACGAGTTTGCCTTGTTCATCAATATCAAGCTTGGTTGAAGTCGACATTGGAGTGCTAAGTGGTTTTGCTGCTTCCATGTCGATCTTCTTCAATAGATCCTTTGTATACTTTGCTTAATTTATGAACGTCCCATTGTTGGTTTGTTTGATTTACAGTCCGAAAAAGAATTTTAGCTCTCCCATCATGCTCATCTCAAAGAGATTCATCAGTAGATCCAAAGATAATATCATCTACATAGACTTGAATCAAAAGAATATTATTATTCAAAGATTTTATAAACAAAGTAGTGTCAACCTTTTCCTTTGAAAAATCGTTATCAAGTAGAAAAGTGCTTAGACGATCGTACCAAGCACGAGGGGCTTGTTTCAAACCGTATAAAGATTTCTTCAACTTGAAAACATATTCAGGAAATTTAAAATCAGTAAAATCGGGTGGTTGAGCTACATAAACCTCTTCTTTTATAAAACTATTTAAAAATGCACTTTTGACATCCATTTGAAATAACTTAATATTATGAAAACATGCAAATGCACATAATATACGAATGGATTCTAATCTCGCAACTGGGGCATAAGTCTCATCGTAGTCGATACCTTCTTTCTGATTATATCCTTAAGCTACGAGTCGAGCCTTATTAGAGTCACTAAACCATTCTCGTTCAGTTTATTTCGGAATACCTATCGGGTGCCAATGACCGGATGATCAATAGGCTTGGGAACAAGTTCCCAAACTTGATTCCGTTCGAATTGGTTTAAATCCTCTTGCATAGCATCTAACCAAAAATTATTACTACATGCTTCATCAATATTTTTGGATTCAAACTGCGAGACAAAAGCAACACAAGAAGCTATATCTTTATTAGAGGAACGAGTACTTACACCCTTGGTAATCTCACCAATTACCAAGTCCTTTGGATGACTAGCCAAGAATCTCATCTCTTTTGGTGTAGTCTCAAGATTGCTAGTTCCGATTTTTTTGCTTGGAGGTTCATCTGATGCCTAATGTGATGGTTCTGCATCTTTGTGTGAAGGTTTTGCAGTACCTGTACATGGTACGATTATGTCTTCATTGTCATCATCGTCTAAGTATTGATTTAGCTCATCAAACTTGACGTTGATAGATTCTTCAATGATCATGGTTCTTTTGTTGAAGACTCTATATCCTTTGCTCTTTGCTGCATAACCTAAAATATACCTTCATCGACCTTTTCATCAAATTTACTCAAATTATCTTTAGTATTAAGAATAAAGCATTTACAACCAAAAATTTTGAAATAAGAAACATTTGGTGTTCTATCAAACCATAATTCATAGGGAGTCATCTTCGATATAGGTCGAATTCGAACCCTATTGAGAATATAGCATGTTGTATTTACAGCTTCAGTCCATAAGTATCTAGGTAGACTAAACTTGTTTAACATAACTCTAGCCATTTCAGATAGAGTTATGTTCTTACATTCCACAACTCTATTTTGTTGCGGAGTCCTAGGGCAAGAGAATTCATACAAATAATCATGTGTGTCACAAAATTGCTTGAATTCTGTATTCTCAAATTCGTCGCCATGATCACTACGAATGCGAGTAATCATGAATCCTTTTTCATTCTGTACTTTTTTGTAAAAGGTGACGAATTCTGATAATGTATCGTTCTTACGTGCAAGAAAATAAACCTATGTATATCTAGAGAAGTCATCTATAATGACAAATGCATATAACTTACCACCTAGACTAGCAATTTTGTTGGGTCCAAATAAGTCCATATGTAATAATTGTAAAGGTCTAGTGGTACTTACATCGTTCTTGGATTTGAATGCAGATTTGGTAGCTTTGTTCTTTTCACATTCACTACATACCGTATCCTTCTTGAAAGAGATATCCGGTAAGCCGCGTACCAACTTCTTCGTAGATAATCTAGAAATTGTATCCATGTTTGCATGACCGAGTCTCATATGCCATAGTTGACTCTCAATGCTTTTGGCCATCAAACATCTACCTGCTGTGTTAGCATCTTCTAACAAATAGAATACATATATATTATCTTCCCTAATACCTTCAAATATAGTGCTACCAGTTGAACTATCAATTATAGTACATTTATCTTTTACGAAGTTAATACCATAACCATGATCAGCTAAATGGCTTATGCTGAGCAGATTATGTTTTAACTCGGTAACAAGACAAACATCTTTAATCACTGGATAGGGAGCTTACTAATGTTACCGATATCGATTATGTACCCTCTCATTATTACCGAAGGAGACGTATCCTTCTTTATTCCTCTTCGACAGTGTTGCAAATAATGAAGTGTCACCGGTCATATGCCGTGAGCAACCGCTGTTGAGGATCCATTTGCTCCTAGCATGTGAAGGGCGTCCCATATAATCGCAAGCCATCAAGCACACATTTGTAACGTCATCTGATTGTTCATCTTCTGAGTCGCTGGCTTCACTTTCATGCCATATGCTTGTGTTGGCGTACTTTCTTGATGTCAATTTTTTCAGGTAGCCTTTGTCATATTTGCTATTTTTCTTTGATGATGATGCTGTTGGACAGTCTTTCTTCATGTGTCCTTTCTTCTTGCATCTGTAGCAAATAGGATCTTCCTCGTTGTTGTTGCTGTCTTTTTTCTCCTATTAAATCTCATGAACTTCTTGAATTTTCTTACCAGAAGAGCTTGATCTTCAGAGTCAGAGTTGCTGTCGTCGGAATCATCTTCGATGGTTCTTCTATGTTGAGCCTTGAGAGCGATCATCTTCTCTGACTTCTCCTTTGGTGTAGCATCTTCAAAGTCTTGAAGTTCTAACTTGTGAGTGAGTAGCTTAGCCATGAGTGTTTCTACTTGTGAGTGAGTAGCTTAGCCATGAGTATTTCTAGAGACATTGTTGAGAGGTCGTTCCCTTCAATGATTGTAGTTGCCTTTGGAATCCAGTTCTTTGTAAGTGCTCGTAGAAGTTTGTGAATCTTCTCATGGTTACTGTAATCCTTGCCTAGTGAAGACAGAGGATTTACAATATCCAAGAATCTTGTAAATATCTGAGTAATTGATTCACTTGGATTCATTTTGAATGCCTCGTACTCCTGAGTAAGTCTGCTGATCTTTGACTCCTTGACTTGAGTTGTTCCTTCGTGGGTTACTTCGAGAAGTTTCCATACTTCGTTTGATGTTGTGCAAGTAGACACAATGTTGAATTCAGTTCTGTCTAAGGCACAAAATAAAGCATTAATAGCACGTGCGTCAAGACTGACCTTTTTCTTTTCTTCCTCTGTATATTTGTCATGGGGTTTTTTAGCTAAAACACCATCAACATTAATACGAGGTAGCTTTTTATAGCCATCAATAACTACAGACCATAAGTCAAAATCAAAAGATTTCAGAAAGAAACTTATACGTGTTTTCCAATAAGTGTAGTTTCGTCAAACAGTGGAGGTCTGTTTGTGGCTTGACCTTCACTTATAAATTTCACAGTTGCCATGTGTAATGCTGTAATCTATATAAAAATTGAATATAACTGCATTTTTACCTTGCTTTACCTGTATCACCTGCTCTGATACCAATTGTAGGAACGAAATCGTAAAGCAGAATACTCTAAGGGGGTGAATAGAGTAACAGCAGAATATTGCTAATTAAAAACTTGTTAGCAGTTAGATCACAGATATAATAATATTACAAAAGTAATGACAGAAATTAAAACTGATCAGAAGATAAACGCAAATACCGAGATTTATACTGGTTTTCCTCTTGTGAGGACTAGTCCAGTCGGAAGAACTCTAGCTTCCAGTTGAATCCACTATTGGAAAATCCTGCAAGTTTCATACGAAGTCCTTGCAACTTCTACAGACGCGAGCTTTGATACGAAGAACTCGACCAACTTCAATTATGAAGAGTTGAATCTTCTATCAAGCCTCTGATTACAATCGCTCTGAAACTTCTAGACCGTACCGCACTGGCAAATCGAATAGAGGATTGTAACTGGCTTGGACTTTGAAAATGAAAGCTTTTAGAACTCTTTGGAAGAATGTAAGATCAGGAAGAGAAGAGATTGAAAGTGAATTGGTGATTTAAAATAATTGAAATACTTCTCTATTTATAGTTTTTCCAAAGACAGAACTCTGACAGAATTCGGGCAGAATTCGAATAGAACTCTTTGTAACAAACCGCAACTGAAGGATGACCAAGTTCAAAATCCAACGTTCACTAACGTTCCAAAAGGCCGAACTCTGGCCGAACTCGGGCCGAGTTCTGTTGGGATTCTGCCAGTTCATTTTTGAGAAAATTAATTTTTGGCTTTTTAAAAAATCCTTCAGAAGCTTTTTGTAAAAAGAATATTTTTCAAAAATGTAGGTCATTTGTAAAAGAATAGGATGGTTTTGAAAAACATTTTTGGATAGCCTATTTGCCAGTACAATGTATTCCTAGACTCAATAAAATGAAAATTTATATTGCTTAACAGGAAGTACATTTGGAGTGGCAAACGGCTTCAGAACAGCTTCGATCTTGAACATAGTAAATATCCATTGTTGAGCAGTGTCCAAAACGTCATAGGTAAACATCTAAGTTGACTTGTATTTATATCGAGACAGAGTTTGATCAAGTATTAAAATCAGGTTTGACCATGACCAATGGGCCAACAATGATGATGTGCTTGACTCTTTTGAGTAGTGTTGTGCTTTGTGTGTGTCTCATGTGATTGGGTTTGAGGTTGAGCAACCTGTTTTCCCAATCTAGTCTCTAATTTCTTAGAGGCAGCTTGCAGTTCATTAATCTTAGTATTCAAACCATAAATTTTAGTGATATAGATCTTGTGTCTATTCTTTTCTTCAACAAGCTCAGTGTTGAGCGCTGTGATCTCACGTGTTTGCTTTTCAATACGTGCTTTGGCATCATGTAGGCTTAATTTTAGCTTAGACACCTTATTTGTGACTTTCGTGGGTAAAATGTCTCTAATATTATCAAGTAAAGAAGAGAGATTTTGATTCTCGACTTCATACCTTTTGATCTCCTCCTTGGATTGTTTATATTTACTAATGACTTTCTTGTGGTCATTTAGTAATCATCGAATGCATCGCCAAGTTCATCAAAAGTGAAATCATGGAGAGTTTTGCTAGTTACCTTATCGGATGTTGCCATTAGGCATACATTGGCGGTGTCTTGAGGAGAGTCCTTTTCCTCCTTGGAGTCACTAGCTTCGCTTTCATACCAAATGCTTGTGTTGGCATATTTTCTGAGGAAGCCTTCTTGTATGGTTTCTTATATCGGTTGCTCTTCTTTGCGAATGGACAGTCTTTTCGGACGTGTCCAGTCTTCTTGCAGCCGTAGCATGTTGGCTCTTCATCGTCATCTTCTTGTGGTTCCTTCTTTCTTCAATTGAAGCGAATAAATTTCTTGAAGTTGTGGACAAGGAGAGCTTGATCATCACCTTCCGAGTTGTCGTCATCCGTCTCTTCAGGATCAGCCCTTCGACGGTGAGCCTTAAGGGCAATCTTCTTTGCCTTAGGAGCAAGCTCTTCGAAGTCTTTGAGGTCAAGCTCATGAGTCATCAGCTTTCCCATCAAGGTCTCCATGGACATTATAGTAAGATCATTTCCTTCAATGATTGCTATCACCTTAGGGTTCCAAATCTTTGGTAGCCCCCTAAGTAGCTTGCGGATCTTCTCGTGATTTGTATATTGTTGGCCGAGAGAGGACAAGGGGTTGATGATGTCGAGGAATCTTGTAAATATTTGTGTGATCGTCTTATTTGTCTTCATCTTGAATGCATCATATTCTTGAGTGAGATGACTTATTTTCAACTCCTTGACTTGGGTGGATCCTTCATACGTCACTTCTAGAAGTCTCCATACTTCGTGAGAGGTGGTGCATGTTGAGACCCTATTAAACTCATTCCTGTCTATTGCAGAAAATAAAGCATTAATAGCTCTCGCGTCTAGACTCGCCTATTTCTTCTCCTCATTAGAGTATTTGTCGTGGGGTTTCTCAACGAGATCACCATTGACAACTATCCTGGCAGGCTTTTTGTAACCATCTGTAACAATGGAACACAGGTCGAAGTCTAGCGACTTGAGATAAAAATTTACCCTTGTTTTCTAATAGGTAGTTTGTTCCATCAAATAGGGGAGGCCTATGAGTGGACTGCCCTTCACCGTGATTGGAAAACATGGGTTGAGTGGTTGTCATGGATCAGCTCTAGGATGTTAGTCCTTGATAAAAGAACAGAGCTCTGATACCAATTAAAGTACAGGTAGGCAAC
>JANAVB010044152.1:0-22655 GCA_029216955.1 Iris pallida | reverse complement strand
GGTTTAGGTATTTTGAAAAGTCCAATCTACCCCTATTTGGATGCCCTTTGGCTAATGAATCAAATGGAAGTGGTTTGGGTCAAAAAGGTCAAGTTTAAGTCACAAATCTAACCATTCTAATCAAGTAGGATTAGTTTAACTTACTAACTTAAATGGTAGATTTTGTGGGCCATGTCTAAATTAAGTTTGGGTCCCATCTAGATTCTAAGCTACCCGGGTCACTAACACAAGTCGGAGCGAGACGAAACTTAAACCTGACTAAACAAATCCAATAAAAACATTATCAAAAATATAAAATTTCCAAACACTACAACAAAATGACCTATTAATGACGCTTGATAAGGGGATTTCATGACGGCTGATAAAGAAGCGTCATCAAAGTTCAGCAGACTGTACATCTATGACGTTTTCTATAATAAGCGTTATTGATTGTCTCTCAGTAATACGAGCGTTGTATGAAAAAAATAAATTTTAAGTCGAAAACTCGACTCTTCCGCACTTTACTCCGCACTAAGTCGAAAAGTCTAAACCATTTCCTCTCCGCACTTACTCTCTTTCTCCTTCTTTCTTTTTCCTCCCGCTCCCAACTCCCTTCAGCCCGCTCCCGCGCTCCGAACTCCCCTCAGTCCGCTTCCCGCTCCCGATCAACTCCCCTCAGCCCGATCCCCGCTCCACTGCCCCAACTCCCCTCAGCCCGCTCCCCGCTCCCCAAGGTTTGTCCTAATTATTTCTTTTTTGTGCCCTAATTTCTGTCTGGACATGATTTTAGTCAAATGCCCTAATTTTTGACCTATTTTCTATTTCCTAGTTTTCGAAAGATGGTTGAAATCTTTGAATGCATGTTTGGAATCTTGAAAGAATTTTTTAACTAATTTGTGAGGCATTTTCTTTGTCCACGCATTGGTTCCTTCTTATTTTTTTGTTGGTTCTTGCAGTGTGGAAGGGTTAATTCCTTGCTTTGACGAATACTTACAAGTTGAACTTCATGGAGACACTTCGGGTAGCAAGGTTTGTTTTGGTTCATAGAGACACGTTCTTTTCAATTGCCCTATTTTCTAGAAATCATGGACAGAAAGAGATCAATGTCCCTGTAATGTCGGTATGACACGTTGAACACGGCATTTTTTATTCAAAATTACTCCAGTCACGCAGAAATCGGTACGTGTCCTGTGTATATGCCATGTCTGTCACGACCCACACCCTAGAGTTAGGGCACGAAACGTAACAACGCCCAGCCTACGCTGCAGTATCGGCGGGTAGAACGTGTCCTAGGTCTCATGCATCTAACAGTATAAGACTAAACAGTTTATACTCCCCGAATGGGGGTGACATAGCAAATGTAAACTCAATCACATCTAAGGTAGAGCATAAAGGAAGATAGATAAAACATGAATCAAAAGAGATACAACAGATAAAGTCTAAGTGTTTAAGATACAAACTCAGAATACATTTCAAAACTCAAATACAGTAATCCATAAATACAACTCAAGATGACTGAAAATAAACTATAAGCAAAAACCCTAGCTATCTATGCAACCTCTACTGTCTCCTCTAGGCTAGCAGGCAACCTCCAGGCTATCTGTAAAATTATCACGGGTCCAGTCAGGACTGGAGCGAGCACAGTACATCTCAACAGATCATAGCAGGTTAGAAAATAATCATGCAGTAAAACAAGATACATGATCTGAAGAAAATACAGTATGTAAACAGAGAAAGAGAACTGTAATAGAAATATCTACTAAACATAGAGAACTAACAGTGACTAGTGAGTCAGAGTAAAATATAAACATGTGAATGGCATAGGAGATCATGACTACAGCTAAGAGAGTGATTCATGACTACAGCTACTTGGATAATATTCACATGTCTATCTACTCCCCCATCCCTAATCAATACACAATCTGTTCAAGTTATGTTAAGATTCGTGAAACTTCATATGGCTCATAAAATGAGTGATACGTGAAGGTGATTTATGATGGCTCTGTGAACATGAGAGTACATGTGTCACAGCGATTCGTGAATCAGAGGAAGCATAGAGATACGTGATGATTCGTGAAACGCACAAAACATGTAGTATCTGATGCTCCCGAGGGGGATACATCTCATGAAAAGATCCATATAGTACCAATCGTGTGACCAACGTGACAGTATCAAGTAAAGTAATTTAAAGCAGGAAAAAATTCTAAACAGGATATAAAATGATCAGAGAATGTACTCGCCTGATATCTGAATGTCCAAGGTAAAGATACTGTCCGAGGAGGTGTCTGGCTTCTAATTAGAACAGCACAGTCACAACATATCCAGAAGGGTAATATAAAGCACTACAATGCATTATACATGAATCTAGGTCAAACTAGGCCAAAGTCAACTCTTGGTCAACTCTGGTCACTGCACTAGTCAACTAGGTCATGTCCTAACCCAGCAAGTCCTACTAGGCCTAACCAAGACTATCCTAGAAAGCACACATCAATACAAGGCTATCAAGCCAACTACGCCTAACTCTATATAGCATGCAATTATTCAATACTCAAATAGACAAGAATTCACATTGGATATACACTAGGTAATCTATTACTTTAAGCTATATATGTCTATACTATATACACATGCATATATTGGTATCAACTTAGGTCTATAATCATGGCATTTCAAATGGTTATATAAACTTATATATTACAACACAATATGCTAACATATATAAATATACATACATAGCTAAGTTAACTATATTCATAAATACTTATTAAGATGCTATGTGTGTATGTGAACATGGCAAAGGGGCAAGTGAGGGTTAAATGGGCATAAAGTGTATACATATCAAAGAGTGTCAAAGTGTAAGTGAACAAAGTGTCAAGTGTGATAGTGTCAACATAGTGTAAGGGGTACATGAGGTATATAGGATTTGTGTTAATATAGAACATACATCTCATTAACTTGTATATTGCATACATTAAATCTATATTACATTACATTCATGCTTGCATTCATTCATCATTCATTTATTCTCTTGCACCTCTATATGCACCATACATTACATTCTATGGAACCTACATATCATTACAAAGCCATACTTATACATGCTTATATTAGATAGGATACTTACGACTCATACATCATTTATTTAAAATTTACTCATGCTTGCATTCTCTACTTAATTACATAATGTATATATATTAACATGGGTTAAATCAAATAGAACATTATATTACACACAAGGGTGCACAAAATGCTATGCCGAATAGTAAACTCTATAAATCATACTGTACCATCTCAGCATGATTAAAATCTAAAATTAAAATATGTTATAGATCTATGTGTTAACTTTTCGAAACTTCAAACGGATCACGTTTTTCGTTTCCGAAACTCCCGGAATCGCAAAATGCCGAGAACGCGTTTGTCTTTCGTACAGCTGACACACACAAATAATTCTTCAGAAAGTTACAGAAAGAATTAGGCCTATTAATACATGTTTTGGAAAGCTAACTTCAATACGCTTCTTTTAAAAAAACGAGAGATTAAACCGAGCTTTGAGCTAGAAGTTATGTCATTTCTAAGTTAGGGCTGAAATTAAAAACGTGGATAAAAATCATGACGGATTTATGTAGTTTGAGACAAAGAACACAAGTATAACATAATATTCAAGAACTCACTCTCTACACTAATATATATATATGAGACACTATAGAACACATCTCCAATACAAAATATGAGATTAAGCATGTAATAATTCATTCATACATAACAACAACACAGTGTGTCCAAATTTGGGATTTTCCCACATGGACACAACCCAACACAAAGGACACTCCTATGACCTCCAAATAGCACGAAATGGACACAAATGGAGATACAATCATGGGGGTCATCCTATGGGTTTAAAATATACGACTGCATGAGGAAATAAAAAGGAGAAGGGATTTATACCTCCCGGTAGATCGAATCGAAGAAAAAGCCTTCCCGGAGCGACACCGACACGTAGAGATTCCAAAAGGACACGAACGAGCTATGAATCCTCCCAAACTTGGGTAGCTTCCTCCTTGGCTAGAATGGAGAAGGAAAGAAGAAGATTTGGTGGTGAAATGGAAGGATTTGGTGGAGAAATTGCTAGAGATTGCTCTCTAGGAATTTGGGAAAGAACAAGAGAGAGAGTGTGGATGAGAATAATGAAATGAACTGAGCATATCTTCTCCAAAGTGGCTGGCCATATGGGGCTATTTGTCCTATTATGGTAAGGTCCAAATGCCCCAACTAACCTATTCTATGAGTATTAGGAAAGGGCTAATTGGTGGGGCTAATTAGTCATTCTAAAGTCTCTAATCACACTAACCTTATCCATAATAATTAGTCTAACCTCTAACTAAATATTTCTATCATGTGGACTAAATTAATATCATGTGGTCATGTCTAACTAGTGTGGGGTCCCATAGAGTCAAACTACCCCCGGGTCCCCGTTTCAAGTCGGATTGAGTTGAAATTCGAACCCGACTCAAATAACCCTAAAACATATCATAATAATAAAATATATCAAAATAATTCAAAGAGGTTAAATGAAAATATCTTAGCCAAAAATGACATTAAATATTATAATCACATGGTTAGGCTCTAGGTCAAACAGTCTCTAGGGTTTCACTAGCAAAACGTCAAAACCACAAGTCATTGATTTAAATAATTTAAAATGATTTAAAATCACCAAAATTATACCATGAATTAAATATCATTATTAAAATAATTATAAACACGAAATTTCAAATTACCCTTATTGGGAAACTGGGTGCTACAATGTCAATTGTCTTTAAATCAAGTCTTGTTCTTCTTAGATTAAATTACTCCAGGCAATACAACTTATTTTTTACAGTATGCACGTTGCTCATGCATTGAGGGTGGAATGGATCTTTGACATCATTATATGCAATTGTTTGACTGTACATCTTAGATTAAATGATATCGATCATGTTGGATGTGAGCGTTGACCAACTCTTTTTTAGGTTTATTGACCCTCTTTTGTAGTTATATGATGATTCATATAGACTTTCTCATATATATTCTTACATATTTTGACATTTTGTTACCTTTTATACCCTATCACATATAGGAATTGTAAACCATTTTCTGTTTTGTAAATAACGAAATGAACTATTCCTAAGTCATGTTCTTCTTCTTTTTAACTCTAGCAATTAAAGTTATATTCTGGAATCAACCTTCTCCACTTTTATGAGTCTGAATTTATTAGCCATATCTACTTCACATTGGCCATTCTGGAATCAATCTTCTCCGCATTTAGCTTGAAATGAAACGTTCAAGTTACAATCACTTATTCGGTGTTTTGCTTTATTATACAGAGGAATAGATCTTGGATGACAAAGCACCTATTATCGGAAGAATATAGAGCCGGAGTTGATGAATTTATGGAGCATGTTAAAGCTAGTGGGATGATCTCGACTTCATTATGAGTCCATGTAATGAGTGCGAGAATCTCTATAGTATGAGTTTACAAGATGTAAAATTTTCATTTGACGACATTGGTATCGATCCAAGGTATACTACTATGGTATGGCATGGGAAGTTGATCTAATGAAGTGTGTAAGGATACATGTGCGTCTATTTATAAGGACTATGATATGGATACTTTAAATGATGTGGCAGATACACTAGAGATGTTCCATGCATTAAAAGGAACGCATTGAAGGAGATATGAAGAGGACTTAATTCATTGCTTGATGATGCTAAGAAACCATTGTATAATGGTTGTAAAAAGTATACGAAGCTATCTGCGATAGTGAAGCTCTTTAGTATGAAGGCCAAGAGTGGTTGGAGTGATAAAAGCTTTCAGATGTGTTGAAATTGTTCGTCGACATGCTCCGGGAGAAAATGAATTGCCTGTAACTACTAGGGAGGCTAAGCTTTGCTTCTCAATATTTGGAATGGGATATAAGAGAATACATGCATGTCCGATGATTGCATACTCTATAGAAAAGATTATGAAAATGCAACCTCATGTCCTACGTGTGGAACGTCGAGATATAAGGTAAAGAAAAATATGTCTGAACAAAGTCAGGAAAGAGCAAAAGAAGGGCATCCCAGCTAAAGTTCTATGTTACTTTCTACCCATTTTATGCTTAAAAGGTGGTTTCAATCGGTACAAACATCAAAGAATTTGACATGGCATGTAGACGAAAGGGAAGTTGATGGCCAATTACGTCATCCCGCAGATTCACCGACGTGGAAGACAATTGATGATAAATTTCCATAGTTTGCAGCAGAAGCAAGAAACCTTCGACTCTCTCTTTCAGCCGATGGGATTAATCCATTTAGTTCACTCAGTAGTAGGTACAGTTGTTGGCTTGTAATGCTAAATACTTATAATTTACCACCTTGGTTGTGTAGAAGAGAAATTTTCACATTGTTGATATCAGGCCCCCAACACCTGGAATGACATAGATGTTTACTTACACCATTGATTGAGGATCTCTAGTTGCTGTGGAAGGATGGAGTTGTGACTTACGACCCTATCGGCAAGAATCTTTTATATTGAGAACTGTATTGTTATGGACTGTTAACGATTTTCCTACATATGGCAACTTGTCTGGTTGTTGTGTGAAAGGATATTTTGCTTGTCCAATATGCAACGAAAATACTTATTCAGATAGATTGAAACATTGCAACAGAACATTTATACTGGTCACAGAAGGTATTTTTGCCGCATAACCATTCTTTTCGATCACAAAGAAAGGCATTTAATGGTGACAAAGGGTTCGGAACTCATCCTGAACCATTAAGTGGGGAACAAATATTAATAAAGGTTGCGGGATTCCCATTTCTTGGGGGAAAAAGATGTTCTAGAAAAAGATATCAGAGAAGAAGACTTCAAAGAAGAAGAAGAAGCAGAAGGGCAAAAAATTGACACCAAAGAAGAGGAAAAAAGAAGTACAAAAAGATAAAGTTACAAGTTGTTAGAAGAAGAAATCCATATTTTTTGAGCTAGAGTATTGGAGATATATTCCTATTAGACATAACTTGGATGCCATGCACATTGAGAAGAATGTCTACGATAGTATCATTGGGACCATTTAAATATTTCTGGAAAAACAAAAGATGGGATCAATAGTCGCAAAGATCTTGTAGAGATGGGCTTAAGGAAGAATTGGACATCACAATAAGAAAATGGGATTTATCTTCCAGCTGCATGTTTTCTTTCGAGGCAAGAAAAAGAATAGTGTGTCAAACTTGCATGACCTTAAGGTCCCAGATGGTTACTCTTCGAATTTTAGATGTAATGTCTGGAAGATCTAAAGTTATATGGTCTCAAATTCCATGATTGTCATGTTCTAATGCAACAACTACTTCATGTTGCAATACGTGGTGTGTTGCCAAAGCATGTGAGATGTGCTATTATACGAGTATGTTTCTTCTTTAATGCCCTTTGTGCCAAAGTCGTGAATGTACAAAATTGAAAGAAATCCAAATAATCTTGTGATCACATTGTGCTTATTGGAAAATATTTTCCACCATCATTCTTTGACATAATGGTACATCTAATGGTGCACCTTGTCAGGGAGGTCGAACTTGGCGGTCCGGTTTTTTCCCGATGGATGTACCCACCAAGAGGTTGGTCTAGTCTGAACTTTGCTTTCATTATGTAGTAACATGATGATTTTGTAATCATTTTATCTTTATCATTTTGTTCATTATAGGTTTATGGGTGTGATAAAGGGTTATGCGAGAAATAAGAATCGTCCTAAGGGTGTATTGCACAATGCTATCGCAGAGGAAGCCATTGAGTTTTGGTTCAGAACATCTAGAAGAACAACCCGCCATTGGAGTTCCTTCTACGAAGAATGAGGAAAAACCTATAGGAAAAGGAAATATCTGTGAAGTTGACCGCTTATCTTTGGACTAAGCACATCTTTATGTGTTGCACAACATAAATGATGTTCAACCTTATATCGAGTAAAGATGTCTATATTACTCTTTACTTAGTTTTATCTTTGGACCAAGCACAACTTTTTTTTATATTTCGCTTTGTTATTAACAAAATTCTACTATTACTTGATAGGGAGCACGAGGCTTACTTGAAAAGCTGCACCCTCGTAGAGTGAAAATTGCAAAATGGTTAGAAGATGAGCACAATCGCAGCTTTATTAGTTGGTTACGATCAAGGGTATTGATTAAGCTACTATATTTTATGTTCTACTTAGTGAAAATAAAATATTAAACTTAGAAAAAAAAATAACAGGTTGAGGCTGCGCAAGAAGACCGAACTAGCAATGTCTCCGATGAATTAAAATGGATAGCTCAAGGACCTCGACATCACGTGACTAAGTTCCCAGGTTATGCAATTAATGGGTGTCACTATCAAACGAAAGATCGTGACGACGTACGAGTCAAGCAAATAGTGGAGTGACTCTAGTGGCAAAGACTTTTCAAGTTGCTAGCACAAAGGCAACAATCCCATCATCTCAGATTTGACATTTTACGGTGTTATCAAAGAGATTTGGTTGCTAGACTATTTCTTTTTCTGGATTCCCGTCTTCAAGTGTGATTGGGTTGACAGCAAGAATGGTGTTAAGGTGGATGAACTTGGTTTTACATTGGTCGAGCTTGGTAGAGTTGGCCACAAGTCTGACTCTTTTGTTTTGCCCTCTCAAGTAAAGCAAGTATTTTATGTTCCTGATCAATTGGATGAAAATTGGTCAATCGTTTTATCGGCTCCACAAAGGACTTATTATGATGAAGACAATGACGACGAGGGAGTCGATTGTTTTGTTACAGATGAAACTTGCAATAAGTACCAAATTTTGAGTCATTTGATGTTGTTGATGAATCACCCTTGACCTATTTACGTGAAGATTGCGAGAGAACTTGGATTGCACAATCCAAATCTTCTTGTTGAAATATTGTTGCAAGTGAATTGTTTAAGGAAATGTTGCTGCAAGTCTGAAATATTGCTGCAAGTGAAAATTACTCTAGTGACTCTATTTTGAGAACTGTTTCAAGAACTGTTTCATGGAAATCCCTTATCTTTATTGTCTTAATATGTGTTTTTTTCTTCTCAAAACTGTAGTATATTTTTATCTCAGAGTATATGGGAGAAACTGTAGTCTATTTTGATCTAGAATTGTCTTAATATGAACTGATTTTAGATTGAACTGAGATTCAAATTGAACCTGAGAATAGAATTGATTTGAATGTTTAAACTGAGTTGGCTTGAAAAACCTGAGAATGGGGTTTCATATATCAAACTGTGGTTGGGTTTTACTTTTATATTGTTAACTGGTATTCTTAATCTCATATTTTGTTACTTATATCAAACCTGAGAATGGGTGTATCTCAGATTTGTTAGAATTATCAGGTTTGATCTTCTTAATCTCAGATTTGTTAGTTGTATCTCAGTTTTCAAGCACATTTTATGTTTCATGCTATTTCAAGCACATTTTAGCAAGATTAATATGAATATAATTATGCCATTTATTTGTTACAGGCTACAAAGCACAGTGAGGATTCCGGGGAACAAAATTGTAGCCGGAAAAAAGGTAGAGGGGCATCAAAATCCAAAAAAGTCAGCAAATCAAAGATGATGAAGAGAGGATAAAGATCATTTATACGATGTTGGGCAACCAATTGGTGAAAGGAAATTAATTTGGCACGTTACTGCGGCATCACAGTAAAGTCTTAGTAAAAATAACTTATCCAAATTGGCATAAAGTGCCAGAATCAGTTAAAAGGAGCTTATGGACTGCTATTCAGGTAAAATAATGTGTGTTCCTGAGAATTTCAGTTTGAATGTTCCTTTGTATGTCATGTTTCTTGATATTGAATTAACTATGCAATGTTTGTTCCTGAGAATACAAGGCTGTTAATATATGTAATATTTGTTTCCTGAGAATTTCAAATGTCACACTGTTATCTCTAAACACACTGTCACTCACACTCACACACAGGATACAGGACACACTCACACACAAGACACACACACACACAGGACACACACACACAGGACACACACTCAGACACACTCACATACAGGACACAGGACACACTCACACACAGGACACACACTCACACACAGGACACACACTCATATACAGGACACAGGACACACTCACACACAGGACACACACTCACACACACACACACACTCACACACAGACACACGGACACACTCAAATGTTTGTTCTCTACTGCTACTTACTGTCACTCACACTCCACACAGGACACACATTTTAGACTCCCAGCCTGTCACAATTCTGAGAACCCAAACCTATCTACTGCTCACTGAATTCTCTACATAACACCACACATGTAAAACTGGAAACCTTATCTACACCATATATGCATTGCCTGCACATATATGCATTGCCTGCTTTTGATAATGTGTTTTTCCTGAGCTTTAGATTTGTTAATTTGGTCTTGCATATATGCATTGCCTGCACATAAGAGCTCAGGTCTGGACATCAAGTTCAGATAAGTGAACTAAGTTCAGACTTGAATTCACTTGTTCACTACACCATTGAATGCTTGAATTCAAGTCTGAACTTATTCAGACTGGAATGCTTTACATGTTATGCACTCATGTATAGATGCTGAATATTTATTTTCTGTTGTAGGCCAAATTTGACTTGGATCCAAATAGTCAAGCCTTTGTGTTAGCATCCATGGCTCGGAGTTGGAGGGCATTCAAAGGTCAACTCACAAAGCATTGGATTTATCCGAATGAGGGCAATCGTGAGCTTCTCAAGCATCCTCCACCAAAGTAATCGGGGATCTTGAAACAATCTGTGTGGGAGGAATTCGTCAAAAGCATACTGTCTGCAAATTTTAAGGTTAACGTGTCAAAATTATTTTTTTATGCATAACAAGGATGACTAGGTCCCTATTATATATATCTTATTTCTTCTCTACCTTCATGTGTTGTAATCATAAGAAAATGAGCAAGGAGCAAAGTGCACGGAGAGCCAAGGGCAAGTTTCCTCATCGTTTAAGCAGGAAGGGATATGCCGGTCTTAAAGAGGAGCTGGTAATGCATATTTTATATTAGTTAACATGATTTACATGTGGACATATATATTATTATAACGTGGTTTTTTCTTTCAAAACAGCGACGACAGTTGGGAGAACAAAATATAGATGACAGAAGTTTTTTTTGGACAAAAGCACGAGTTAGTAAGGACGGTACATTTACTGACGATGGGACCAAGGACGTAGCTATGAAAGTGGTGAGTATATATCGTCCAGTCTATTAAGGAATCCTGCTTATCAACATGCTTATATTTCTAAAACCTTGTACTTTTTATAGGAGGAATACATCAAACAAAAGGAAGATGGGAGTTTGGTGACCGAAGGAGCTTCGGATATTCTAACCTTGGCGTTGGGCACTCCCGATTTCGGGACGTATTCGGGGTTTGGGATTAGGACCGACACCAACCTATTTCAAGCTTCCAAAACGGGGAATGAAAAAACAAAATGAACTACTCAAGTCCCAATTGGAAGAGGAGCGTAAACGGAGACAAGAATTGGAGATCATGCTAAAAGAATTTCAAGCCCAAGGAGCTTCACAAACATCTGAGAAGGTTGCTTCCAATACCAAAGGAAGTGGTAATAGGAAATATATAATGTCTCGTAAGAATGAACACGAGTCTCTTGGAAACAAGAGTCCATCATATGGTTCTAAGGTAATGCTTATTACAGTTAGTTCCATTTCGTCTAATAAGCTTTTTTTCTTCTATTTTTGTCTAATATGTTTATTCTAATATGCTTTTTTATCTTCTATCTTCTTTGAAAAGCTGAAACAGAAAAAAAAAGTTAAGCGAGCAAAAATTCATAACATATCCTACATCAGACATTGGCATGGTAAGTTCATATATTCAATACATAATCTTTATTCAACAACTTAATTATAACATGTAGTAATTATATCGAGAATAACTGTTTCTTATTTTGTTTAGGGAACCAAATGTAAGCTAGCAGTGGGCACAAAAGAAAATATTGTTGCCGAAGGAATTGTCTTTGAAGGGTGTGGACCAAATGAGAAAATTCATAATGTTGAATTAGGAGAACATAATGTTTAGGGTTTCAATTATGAAAGTCCTTCAACCTACTATGAGCCTTCCCGTGCCACTTCATGGAGAAATGGAAGTTGTTAAAGATGCAATTGGGTCTTTAGTATCTTGGCCCAAAGAGTTTATTGTTAGTGGTCTTGAGGTAATATTATTTAATGCTAGTGTCAATATCTTTATGAAATTGTCGAAAAAAATTCAATATGCAACAGGTAAGTACTAAACCAATTGAATCTGACAATGTTCAACCTTTGAAGGTTGCTCGCTGTGGTAGGGAGATAATTGACACTTTCGGAGAGATGGTAGAAACCATTAAGGATACCGACCCTCACCTTAAAATACCATTGGAGGAAGGAATGTTCGGAAGCTTTAATCCATCTTGTTATCTTTCTAAAATCGTTCTGCTGGAGTTATGTAGGATGCAATGGCTGGATGTGAATCCTGTTGTTGCCTACATGAGGTAAGAAATATGAAATTTATATTCTGAAATTTTGATTTTGAGATTGACGCCATATTTAACTATTCTTTTGGCTTTAGGTTTTTGCTTGAAAAATTTCCAAACTCTCGGGAGTTTTTGATAATGTTCAACCCTTCTCCTATGAGTAATGCATCCGGGCCTGCAATAAGCAATCTGGTTAGAAAAAGGCTCCAAGAGGCTAAAAAAAAAATCCAAATTTGCTTCATTCCATTCATCTACAAGGAGTAAGAAGTTTTAATCAAGTAGCAAGATTTTTCTTTCCTATTCAATAACCAATGTGCTTTATTCCATTCATGTTCCCTTTAATGTAGGAAGCATTGGATTCTAATTGTTGTTGACCTCTCTACCTTTAATGTTTACTGGTTGGACTCGCTGTGTTTTAAACCGAAAGGAGATATTAAGTTGTTTTTCAATACGTGAGTGAAATTATTATTGTTATTGTTAATATTTTAATACTGTGTGTGTATATTCTGATGTTAGTATATACAATTATTTTCTACTAGTGGCCTCAACACAGGATATATTGGTGGTAAAAGATCAAATAAAAGTCCTACTTGGAAATTATCCAAGGTAATCAAACTAATATATGACTTATTATAATCATGGACATTATATTCTCTTACAAATAATATCTTCGTGTAGGTCCCGAAATAACCTGGAGGTTATGAATGCGGATATTTTGTTATAAAATATATGCGGGATCTCATGGAAGACCCCTCTCCTACTATTGAGTCAAAGGTAAGTTGTTCATTAATTTAATTCTTAATTACTTTTCTGAAATTATACAAACTAATGTAACTATTTTTTGACTTTTTAGCTAAAAAAATTGGTTGGAAAATCAACATACACGTATGAAGAAATAGATGACGTCCGATGCGAATTCATCGAATTCGTTGCCAATCACATGGATACATGAGGGTCAAGGTAATATCCTTAACAAGATCCCCTCCCTTTTACCTGCTTTTACTTCTAACTCTGTTCTGCGCCTATACAAGATGTTACTGTAATTGGTCAGAACATGGTATCCCCTTATTAATCTAACCTTTGTTCACTAAAGGTGTACTATATGGGAATTGAAGGTTATTTCTTGCAAGGTACAGCAGACAAGCAGTAAAGGGATAGAAGTATCTAGAGTATGCTTGACAACAACCCAGTACCTATCCCTTTACTGGAACACCCCTCTATCACGACACACATGGTGAAACACATGCCTATATGTACCTGTCATTGACACTTATACCAACTTGACACACAAAGCTGCTTATGGATGAATCACTTATACATGGCCTCCTAATCTCTTACACATGTAATTCCCATGGCTGTGCCATAGTTCTTCGTCTGCCTCATGTGCAGAGATCTCTGATACCCTACCTGTCCAATTCGACCATTGATACTCTAAGGGGACACTAAGTTACCTAGATTGCATGTACCTGTCCATATGTGTATGTTGTTGACCTAAATTTGTTCACAGGTCTTGCATACCTGTCATACTCTAACATAAAACAAATACTCACTCATTAACTGGCACTGGCTCACTGCTTGCGTAGGCCTATGGCCAAGAGCCTACAACAGGTCAAGCTGGAGGGGGAGAATGAGTCCCATGCTGCTGCTAATGTAGCCTACTGCTTTGGCCTGGCCTGCTGCCACTTGCCCTACCTGCAGGAAATAGCCTCAGGCCTTAGCCCAACATCTGCTGCATCAGTAGCCTTAGCCAACATCTGCTGCCACTTGCCTACAGCAGGTCAAGCTGGAAGGGGGGAATGAGTCCCCTGCTACTGCTAATGTAGCCTACTGCTTTGGCCTGGCCTGCTGCCACTTGCCCTACCTGCAGGCAATAGCTCAGGCCTTAGCCAACATCTTTTTGATAGTTATACATATATATACACAAGATGAATCTGACAGAAACTCCATAATAGTTTCCCACAACATATGTTGAATTGTGATCTTAATATGTTACATATATATACATCATTATATCACATTATTAAACCTTATTTTTTCTAGGTACATGTGCTATGGATACAGGTCTTCATGGGACTAAGTTGTATGTTATGGTGTGGGATATTTTCATGTGGATAGTTTTGATGTAAAGTGTACTAGCTAACTCTATATATTTTTGAGAAGATGTATATATATGGCCTGAGAAATGTAGAATGATAGATAAAGTGTACTCTATTTTGAGACAATGGAATGTACCCTATTTTGAGACAATGTACCCTATTTGAGACAATGAAATGGAGATTAATGTTACATTTCAATATTTTGTCGTGCATTTGGTTCAAAGTGGTTGTTTTCGAATTGAATTGAGCAGTGTTTGGAATGTATAACATGTAGTATAGAGCGTTATAAATGTGATACAAATGACCAATCATAACGCTTTCAAAATGTCCTGACTTCCAACCATATTACATATTCATAACGGTTTTACAAAAATATTCATAATGCTTTGAAAATAAAACGTAGTAGAAATCGAGTCTATTAATGACGTTTTTGGACGATTTATCCATAACGCTTTGAAAAACATTTATAACACCCGATTTCATAACGCTTGGATTGAGAAAAAAAGCGTCATGGTTCTTAATTAATGACGGTTTTTAGCCGTCATTAAGGGTATTTTGGTTGTAGTGAAACTATTAAAAAAATAAAAAATGACCAAAATATCCTTAGCCTAGAAAATAGAAATTTGCTAATCTAAACACTTGGTTAAGTTTCCGTGGTCATGGTTAGTCTCTAGGCTAAACAGTTTCTAGGATTGTACTAACAAAACACCAAAATCACAGTACACCAATTTAAATGGTATTAATTAAATAAAAATTTACCAAAATTATAAAAAAACTGAGAAATGAAAAAATTATCCTTGATTTTGAAAACAGGTAGTTACATATTCTATTTCCAAAGCTTTAAACTTAAATATCTAAGTCAACTCAATTTTCTAAGCGCCGATGGTTTCTGAGTAGGAGTTTCGAGTTGTACAAGCTTGGCGTATTAAAAGTTTTCTCAAAGAAAGGTGTTGAAGTTTATCGTGGGCTTCGGATAAAAATATGACGGTGGTGAAGTTGGTATGTTCTTCGGTACAAAACACGTGGTGTAATCTCTATTCAAAATAGTGGATTCAAACATCGGGTCGAGACTCGAGACTGGAGTAGTCCTCATAGAGGGAAACCAATATAAATCTGCTGTCTCTGCGTATTGCTTTCTCGTCCTGATTTTACTGACTAACTTGCAATCATTTCATATTGATATTACTTCACCTGCTTAGAGTTAATTTTTAATTGCTAAATTCTCGCGTGTACTCTATTCACCCCCCCTCTAGAGGTACCATGTTATATAATTGGTATCAGAGCGGGTTTCTCTCGACGGAATTAACACTCCTTGAGATATGGCATCCCTATTTTTAAGCAACGGTGAGTGAGGTCAGTCAACTAATAGGCCACCTTTATTTGATGGCACAAATTACACGTACTGGAAGACACGGATGAGCTTTTTCCTCAAGTCACTTAATTTCGATTTATGGTCAATTTTCGTCAATGGTTATAGGAAACGTCTACCTATTACGATAGATGGTGTTCTAGTTGACAAACCATTTGATAGATACACCGACAATGAAAATAAATAAGCTAGTCTTGATACAAAGGCCATCAATGCTTTATTCTGTGCTATTGATAAAAATGAGTTCAATAGAATCTCTACATGTGTCACATCCAACGAGGTTTGGAAACTCCTTGAGGTTACTCATGAAGGTACTTCACAAGTGAAGGAATCCAAAATCTCACGACTTACACAAGAATATGAAGCATTCAAAATGAAGCCTAATGAGACTATTACTGCTATGTTTACTAGATTTTTAGATATTATTAATCCTCTAGCTTCCCTTGGCAAAGATTACAGCGATCAAGAAAAGATTCAGAAGATTCTTCGTGGACTACCAAAAAGCTGGAATCCAAAAGCAACGGCCATAATAGAAGGAAATGATCTCTCGATAATGAGCCTTGAAACCCTGACTGGAAAGCTCATGACACATGAGTTGGACCTTCAGGATTTCGAAGATCAACCTCCGAAAGAGAAGACAATAGCATTCAAGGCAAATCACAAAATAATCTGACGATGAGAGTGAATCAGACGACTCGGACAACGAGCAAATGGCCCTGATAACAAGGAACTTCAGAAGATTCCTCAGACGCGAGAAGTCAAACAAGAAGAAAAATGACTTCAAAGATGACGAAGTACCAATCTGTTTCAGCTGCAAAAGAACAGGTCACATAAAGAAGGATTATCCTGTTATAAGAAAAGAAAGCAGACATGATCAAACAAGCAGACACGATCAGACAAGCAAGAGAAGGTCAACAACAAAAAACTATGCAAACACTAGTATATGGTATGAAAGCGAGGCTAGTGACTCTAAAAAAGAAGACAACTCTCAGAGCTCAGCAAACCTATGCTTCATGGCTACAGATGCTAAGGTAATAAATAACCCTCTCTATGAAGAATTTACTTTTGATGAATTATGTGAGGCTTTCTATGATCTATTGGTCGATCAGAAGAAATGATAGACATGTACAAAAGTGCTAAGAAAGAGCTAAAATTTGTACAGTCTGAATTTTCAAAGCAATCTAGGATCTTAGAAGATATTAAAGATTCTTCTATTGACACCAATGAGATTACTTCTTTAAGGCTAAGTCTGCATGATTCTCTTAAAAAGCTTGAAAAAGCAAATAAAAAAAAATACAAAACTTAACGGTCTCTATGAATTATAGAAGAAGAAGTATAATATTGCTATTCAAAGAGTAGATGCACTCACGACCAAATTAAATGAAGCCAATGACAAATCTAAAAAGTTAGAGATAAAACTGGAAAACAAGTCGCTAGACCAATTGCTCAGAAAAATACTAGTCAGAAGGCCAAACACAAACACCACACTAACAACACGATGATAATGTTAGAAATCATGCTTATATATACAGTTTCCACACAACACGAGTACACACACCTTTTTAAAAACTCAAAAGCATATTTTTCAAACAAAACCTAACAACCAACACTTCTGCTACATGTCATTATTGTATATTAAAAGGACATGTGTCAACGCAGTGTAAGATTAGAAAGCTAGTAGATATGAATGTGTATAAATGGGTTCCAAAGGCTAACACATCAGGACCCTCAAGAAAGTGGGTACCAAAGGTTACATCTTCAACTTGTGTTGTAAGTGGACCCTTCTCCTCCCACTAAAAGCACGTAGATACTCAATAGTGGTTGCTCCAGACATATGACAGGTGACGAAAAATTGTTTCCAACTCTATCGATGAAGAAAGAAGGCTATGTCTCCTTTGGAAACAATCTTAAAGGTAATATCATTGGCATTGGTGACATAGGTATCTCTCCTCTCCTATTATTAAAATCTTTGCTTAGTAACAGAATTGAAACATAACTTGTTGAGTATCAGTCAATTAGCTGATCATGGTTATGGAATAAATTTTCTTAAAAATAAATGTTTTGTCTATGAAAGAACCTCTAGAATAATTTTATTTGAGGGAATAAGATAGGACAACATATATGTTTTATACTTGTCAGAAAAGACTAACAATACAGGAAAGTGTCTGTTTACAACACAAGACGAAATCTGGATTTGGCATATGCGTCTTGGTCACGCAAACATAGACATGATTGCAAAATTGTCCACCAAAACCTGGTAAGAGGCTTACCTGAAATAACTTTCAAGAAAGATATGATCTGTGCTGATTGTGAGAAGAATAAGCATCTAGATCATCTTTCAAATCAATAAACACTGTAAGTACCTCTAGACCTCTGCAATTAATTTATATGGACTTGTTTGGACCAAGTAGAGTCACCAGTCTTGGCGGAAAGCTTTATGCTTACGTGATAGTTGATGACTATTCACGATATACTTGGGTTTATTTTCTTGCAAATAAGAATGAGGCCTTTTTCAAGTTTGTATCTTTCTGTAAGAAGGTACAAAATGAGAAAGGATTCATGATTACTCATGTTCGAAGTGATCATGGAGGAGAATTCGATAACTATGAATTCAAGTCTTACTGTAATTTAAATAGATTATCTCATGAATTCTCTTGCCCCAAAACTCCTTAGCATAATGGAGTTGTAGAAAGGAAGAACAGAACTCTCGGTGATATGGCCAGAGTTATGCTTAATCAGTACAATCTTCCTAAATACTTTTGGGCAGAAGCGGTCTATACAACATACCATGTATTGAGTAGAATTCTTATTAGACCGATCTCTAAAAGACTCCTTATGAATTATGGTTTAATAGAACTCCTAACATTAGCTGTTTCAAGGTCTTTGGATGCAGATGTTACATTCTGAATACAAAAGAAAACTTCGGAAAATTTAATGAAAAAGATGATGAAGGAATTTTCTTGGGATATGCGGTAAAAAGTAAAGATAGAGAGTATTCAATAAGAAATTACTTATTGTTGAAGAGTCAATCAATGTCAAATTCGATGAGCTAAATGTCAAAAGACAATACGAAAGTGACAATAAAGAAGAAACTCCCGCAACAGAAGATACTTCCTTATCTTATCTGGAAAGCTTGTCGAAACATATGCGATTTACACCAGACCATCCCGAAGACCTGGTAATCAGTGATGTATCAAAAGGCGTAAGCACTCGTTCCAGCTCAAGACAATTGATAATAGAAAATGTTGCATTTATTTCCAAAATTGAACCTAAGAATGTTTTAGAAGATTTTTCTGATGAATTTTGGATTCTGCTATGCAAGAGGAACTTAACCAATTTGAACGAAATCAAGTTTAGAAACTTGTTCCCAGACCTATTGATCATCTGAGGAGCAAAAGGAGGAATCCGCCCGAGGAGGGGCTCGCGTTTGATTAGCTCGTTGGTGAGGCAATAGCTTACCAAGGCTATGATCAGTAGCTGGTCCGAGAGGATGATCAGCCACACTGGGACTGAGACACGGCCCAGACTCCTACGGAAGGCAGCAGTGGAGAATTTTTCGCAATGGGCGAAAGCCTGACGGAGCAATGCCGCGTGGAGGTAGAAGGCCCATGGGTCGTGAACTTATTTTCTCAGAGAAGAAGCAATGACAGTATCTGAGGAATAAGCATCAGCTAACTTTGTGCCAGCAGCCGATTATTAGTACTAAGTGGGTGTTCCAAAATAAGTTAGATGAGAATGGCTCAGTCACACGCAACAAAGCACGTCTAGTAGCTCAATGCTATAATCAAGAAGAAGGCATTGACTATGATGAGACATATGCTCGAGTTGCTAGATTAGAGTCCATTCATATGCTTTGTGCTTTTACAAGTTTTCATGTTTCAAACTTTTCAGATGGATGTTAAAAGTGCATTTTAAAATGCTTTTATAAAAGAAGAAGTTTTTGTAAAACAACCTCCAGGCTTTGAAGATTTTAAATTTCCTGATCACGTATTCAAGCTTCAGAATGCTCTCTACGATATCAAACAAGCACCTCGTGCATGGTATGAGCGCCTTAGTTCTTTCCTACTTGAACACGGTTTTTCAAAAAGGAAGGTTGATTTGTCACGACCCGCATCCGCTTTTCGGACACGAGATGTATCCAAGTCCAGCCTACGTCGCAGTGTCGGCGGGTAGTATGTTGTCTAGTCCGTAATAAACAAAATGCTCATAAATACTAACTACTCATTCACAACAACTAAATCAACTTCATAAAATTTAGAAGTTTTACATTTGAAGAAGAATGTAAGCTTTTACAATTATAGAAAACTACCACATATCTAACTAGTCTTCTATGATTTGGCCTTCGAGTCTTTATCTCCCCCTCGTATGGTCCATCATAAGAGTAGGCATGTCAACTTCACCTATAACAATGATCCAGTCAGGAAAGGAGCAGAGTACAATCATATTGCATTTAATGTTGTTAGCCCAAAATAATTTAGAACAACGAAAAACAATGATGAACTAGCAAGATATAAACTAGCAAGATATAAACTAGCAAGATGTGAACTAGCAAGACATGAACTAGAAAAAGGAACAATGAAAACAACTATGTGTGTGTGAAATACCTTTTAATACGTGAACACTGGGCTAATACGGCACTAATATCGTACGGCTAACTCATACGTGGGGTGTATAACTTAGCTATCTACAATAACAATATTTAAGTTTGTTCACGTACTCATCGAGTATTTTTCCTCCCGACTCACACAATCTGTCAAATTCCTATTTTGAAAATAGGTATCTAACTGTATTTTGGATTTGGAGAATTTTTAAATTTGGGTATTCTAAAAATTCTTGTTATTTTCTTGAATGTGGATTTTATCCTCATTATTATGCTATTATTATTTTCTTGTTCCTATATACCCTACACCAAATATCTAAACCTCTCTCTTCCCTCTCTCAACCCTCAGCCGACACCCCCTACCTAACCCCCTCTCTTCAACTCATCCCTCCCCCTCACCTTTCTCTCTATCTCTCTCCCGAGAAAGCCGCCCCCTTCCCCAAATTCCCTCTCCTCTCTCTCTCTCGCTTACTGGACGACCAGCCAGCCCCCTTCCCACTCTCTCGATCTCCCTCTCTTCTTCCAGCCTCTCCCCGACCTCGGTCGCCCCAAGCGCCACCACCGTCACCGCCAGCCACCGTCTCCACCACCACTTCCTCGACCACCACCATCGCCACCAGAACCCTCGTCATCACCTCCGGGCCCATGGCCTCCGCCCTCTTCTTTTTCCTTCTCTCGCGTGGCGCGGACAGCCGCCGTGAGCCACGCCCATCTGGCTGTCATCATCGTCGTCTCCTTACGACTTAGCCGCGTCGGTGACGATCTCCCCCACTCCCTTCGCCGAGCGCAGTGCTACTGCTGTCGCCCTTCCTCTGTCGCGGAGTCGCCCTGACCTGGCCGGACTTTCGACGAGCTCCCTTCTCCCTGTCTTCTTCGCCGGCGGCGACCAGCCCCGCCTGGCCGAGCATCCACGGTGAGCTCCTCCGCCTTCCTCTTCTTTTCTCGGCGACCATCGCCTCGGAAGCAGTGCCACCTCGAGCAACGGGACACCCTTGGGCCCCGTGCTGCTCGGGTAGCGAGCCCCCTCGGCATGCATGCCCTTCGGGCAGTGTGCCCTCGTTCCCTGTGCATTCGGGACGCGTGCACATGGTATACATATCAGTTTCGATCTTTGTGCTGTCTTGGGCAACGTGCTATTACGGTTTGTTTGTTGTCTCGATTCCCGTATCTCGGCCTTTGTGCCATCTAGTTTTTGTGTTGCTTCGATTTGTGTGCACGTGCTGATTTGCGTACCGCCTCGGTTTGTATTCCCCTTTGGACTCCGTACCACCTCAATTTGTGGCATAAGTTGACTTAGTGCCGCATCGATTTGCGTGCTCGCTCCGATTTGTGTACCATATTGGTCTTTGTGTCTCGTGTGCACATCTCGATTTGGTGTCGCGTGATTCGTGTGCCATCTTGAATTCGTAATTTCTTCGATCTACGTGCACATCTCGATTTACGTGCATGTCCTATTCCTATTTGCCTCGATATTTATGCTATCTTGGTTCTTGTGCATGTCTCGATTTGCGTGCCAATATCGACCTACGTGTGTGTCTCGATTTACGTGCACATTGTTTCTGTTCGTCTTGATATTGTTCCCTCGATTCTCGTACATGTCTCGATATACATGCACATCTGGGGTTGCATGCCGTATCGGTCCGGTTCTCGATTTCCGTGCCAGATCCCTGTACTACTTAGGGGACCACACGGTATAGCCTCCTGCCATCCCCGTGATTCCTTCTTATTTTATTAGTTGATGCTAATGATGTTTACTCTGTTTGAGGACCTCGATGGATGTGCTAGCTTGGATCCAGATCGCGGAAGACTGCTTACCTAGTCGAGCCTCTAGGCAAGTATCCCTTGCTCATCGACGGCTCTGCTTCTCCTGGATTTTATTGTATTTAATTAATTGTAAATGTATAACCATGATTAGTGTAGCTTAGCAGTAGAACTGCCATGATGACCTAGAATAGCTTGGTTCGATACCGGAATGGATCGTATCGGAAAATCGTATGGGTCATCCACACCTCCGAGGACACGAGCACGACTCACATGTATGGATTGTCCCTGTATGTCCCGTGTCCGACTCGAGGGGGGTAATGGCTTGGCGAAC
>JANAVB010044151.1:0-11377 GCA_029216955.1 Iris pallida | reverse complement strand
AAAACATGGTTTCTGTGACATGTAAAGTTGTCACAGAAGTTATGAAACTCGTCACAACACATCTTCTGTGACGAGTACAGTGACGACATACTTTCGTAGCATATACCTCCGTAGCTAAAAGAATAAGTGACGACTGAAATACGTTGTCACAGAAAGTTATCTATTATGACAAGAATACGTTGTCAGTAATAGTAAACTTTCTGTGACAACATATGTGTCACTAAAAATGTTATAAGTGACGCACAGTATTGTCACAAATAGCATTTTATTGTAATTAAAAATAAATTACATTTTTGAAAATAAAATAAAAATTATTTCTGTGACGACGTTTGATATCACAAAAAAAATTAGTAACACATTTATCGTTGTCACAATAAACGTATGTGTTTAGTGACAAGTACATGTCATCATTGTAAACACTTGCAGTAACACTTTTATTGTTGTCACTGTATACTTATATGTTTAGTGAAGGTAAATGTTGTCACCGTAGTGTACACTTTATATGTTTGGTGGCAAATCAATTTTGTCACGAGAATTTTTTTTTTTTGTCATTGCCATTATTCATTGAAACACAACACAAAATACAATATCACACAATTCTTGTAGAAGAGGGTATGCATGATTGTACTCATCTTCCAAGAACACCCCCATCGACTTTCAAATGTAAACAAGAACTAACCTTCACAAATTCTAAA
Organism: Iris pallida; assembly: GCA_029216955.1. Lineage (NCBI taxonomy): Eukaryota > Viridiplantae > Streptophyta > Magnoliopsida > Asparagales > Iridaceae > Iris > Iris pallida. The sequence goes on along the minus strand of JANAVB010044151.1, from coordinate 10,682 downwards.
AGGCCTTTACATAGGCAACTAACTATAAAGTAATTATAGACAACAACAACATGAAAATTAAATATATCAATCCTCAAAAAATAATTATATTGCTCCTCAAAATTCAGTACATATAACATGAAGAGAAGTAATATTTAGTACTTATAAAATAAAGAGTATCCAAACTAGCTGGTACATAAAACCTAGAGTAATCTATAAATATAAACTGATGATCAAATGCATATACAGCTCCTGTCTTGGTGATGACCAATCTTTAATGACCTGCATAAATTAATAAAGAGACTGTTTAATAAAGAGACTAGGCATAATATGTAAACAAACCATCACTATAAAATATTAAAATATTCTGACGAGAGGACAAGCTTTTACATCCAAAGTTATAGAGTACAACTTTGTCACTAACTTACCAAATTAGACTAATTAGTACTAGAAAAAAAAGTTACAAGCTTAAAAGCAAGTTGGTCAGCTTCATTCAGAGTAACCTATCAAAAAAATGACGAGATTATTTAAGGTTAATTGTTGAACGCAAATTTGATATTGTATCTCAGCTGGTGATGCTAAATTTTAGGATAAATACTTTGCTGTTGTTGCCTTTTGCCTAAAATGATGTGCCAACAACTTTAAGCTTGAGATAAAAAGAAGAAAAAAATAGTTGGTGGGTTACCTACAATTTTTCATGCTAATTAGAGGTTTCCTATAATTCAGCCATCAAAAATGGAGATAAAATATGCTAAGTTAAAGAACTTACATTCAGCAGAAGCATGGTATGCAGATGGTGGGAATGAGCAACGTGGAGGGTCAGAAATCTCAGCAACTATCATTTTATTAGATTTTACTATTTTCTTGGAAAAACGGTGTCTCCCTGCAGAATTCTCTTTTAATTTTGGTTGTCTATCTGCAATAGCCTGATGCGGAATAATATGGCAAAAGGAGCATATACATCAACTCATAAAAGTTCTAGGCTAGAGAGCTAAACAAGATATTATCATGCACAAATTTAAAATGTACATTTAAGCAGAAATCATGAAAGAATAGGCCAAATGACTGAAAAGGTTGGAGAATTCACATAATAGAGACAAATGGTAACAGAAGGATAGCATCGAATATAATTATTAACAAGTACTAGTTATAGACGAATTAGAGAAGTGTCAATTATTATAACACATCTCTCGGGATGTTTGGGGTACCACGGACAGACAGCTCATGGTATGATGCCTAGGTCATCATAATAGGAATTGGTATCTACTCATTACAATACATCATATGGTTCCTTCCCAACCTTCCCAAAGAATGTGGTTTGTATCAAGAGCACCTAGATTGACATCCTCCGAAATCACATTAAGTAAAGAAGGTATGTTTACCTATAACACTTTAATATACATTTGCACCTTCAATTAATGGTTCCAGCACAAACCCTTAACTAAGTACCTTTCAAATTTATGCATTTTTTAGTTGTTCCCATAAAATAGAACCTATGCAAGTATATATGAAACAAATGCATAGCATGGACCAAAGTAGAGCATCCTGGAGAATAACACATGCAAGATATATTCCTAGAAAAAGCAGAGCAAGAAAGCAAATAATGTAAGACTAAGCATTATTGAACTGCTCAAACTATACAAACTACATACAATAAAAGTTTAAGATTTTCTACAATATTTGGTTCTCCCTTAGGCTATAGAAGAATTTCCTCTACATTCCAATCAGTAAGGCGGAAGCCTGGGAATCTGCCTACACCCCGAGAAGGTTCAAGTTAGCTGTAGGTAGATCATCCAAGTATAAACCATTCTCTGTATGTACACACTCCATATTATCATTGCAGTGTAAGTCTGCATAGAACTAGCAGACGAGAATACTAAAAATTGAATGTCGATTCAGATTATTCCAGGTTGTAGTATATTCAGTACTGCATAACAGTTGGGGAAGCAAACCCCCACCTAGATCCATGATACATCGAGCTTTAAGGGAGGTAGACCCCACTTTTCGTGAAGAGCTTATTAATTATGGAAGGCACAGAACTCATATGCTTAACATATCCCATTTTAAGGATGATTCCAGTGAAAAAGGTATTCATTGTTACCAATTCTCTTCAATGAGTAAATGGATCATATGGACTTTATAATTCCCTGATATAATTTATTTTCCACTGTATGGTAACATAGCATTTACAATGTAGCATTTCCCTAAAACTGAAAAAGCATGTATAATTCATCAAGGCATTTCCCTGATACTCGATGCTAAAACTGCTCTTGATACATTTCCAATCTATCTAGTTCAAGTGACAGTGTAACAGAATCTTGGGCAGTCAGGTATTAGATCAAGTGTGACTGTACCACAATAATTCAAATGTATTCTGACAAGTATCGGTATCGATAAGTGGTTAGTATCATAATAAGGCAATGGTTGGTAATTCTAAAGTTGGGAAAACATATATTAAAAAACATAATTCTAAAGGAATCACCTCTTGCTACAGAAAATTGAAAAATATGCCTCAAGAATTCACCACCACAATAATAGAGAAATGGATTTTCTACTATGCCTTCAGCTCTCAAAAAAGACAGCAATAACAACATTATCCAACAAATGCATAGGTGAAACCCAATGTATCATACCTATAATTCGCAAATGAAGGCATCATAACCATCCAAAATAAACCTGTCAAATAGACTTTAGGTAGCAGTACATAGGGGATAAAATCCATATGAAGGAATTACCTCTTTAGGCAGCAAAAGGCCTAGTTCTCGTAGAAAGAACCCATGTCCCAGACCTCCGTAGAAGATGAGAGAGTTATCAGAGGAACGATAATGGACCTCATGCTTGGCCTTGGGATTCTCCTGAGTGTTGCCTGAAATATGTAGTTCATAGCATTTTAGGTTAACACAAGTCTCCAAATGCAGAGACAATAAGGAAAATATTACCATAACATTTTAGACAAAGTAAATATGTATAAATCCAATAGAGACTTGATCATTGGTCTAACTACAAATATGTAATGTACGTGGTCACTACTGATCTAAGTTTGATTACCTAGTGTTAAAATCTGTTTCAACAAAATGATTAATCTTAAAAACTCCCATATGTTCAGTCTTTTCCATATTACAGATAATGTAGCTAACCTTTTTGGCATAGCCTTTTCATCCAAGTTGTATATCCCATCTATAAATTTAAGTGTTCAGGATGCCTTATATTAGCACCTGAATCAACAAATATTGGAAAACATTATTGGTACACTTATGAAATATGAGGAATTAGACCTGTTACTTAGGAATCACATTTTCAAGCTAAGTTCCTGAGAATCTCATCTAAACAACAAATATAAGAGGCAATAATAATATAAAACACATATGGTGGACAAGGAATGGCAAAATGAAATATTAAATATCCAAGTATGTATGTATAGTACTACCGACTATATCTTCTAATTATCCTAATTTGGTTTTCCTTCCTAACAGATATTTCTCAAAAAATAGGACCAAAAGACCAATATTATCTGATGTTAATGTTGCATCGAAGAGCCAGTCAAAATCTAGAGGTTTGGTGCAATTGGTGTGCGAATTCTCCTAAACAAAGACAACTATTTCCTTCCTTACAGAGATTGCAGCTGGTTTCATATTTTATTTCCTTCATAATCATGTTTAGTATCACATTAACTTACTTTGCATTGCATCTAAAGGAGTCGTCATGTATTGGTTGCCAGTAACTTTTGATTCATGGGTAACTCACTTCCTACTAACACAAACTTTTTAAAGTTCTAGGAGAGCTTAAGGTCCATAATATTGGTGGTTAGCTACTTGTACTTATTTTTTCACGAGCTTTGGTAATGCATGTATTAGTTGTTTCTGGAGAAACAGGTTGTGGCAAAACCACACAATTACCCTAGTTTATACTGGAAGAAGAAATAACACATCTTTTGTGGAGCAGATTGCAACATTATCTGCACTCAACCATGTTATATATCTGCCATATCTATTTCAGCAAGAATTACTTCAGAAATGGGCGAGAATCTTGGAGAAACTGATGGCTACTAGATCAGTTTGGAAGCAACGTTCAGCGCAAGCATGACTTCTTTTTTTGTACAACCGGACAAGAGTGTTACTCCGAATGCTGGTACTAAGATACTCTTCATATGAGTATTTACTTACTGAATGAGTGCCATGATATGATCTATTTTCTTCTAATCACGATGGTTGGCTATTAAATTTTAATATAGTAGATTTTAACTGTCGAACTTGTTTGTTTGGAATTTTTTATTGCTAGTTATAAACTTTTATTCTATTGCCTTTCAGTCCTTACTGTTTGTTTGGAAAATGTTAACTGTGTTTGGCAAAAAAAAAATCTTTGTGAACCTAGATGTTTAATACATTGGCTTTCAGTAGTTCCAATTTGTTTCGGAAACATAATTTTTTATTACCAAATGTTTTTTCTCACACTTAGGAGTTTTGACAGGTGCATGAACCTGAACTGGATTGAAGCAATGGAGCATCAGAACACAGTCACATACACTTTTTATCTACCTATGACAGATACAATATCCTAATAATCGCAGATCCTTAGAATACAGGCAGTAATTAAGAATATCTTGGCTCTTTATGGTGATAAATTCCCATAGTGAGAATATCTTACTTTTCTGTTATGCAAAGTTCATGAATCAAAGTGCCCGTCTTAAACTTTAGATCAGCCTTGTGAACCATCTTCTTCCCATCAGCTTCCAGAGATACAATGGTGTGTGAGTAAGTAATAATTTGACCCTACCTCACTGGAAAGACGGTTACATGTACCTAAATCAATAATAACATATTTACCTGAGATTACTCCAAGAACATAGTATGGCTTGTTGACATCGACACACCCATAACAACTAGCTCTCCTGAACCAGGTGCTTTCTGTCAAGAGGCATGATACATGCATTCACATAAGAAATAGTGATGGCGCATATATATGTCATATATTAAAATTTGTGGCACTAGTAATAAGTAAAACCTTCGGATGGCTAGTAAAAGGGCGACACCAAGCACCATCGACATCCCAAGCACCTTTCGTCTCTAAATTCAATATGTCAATCTCATATGGTAGATGATTCTCGGTAACTGTAAATACTCTTCCTGCATGCTCAAACACGCTCGTGTTGTTGGAGTCTTTGCTTGATTTTCCCAGCCTCCACTGTCATTAACATAAAAATCATCGGAGTAGTCAGTCAGCAGTAATCACCGTGGATACATATATAGGTGCAATGTTATGTAATATATATATCCTTGCCATATTCAGAATGATAGCAGCCATGACTGCTGGTTGTTTGCAAAGCAGAAACAAGAAAGGAATGCCTATGCAGAAATCAGGCCATAAGATCTTCAAAATTTCAGAAAGGGAAACCAAGTGTCGATGCCGCTTAATGTCCACCACCAGCTCTCTTAGAAGAATACTTATGCTGGCCTGTTGAATAATAATGCGATGCTTTTGAGATCCAAAACCCAGGGAGTTACCGCTTAATTGGGAGAGGACTGCTGATGAAGTAAAGCGCGACATATTAGATTGGGGAGAGAGTGATGAAGAGCAGGATGAGCAGGATGATCTTTTTGAAAGTGAAGAAGCAGTCGAGGAAGATACAAATGTTGTGGTTACAGATCAAGAGGCAAGAGTGACACATTCATCATCCGGTAGCTCACTCGATGAAGTTGTACCAGTTCCAGCTGAAGTGAGGAATCGAAGAACTCCAAGTTGGATGCAGGACTATGTGACCGGTGAAGGACTGTCCGAGGAGGAGGATGCAAATAATCTAGCCATGTTCACAACTCATGATGATCCGAGTTCATATGAAGAAGCTACAAAGGATGTCAAATGGAGAAAGGCAATGGATTCAGAGATCGAGTCAATTGAGAAGAACGAAACCTGGCAACTTACCACTTTACCTCCAGGGGCTAAAAGGATCGGTGTAAAGTGGGTCTTCAAGACCAAATTGAATGAAAATGGTGAAATAGACAAGTGCAAGGCTAGATTGGTAGCTAAAGGCTACGCTCAACAACAAGGGATAGATTACAATGAAGTTTTCGCTCTAGTAGCAAGGTGGGACACTATCCGAATGGTATTAGCTCTAGCAGCGCAAAAGGGCTGGGATGTGTATCAACTTGATGTAAAGAGTGCATTTCTTCACGGTGAGTAGAATGAGGACGTGTACGTGGAGCAGCCACTGGGATATGTACGAAAGGGTGAAGAAGACAAGGTCTATAAGCTTAAGAAGGCGCTCTATGGATTGAAGCAGGCGCCACGTGCTTGGTACAGCAGAATCGAAACCTACTTTGTCAAAGAGGGTTTCGAACGATGCAATTATGAGCATACTCTTTTTGTCAAGATAGAAGAAGTAGGTAAGAGGTTCTTGATGGTGAGTTTATACGTTGATGATTTAATCTTTACTGGAAACGATGCATGCATGTTTGAAAATTTTAAGAGTTCCATGAAGGTTGAGTTTGATATGACGGATTTAGGGAAGATGAAATACTTCCTTGGTGTCGAAATTGTGCAAAATCCAGAAGGTATATACTTAAGCCAAAAAAAATATGCTCGTGAATTGCTTGAGAAGTTTGGTTTGCAGAATGGCAACTCAGTGAAGAACCCCATAGTGCCCGGTTTTAAGCTGTCAAAAGAAGGAGAAGGTGCCAGAGTTGATGCTACAGTTTACAAGCAATTAGTTGGAAGTCTCATGTACATTACAGCAATAAGGCCTGATTTGATGTACGTGGTATGTCTCTTGAGTAGGTACATGGCTAATCCAACAGAATTACATATGCAAGCAGCAAAAAGGGTTCTTCGTTATTTGAAAGGAACTGTGGAGTTGGGTGTGTTCTATAAAAGAGGAGGTGCTGAGGAACTGTTGGCATATACCGACAGTGATTATGCCGGAGACACCGATGATAGCAAGAGTACGTCCGGTTATGTTTTCTTGCTAAGTGGTGGAGCAGTTTCTTGGTCTTCAAGGAAACAACCGGTGGTGACATTGTCTACAACTGAGGCAGAGTTTGTGGCAGCAGCTTCGTGTGCTTGTCAATGTGTGTGGATGAGAATGGTTTTGGAGAAGATTGGCCATTCACAAGACAAGTGCACCATCATAATGTGTGATAACAGTTCGACGATCAAGCTGTCCAAGAATCCGGTCATGCATGGAAGAAGCAAACATATAGACGTGAGGTTTCATTTCTTGAGGGATCTTACGAAGAAGGAGGTGGTGAAGCTGGTTCATTGTGGCACGAGTGAGCAAGTGGCCGATATTATGACCAAGCCTTTGAAGCTTGATGTGTTCTTGAGGCTGCGTAGGCAGCTTGGAGTCTGTATGGTGCCAAACTTAAACTGAATGCATACTGCAATCAGTTTAGGGGAGGATTTGTTGGGATTTAGTCTTTCTGTTGAAGTTTTAAAGGGTTTGGCTTTGTCAAAGTTCAGTTAATAAGTTCCTATTTGTTAGGTACCAGCTAGTAGGATTTGACTTCTTCTGTAACTAGATGCCACCATTTTAGAAGTGGGTTGCTTCTCTTTATCTTGTAAGGCTATATAAGCCAATAAGTTGTTTTCAATCGAATCAGCAATGTTATTCCAAGATTGAGTGATCTACTGCTTTGATTTATTGCTTGCAACAACAAACTCCTTATTTTTTACTAACAACTATTGCTGAACAGGTATTGAGAGCACCTCGAAATACAAGATGATAATAACCACATGCCTACTTCAGCTTTGGCAAAAGCAAATAAGTGAACATGCAAGAAATCTGGGTACAGAGTTATACATGGATAGGGCCATTAAGGCAAAAACAATACTTCAGCTTTGTCAAAACAAGCTCTGTTGTAATTTTCCTATGGAGATGGTTAGATGCGGAGATGGTTATATTTTTTAAATATACTAACGGTCAAATCCTGTTAGTACATAAATATACTATGGTCAAATCCCGTTACTGTTCACTTCTATAGATTTCTATATGCATGTTAGAAAAATAATACTAACGGCTACAGTCGTTAGAATAATTAAAATACTAACGGGTATGTGCCGTTAGAAAAGCAGTTAGTATTATTACCCACGCCTATATATCCACGGCATTTACCCGTTAGAATTAATTTTAATAACATATGTAGTCCGTTAAAATACATGTGTTTTGGTGTAGTGCTCTATGGCATGGAACGTTCACCCAGTTTATACAGGTGGGATCCTTGTAACATAGAAAGGGAGAATTTTGATTTGATCTTCGTTACTTGTATATGTAGCTAACTTTCCCATTATTAGCAAAAGAATGTCTTCATAATGCAATCTACGTTGTGATGGAAGATACTATACCAGATATTACTGCAGGAGCATTGACAAATGAAAGCTTGGATATGAGCACATGGTCCGGGTACATTAGCTCAAGTATGTACCCACGATTGGAAGTAAGCTCTTCTTTGTGGAACTTGTTCCACCAAATCTTCCCCTGTCCGTCAAGTTGAAGCCAAATGAACAAAAAGTTCGTCAACAAAAACAAGAAAACAAGATAAAACTTCAGTATATAAACATAAATTACATAACTATATGAAGTGCCGAAAATGATATAAATTACATAACTATATGAAATGCCCAGAATAGTTTGGAACGTCTATGTTGTATTCAAATTATAAACCCTTTGCTACTATCAGCATCATAAGCATTCATTCTTTAATAGCAAGTTATTCTCAAGTAAAACACAAAGAAACCACAACAACCAACACAAGGAGACATTCTATCAAACACTTTGAATTAAAGGCTATATGTAAAGATGAAGGAAAAGAAAGAAGATGTTACAAACTACAGAATGTAAGCAAGACTGAAGATTACTCCTTGACAGAAAAAGCAAAAAGAACTTGAAGTTCATGTCACAAGCTTAAGTTCTTCAATATGCATAACAATAACCCCATTGATCGGTGTTAATGTAATTCAACAACCAAAGTTAATTGATTATTTGGAAAAGTAGAGGCCTAAATTAGAAGCGGAATGTTCGTGAAAGACGGGCAGAGTTTTAGGTGTTACCACCATCTACTCAGCTATACCTGAATAAAGACTAAGATACAGGTTAATAATGCTGTGTAATCTCCGCACTATTTTGGCGGTTATACAATTCATATAATTGTCATTGAGTTTTTGCCATTAAACGATAAGCTGCATTTCACATCCTTAGCAGGTTGATCCGAAAAGAGAGACTGGAAAGAGTGCTAACCAGAACAACATTACACTATTTACAGAGCCACTTTTGTCAGCAAGAAATAATGAGGAAACTTGAGAGACAGATTCATCTTGAGTAAAACACAAAGAAACCACAACAATAAACACAAAGAGGCATTTTATCAAACACTTGAGAGACAGATTCATCTTTTTACTAAAACTAGCAACAAAAAACAGATTCTAGTAAGTCCCTCACCTCCCTGAGCAGGATCCTTTTGAGCCACCCCCTCGTCCTGCAATCATTACTAGTATTCATCATGACCTCGTCGTCTGAGACTGTATTCTTGTCTGAGTTGAGCTTGAGGGAGCCAAGAGTGGAGGATGTGAGCGCGAAGACGTGCCTCTGGCTGTCGCCGACCCTCCCCGATGATGCGCCGCAAAGGTGGACCGGCGTGCAGTAGCGGTGGAAGTGCAAAGGTGATGGCGAGATCCCCTGCCGGTCGCGGCGGGCCTGCTTGGAGCTAGCTGGTAGCAGTGTACAGGAGAGATTGGGTTGGGGGGGGGTGCGGTTTGTCAAATTTGGGAGGAGGGATTTAGGGAATTTAGAATTTGGGAGGTGGGATTTTAGATTTTAAAGAAAAATTTCGGGTAGGGCTGGAATTTATGCTGGCTTGAAAAAATTTTATTGCTAAAATTCAATAACAAAATATATAAAAGTATTATTTTAGTAACAAAATTTATGTCATCTTAATTAGCCTACCGGTCCAATACTTCCTCATAAATAATAATACCTTTTCTCGAGAAAGAATTATTCCGATCTAAAATAGTATTGGAACAAACAAATCCTGCCTATTGTTGAAAATTTTCGACAAAAAAATAGGTCTTTTTCGATTGCTCTTTATGTGTCAAAATTAGTATGGACTTTTTATGAGATATTTTTTATGGAACAATTTATTTTGTCGCAACTGCTACTTTCGAGAACCCTCGTAAAAGTTTGTCGCAAATGAGGATTTTTTTTTTGTATGGCCAAATACAATTTAATATTAATGTCAAAATGTATCAAAATCAGAATATTTTGTTTATTTAACTTTTTTTAAAATTACTTTAAGTTTTTTCAAGAAATAAATTTCTTCTTTGTCACTAATACTTTGTGTGACAACAATTATTTGGTAACTAAAAGAAACTTTAAGTGACAAGAATAAAATTTTAATCTTGTGGCTAATACTTTATGTGACAATAATATTTCTTGTAACTATAAAAAACCCTTAAGTGACAAGTATTTTCACTTATCACACATAACTTGTCTTTAACATAAGTCTAAAATTTAAATTTTATTTTAGTGACAACATTAAGTGACGACCAATAAAAACATGGTCACTAAATGATTTAACTGTGTGACGGAAAAAAATTGTTGTCCCAGAATCAATTTTGAGTGATACAAAAATTATTTGTCACAAAAATGTCCCTTTCAGTGACAAGTTTGACACTTGTCACAAATTACTTGTCACGAAAACCCATATTTCTTGTAGTGA
>JANAVB010044150.1:0-16330 GCA_029216955.1 Iris pallida | reverse complement strand
CATTCTAATCCAAATTGACTTTAACAAGATCTTTGGCATGAGAGACTCATTTATGTCTAATAATTACAACAATTTCCTACTAGCTGTTTCGTTATGTTACGCTGTGTTTGGGAACTTTTGTGGGGAGGAAAAAAAATTTGAGGGGAAAGAAAATGGAGGAGGGTAAAATGAAGGTAAAGTTAATTTTTCCTTCCTTTGTTTGGATGAACAAAAAGTAGGGGAAGGAAGAGTTTAAAAATAATTTTTTATTTGTTTAAGGATAAAGATACAATTACTATTCTGGAAATTGCTGAGAAATCCAATTTCGGGGTTGATTTTATGAAAAAATCACCCGCATGATGAGTTTTATGAAATGTCCAGAATTACATATTTTCACGTTAAGTATTCCAAAATTTCCTTTAGATGCCCAGTATTTACAAAATTAATACCATAACTACCCTTCCGCACAAACTCAGATTTGGATTGCGATTCTCGTCTTCTTCTTCTTCTTTTTCTTCTTCTTTCTTCTTCTTCTTCACGAGAGATCTGAATTCCATTGCTCTCATCTTCAGCAGAGATCGCAGAGATCGTTCGTAGTTCACCGTGCTCTTTTTTTCAGTCGAACTCCGATCATCGCTCATCATCTTCTTCTTCTTCTTCTTCTTCTTCTTTTCCGACAATTAGGTCAATTATGGAGAGAATATTCTTCTTCTTTTCCATAAGAGTTAGCATCGTTTTGAAAGAAGAACGAAAACTCTTGAATCTTTACTCATGTCAAATTTCTTTTAACAAAACAAAAAAATAAAAAATTAGGTTTCTGTCAACTGTTCTCCGTCGATATAACAGAAAGAATAGTCATTTTTCTGCATTTTAACAAGGAGAATGTCATTCTCCGTGTTACTAAAACGGAGAATGCATTCTCCGTGTTTCTAACACGGAGAATGACCATTCTCCTGTGTTTTAACATTTGAATGACCATTCTCCGTATAATTTAGCACGGAGAATGACCATTCTCCGTGTAATTTAGCACGGAAAATACCATTCTCGTACTAAATTACACGGAGAATGGTCATTCTCCTACGTTTTAACACTGAGAATGGTATTCTCCGTGTAAATTAACACGGAGAATGCCATTCTTCGTGTTATTTAACACGAAAAATAGTATTCTCTGTGTTTCTAACACGGAGAATGGCCATTCTCCTGCGTTTTAACACTGGAATGACCATTCTCCGTGCTAAATTACACGGAGAATGGTCATTCTCCGTGTAAATTAAGATGAAGAATAGCCATTCTCCGTGTAATTTAGCACAGAGAATGGGCATTCTCCGTGTAAATTAAGACGGAGAATGCCATTCTCCATGTTTCTAATGTCACGCCCCGCTCCCGTAGGAGCGATCGTCCTCGCTAAGGCGTGATGCCGCATGAGCCTAGATTGCGCTCGTGCAAGGCGGGTTCCATAACGGCCGATTTCAGCGGCTGCGACGGGGTCGTCGCACAGAAGTCCCATGCAGAGACATTGAATAATAGCAGCAAAAATTAGAACAAACACAAGTTATTCAAAAGAAGCTCTTTATTGATATTGAAACATAGGTTACAATGGGACGCAAGGCCAAGATTACAAGTCTCTCAAGCTCACTCAAGCTCACATTACAAGTCACTCAGCTCTCTCTCATCTCTCAATACAAGTCTTGATCCAGCGGAAGCTTCGGAAGGCGACGTCCATACATTATGTCCCGTATAAGTCTTTACTTCATGCGGCCGCGCGCTTCGAATCGCCAAGGAACTCCGTGCCTCGACGCATCCAAGCGAGCTCCGCGCCACGAGCTTCTACCTGTGCCTGCACATGAAACTATGTGGGTGTCAGTACTCAACTGTACTGGTAGAATGAGCTCATCGCCCACCCATACAAATCCGACACGTTTGATTTACTTTTGTGCAACTTAGTCCCCTTTATGATTGTCTTTCTACTCTTGCCGCAGGACCAATTTTAGGACCGACGCCTTGGCCTATTTCGTATCTCTAGACCATCTCGTGCTTGCAACATCAACGCTAACTCAAGTCGTGTTTGCCTTACGGCCATAATCAGAGATGCAACTATGCGATGAGGCTCCATTTTTTGTGTGACCGTGCTTCGAATCTTTTGTGTCGTGCCTCGCAACTATGTGCGACTCAACCATATCGCCGCCTCTCGGCCCTTGCTACTTTGATCACCAACTGACCCAATCAAGACTTGTGAATATTTGTGTCACTCAAACAACTTTGCCTTGCGGCAGTTTCCTGACTTAAACTCAACAACTCAACCATAACCATGCAACTTATATGCCGACAACATAAGACTCGACGCCACATCTCGTGCCGAAACACGTCGCCTACGTTGCAGCCAAATCTTAGGCCCAACACTTTGTGTTCCAACTTTACACACACATTCAACCCAACTTCTTTGATATACTACACTCAATACTCGACTCAATCCAAAGGCATACACGCGGATCGCCGGCCATGCCGACTCATCTATATGAACTAGTCACTAGGGCCCAGCCCTATAATTGACTCCTTTTGAGCTTTTGAATAGGCGAACGCTCCTTGCCAGCGCGAGTAGCTAGCTCCGCTGCAAGTCTCCGCCTAACCCGTGTGGTCATCCAGCACAGCTACGAATGTCTCCATCGCAACGGTTCCCCTGGGCCGCCGGGTCGTCGTCCGAGAAACAGATTTATTTTACCTTGTACAAGTTGTCCAATGACCATGCAAGACTCGACTCAAACTGACGTCTCACACAGTCAAAGCTACTTCTAGTGTTACCATCTCTTCCAGGGCTAATTTCAATACTTCTCGCATTTGAGACCTTGCCTCGACGACCCGTAGTCGCGAGCATTCTTCTTTCTTGCCTCAACGACCCAGTCGTGAGCATTCTTTCTTTCTTGCCTGGACGACCCAGTCGCGAGCATTCTTTCTTTCTTGCCCTATCATTTCACTCACTCAAGAACAACTATCAAAATACTTTCCAAACTCACTGACTGAACCGTGGCTCGTGCCTTAAAACATCAAATCCGTGCATCGTGCCTTAAGCCAATCGTGCTCTACGCGACACTCCTGTCCAAGTCGACGGGCCTTGAGATCGTGGAACTACTTAACTTAACAAACCACGAAGGAACAGGACAATGCTTGTAATGTCTTTGTCGACCGGCATAACTTTGCCTAACTTAACTTCGCAAACAACTTAACGAGCAAAGGCTGCGTCAAGCTTTGCCTTAACGGATCGTGTCGTGCATGCATCCAACTTGAACGAGCAAGTCACTCGGGTGCCTAGACATAGGTCACAAGCTGCTCAACGCAACTTAACTTATGGGCAAGCCAAGGCTATGCCAAGCCTTGGACGACGGGACCGTGCATGCCTTATGAAGCATTTATGCGGGCGACGCCTATGACTTAGGCTACGATCTTAACTTCGCCTACTCAACCAACTTTCCTTCTCCCAAGCCACGGGACGAAGGATCGAGTGTCATTTTCAAAGCACGCCGTGCACCAATTCTAAGCCGACCGTTGGACCTTCCATATTCTAATCTCAATTCCACCTTTCGGGATTACTCCCTTTAGCTATGTGGATTCATCTATTTTATTATTAAGCCTACTTGTGCAAGTTGAAAACATGCGATTTACTATGTGAAGGCTAAGATGAGGCAAGTTCACCGAAACTACCCCACCTGAGCGATATCTTCGAGTCGCCATTGTAAGGCCAAGCCGAACGCCGTCGACGTTTTGATTTCTCCGATTGACTGAGCGGGACGGGGCACTACATCATACACCACTCAGAAAAAGTTTCATCCTCGAAACTAACTGAGTATACTCACTTATCGACTTATCACTTTAATCAACATTCACAGACTCTCGTACACACTTCTCCTATGCGTTCCTTCAAATCTGAACCACGCTCGTGCTACCTACAATATTTTTTTCAAAACTTATAATCTCAAAATCCTCGACACTTTCCTGTTTCTCAAGTCTCACTTGATTCGGCGTATCACTTAGTATGGATCGTGCACATATCTTAGGCGTCCCCAAAATACATGCATTTCAACCAAGCCTCGTGATAGCGAATCTCGCCATCACCACTCGAGTCGGATCGTGCACGCATTCAAGCGTCCTTGGTATACATGCATGTCAACCGAGCCTCATGAGTGGTGCCTCCTCAATTCCTATCGCTCCGTACCAGAACGTCAGCCTAACCGCTAGGCTATGTCTTTCCGTCAGTATTGGAATCATAGTTCCCAAACAACGATATCAATACTGACCCCATCCTAAGGTCAAATCAAGTTGATAGTACGGGTTTTCTACCCAAGCTTGCATCACTCCGATTTCTAAACATCGAGCATCGATTTCCTACGCACATCCCAATATTTCGTCGCATGGGGTCCGAGTCGTTCAGCAAAGCCATCCTACGACAACTCACGTTTCAACCAATTCTTCGATATTTCAATATCGCTCGTTCAACCAACCATCTTCGCATAGTCTATCTCTTTGAACACGCTCGATATAATCCGCCTATCAATCCTTCTCGAGTCAAACACGCTATGACACAAATTGTCGATAACCAAAATTTCATATTCCACATTCCCTAAGTCATCTATTCCACTACCAGAATAAGTCGTTTTAGCGACGCCTAAAGACGTCGCTAAAACAACAATTTTCGTCGCTAAAAATAATTCGCGACGAAATTACCGACGTTTCGGGCTGGTCGCGGAAATGTAAGTCGCTGATCATATAAACGTCGCCAAACGTCGCAATTACCGACGTTCGCCGACGTATTTATACGTCGGTATAATGTCGACGTCCACCGTCGTGTCGTCGCTCTTTGCGACGTAATATTTAGTGTCGCTACAAGTCGGTAAATTTACCGACGAATTACCGTCGAGTCGTCGGTGATTTAGTGACATATACAAAGTCGCTAGACGTCGGTAAATCCTGAAAATTTCTTGGGATAATTACCGACGTACACCGACGTTTACCAACGTCCTGCGACAAATAATGACGTCACTAAACGTCGGTAGACTGGATAATATTAATTATCTACCGACGTCTACCGACGCACAATTACGTCGGAGGACGTCGGTAAACGTCGCTAATTCTGCAAAAAAAAATAAAATAAAATAAAATACAGAATGTCCATTTCTCCCTGCATTTTAAAAAGCTAACCATTTCTCACTGTAGAATAGGATCCAAACAATCACAGAATGTCAATTTCTCACTGTACACAGGTTTCAGTCCCTATAACCAAGTCTACAACAATCACACAAAATATGGTTGTCAGAATGGCTCAAAACACAACCCAAAATTCACACAATGTCCAAGTCTACAACAATCATTCTAGCAATGTCCAAATCTGGTTCGTAAGACAAACTAAACATAATCAGTTCTATTTCACATGCTTAATTGTCAAGTATGGGAACGAATGGCTCAGAACACAACCCAAAATTCATTCTAGCATACATTAGTGTGAATCATCTAAGTTCTGTACATATGGTGTAGTATATGTTCTTATCGTATCTAGTATCTGAAGAATGTAACAGAATCAAAATGAACTCACATAATGTAATACTAAGACATCATCTACTACTATATAAGATATAGTGATAGGTTGTCGTATCATCATTGCCGAGGGATGAGGGTCGGAGGACAGTCAACTTTATCTACGGATACATAGTTTCTGCCTCGCCAGTTGAATGGCTTAATTGCCAAGTATGGGAACGAATGGCTCAGAACACAACCCAAAATTCATTCTAGCATATATTAGTGTGAATCATCTATGTTCTGTACATATGGTGTAGTATATGTTCTTATCGTATCTAGTATCTGAAGAATGTAACAGAATCAAGATGAACTCACATAATGTAATTTTAAGACATCATCTACTACTATATAAGATATTGTGATAGGGGCTCGCCGGAGGGAGGAGAAGGGGCTCGCGGTGGAGGAGGAGGATGAGCGGCGCCGGAGGGAAGGGGGTCGGACTGTCGTCGAGGTCGGGGAAGAGGGGCGGGAACAAAAAATTTGGGGAGAGGGAGAAACGAAAAGTCGAACCGAGGAAACCCTTTTTATCAGAAATTAGCGACGTCCGCAAATACGTCGCAAAGCGTCGGTATTCGTTTAATATTCGGCGACGTAATAATCTTTGCGACGCTAAACGTCGCTGAACTAATAAAACTAGCGACGTTTTTCGACAAATCAACAACGTTGGTTTTTATTACACTAAAGGTAGTCGCAATATGTCGTTGTTTGTCGCTATCAGCGACGTATTGTGACGCATATTTTCGGAGTCGCTATCAACGAATGGCTCAGAACACAACCCAAAATTCATTCTAGCATACATTAGTGTGAATCATCTATGTTCTGTACATATGGTGTAGTATATGTTCTTATCGAATCTAGTATCTGAAGAATGTAACAGAATCAAGATGAACTCACATAATGTAATACTAAGACATCATCTACTACTATATAAGATATAGTGATAGGTTGTCGTATCATCATTGCCGAGGGATGAGGGTCGGAGGACGTCAGTAAACATCGCTAAATCTGCAAAAAAAATAAAAAATAAAATACAGAATATCTATTTATCCCTGCAGTTTAAAAAGATAACCATTTCTCACTGTAGAATAGGATCCAAACAATCACAGAATGTCCATTTCTCGCTGTACACAGGTTTCAGTCCCTATAACCAAGTCTACAACAATCACACAAAATATGGAAACGAATGGCTCAGAACATAACCCAAAATTCATTCTAGCATACATTAGTGTGAATCATCTATGTTCTGTACATATGGTGTAGTATATGTTCTTATCGTATCTAGTATCTGAAGAATGTAACAGAATCAAGATGAACTCACATAATGTAATACTAAGACATCATCTACTACTATATAAGATATAGTGATAGGTTGTCGTATCATCATTGCCGAAGGATGAGGGTCGGAGGACAGTCAACTTTATCTACGGCTACATAGTTTCTGCATCGCCAGTCGAATGGCTGCAGGGACTATGTCCTGATCACCATGTCGTACCGTAAATTAATGCAAATGGAGTTGGAGCCAAAATACAGAAACCAAAATATGATATCCACCTCAAGTGTAGAGTCGGAGGAGAAGATCTTTTCCACCCTCTCCCTCTCTCACGCTATCAACGTCACAACTTTTCCACCTCAAGTTCTGATCAAGCATTTTCCTTCTCCTCTCCTCCACCATGGCTCTGAACCTATCTGCTCCTCCCTACTTCTCTTCTTCTTATTTGACTCTCTCAGTCACATATGATATTCAGCTCAAGTGTAGAGTCGGGAGAGAAGAAGTGGACATGAAGAGGAGGGGGAAGCAGCACAGCCGGCGGCATGACCCGGAGGAAGTACATAGATTTTCTTCAACATACGTAGGAGAACTATAAGGATATATCTTTTCACAACATATCACCTTGTCAAAGACCCTTAATGTGACAACCATGTTACCGCGGTGTCGGAAAACTAAGAATGGAGTACCACACAATTCTACAAAGAGTTATCATAGGGTGTTGAGCGATGTCATTTTATTCTTTTCTTCTTCTTCTTATTGGGATTTTTGAGTATTGGATCTTGAGAGACATATATAGCTAGAACTTACGAAGAATGGAGTACCATACTTCAACAAATAGATGTTGACTAATTGGTTCATATACTTGTTGTCTAAAATAAGTGTAGGAATGTTGCAAGGTGAAACAATATATCAAACACTATATCGAAACCCAAACCCAATATGCAAATCCAAATTAATACGAAAATACACAAGTGTATGTAGGGGATTAAATGTACAGAGGTGAAATACATATATATGCAAGCTTGGGGGTGTCCACGTGTCCAACAAATGGACACAAAGTGTCCAAAACCTCACGAACACACTGTATCAGTGAACACATGGCCGTAATGTGTCTCCGTGTCCATTTTGGACACGAAAAACACCTCAATTAGGTTAGGGTTTACCTTCAGTCTCCTCGCGGTGGTGGAGAAGGAGGAGGAGGACAAGTTCGGTTGTGGAGGAGGAGGGGATTAAGTGTACAGAGGTGAAATACATATATATGCAAGCTTGGGGTGTCCACGTGTCCAACAAATGGACACAAAGTGTCCAAAACCTCACGAACATACTGTATCAGTGAACACATGGTCGTAATGTGTCTCCGTGTCCATTTTGGACACGAAAAATATCTCAATTAGGGTTAGGGTTTACCTTCAGTATCCTCGCGGTGGTAGAGGAGGAGGAGGAGGAGGATCTCGCGGTGGAGAAGGAGAAGGGGCTCGCGGTGGAGGAGGAGGAGGAGAACGGGCTCGTCGGAGGGAGGAGAAGGGGCTCGCGGTGGAGGAGGAGGGTGAGCGACGCCGGAGGGAAGGGGTGGCTGTCGTCGAGGTTGGGAAAGAGGGGCGGAAAAATAAAATTTAGGGAGAGGGAGAAATGAAAAGTCGAACCGAGGAAACCCTTTTTATCAGATATTAGCGACGTCCAAAAATACGTCGCAAAGCGTCGGTAAGCGTTTAATATTCTGTGACGTAATAATCGTTGCAACGCTAAACGTCACTGAACTAATAAAATTAGCGACGTTTTCCGACAAATCAACGACGTTGATTTTTATTACACTAAAGGTAGTCGCAATATGTCGTTGTTTGTCGCTATCAGCGACGTATTGTGACGCATTCTTTAGGAGTCGCTAATTCCAAAAATATTAGCGACGTTTTAAGTTGGCGTCGCTAATTTCGTCGCTAATATGACTTATTTTGGTAGTGTTCTAATTCACGCAACCGATCACAAGGTCATCTGACTTAACAATACGTTGTGCCCCGATCTCACGCGAGTCAGATTATCCACGGTATGCATGAATCACCATGCACGCTCCCGTGGGATAATTATCCTCATCGGGACGTAACACTTGTTTTGCTTCTAGACTAATTCATTCTCGATGCGCGAATTGGACCTACTCAATCCTCAAGTTTATTTCATTCATCAATCGTAGGTCTAAACATTCTCAAATTTTCTTTCGCATCAAACCGACAAGTCAAGACAATCAAAGTTGCCGCATCCTGATTTTCCGAGTTCGATCATTCCCGCGACATGAATTACCATGTCAACGCTCACGCGGAATGATCGCCCCAAATCCGACGCAACGCATGTGCAAGGCTAGAGTTGTGCTCGCGCAAGACAAGATCGTCGACGTTGTGGTTATCCGCATAACCATCGAGACACAATCATTTTCATCCAACATTCATCTCAATCAAAATTCTAAGTATAGCATCCAACCGAACAATAACACTTGCACAATCGTCCTTTGCCGAGTCAGAGTACCTCCGAGTTATCGCATATCGGTCTTTGATACGCCTCAATACCATCGACGATATGTGTAACCTGACGATCTTCCTTTACAACCAATTTCGAGTCGTGCGAATGATGCTATCGTCCGACTGGATAATCTCCTCGACATTCAAATTCAAGTTTGATCATTATCCCTCGACCCATTCACAACATCGATTTTCCTCAAACCAAATTCACGTATCGTTCATCCGTTTATCTTAAGTCATTGACCAACGTATTTTCTCAATTTGCATCATTCCTTTATCAATCGATCGACATTCCTGAGGCTATCGCATACACCACTCAGGGATGAAGTCATTCAACAAATCCTCAACTTATCATTCGAATCAAAATCGACTTCTTTGAATCCCGTTCGAACCATTCCTCTAATTCCAAGCACGCTCATCTATATCGCATCGACGATATCGCCGCTCGATAGTATCCCTATCAATAGTCATCCCACATACTCAATCGAGTTCAACTAATTCTTGTTCGACACTATTCAATTCCCGTACTCGACTTTTCTAAAGTTGACGCAATCCTTGGTGTATATGCCCAGCCCGACTTAGCCAACCGTGCTTACGCAAATCATCTTTTTGGTTTATCAAAAACTGTTCTTCTATATTTTGCAAAATAGTTAGACTTATTGTATGGACATCCCGTGGGATAATTGAGAGAGAACGCACCAACGATATCAACTTGCGGAAGCAAAATTCAGAGTTTGCTGAAACAACGGAGGTAAAGAATTCAATCGATGGTCCAGGGACGTAAAGCCGTGCTCTGATGCCATTATGTCACGTCCCGCTCCCGTAGGAGCGATCGTCCTCGCTAAGGCGTGATGCCGCACGAGCCTAGATTACGCTCGTGCAAGGCGGGTTCCATAACGGCCGATTTCAGCGGCTGCGACGGGGTCATCGCACAGAAGTCCCATGCAGAGACATTGAATAATAGCAACGAAAATTAGAACAAACACAAGTTATTCAAAAGAAGCTCTTTATTGATATTGAAACATAGGTTACAATGGGGCGCAAGGCCAAGATTACAAGTCTCTTAAGCTCACTCAAGCTCACATTACAAGTCACTCAGCTCTCTCAAATCTCTCAATACAAGTCTTGATCCAGCGGAAGCTTCGGAAGGCGACGTCCATACATTATGTCCTGTATAAGTCTTTACTTCATGCGGCCGTGCATTTCTAATCGCCAAGGAACTCCGTGCCTCGACGCATCCAAGCGAGCTCCGTGCCACGAGCTTCTACCTGTGTCTGCACATAAAAACTATGTGGGTGTCAGTATCCAACTATACTGGTGGAATGAGCTCCTCGCCCACCCATACAAACCCGATACGTTTGATTTACTTTTGTGCAACTTAGTCCCCTTTATGATTGTCTTTCTACTCTTGTCTTAGGATCAGTTTTAGGACCGACGCCTTGGCCTATTCCGTGTCTCTAGACAATCTCGTGCTTGCAACATCAACGTTAACTCAAGTTGTGTTTGTCTTACGGCCATAATCAGAGATACAACTATGCAATGAGGCTCCATTTTCTGTGTGACCGTGCTTCAAATCTTTTGTGCCGTGTCTCGCAACTATGTGCGACTCAACCATATCGCCGCCTCGCGGCCCTTGCTACTTTGATCACCAACTGACCTAATCAAGATTTGTGAATCTTTGTGTCACTCAAACAACTTTGCCTTACGGCGGTTTCCTGACTTAAACTCAACAACTCAACCATAACCATGCAACTTATATGCCGACAACATAAGACTCGACGCCATATCTTGTGCCGAAGCACGTCGCATACGTTGCATCCAAATCTTAGGCCCAACGCTTTGTGTTCCAACTTTACACACACATTCAACCCAACTTCCTTGATATACTACACTCAATACTCGACTCAATCCAAAGGCTTACACGCGGATCGTCATCCATGCCGACTCATCTATATGAACTAGTCACTAGGGCCCAGCCCTATAATGGACTCTTTTTGAGATTTTGATTAGGCGGACGCTCCTTGCCAGCGCGAGTAGCTAGCTCCACTGCAAGTCCTCGCCTAACCCGTGCGGTCATGCAGCACAGCTACGAATGTCTCCATCGCAACGGTTCCCTTGGGCCGCCGGGGTCGCCGTCCGAGGAACAGATTTATTTTACCTTGTACAAGTTTTCCAATGACCATGCAAGACTCGACTCAAATGGACGTCTAACACAGTCAAAGCTACTTCTAGTGTTACCATCTCTTCCAGGGCTAATTTCAATACTTCTCACATCTGAGACCTTGCCTCGACGACCCGTAGTCGCGAGCATGCTTCTTTCTTGCCTCAACGACCCAGTCGTGAGCATTCTTTCTTTCTTGCCTCGATGACCCAGTCGCAAGCATTCTTTCTTTCTTGCCCTATCATTTTACTCACTCAAGAACAACTATCAAAACACTTTCCAAACTCACTGACTGAACCGTGGCCCGTGCCTTAAAACATCAAATCCGTTCATCGTGCCTTAAGCCAATCGTGCTCTACGCGACACTCCTGTCCAAGTCGACGGGCCTTGAGATCGTGGAACTACTTAACTGAACAAACCGCGAAGGAGCGGGACAATGCTTGTAGTGTCTTTGTCGACCGGCATAACTTTGCCTAACTTAACTTCGCAAACAACTTAACAAGCAAAGGCTGCGTCCTGGCATCACTCCGATTTCTAAACATCGAGCATCGATTTCCTACGCACATTCCAATATTTCATCGCACGGGGTCCGAGTCGTTCAGCAAAACCATCCTACGACAACTCACGTTTCAACCAATTCTTCAACATTTTAATATCGCTCGTTCAACCAACCATCTTCTCATAGTCTATCTCTTCGAACACGCTCGATATAATCCGCCTATCAATCCTTCTCGAGTCAAACACGCTATGACACAAATTGTTGCTAACCAAAATTTCATATTCCACATTCCCTAAGTCATCTATTCCAATTCACGCAATCGATCACAAGGTCATCTGACTTAACAATATCTTGCGCCCCGATCTCACGCGAGTCAGATTATCCACGGTATGCATAAATCACCATGCACGCTCCCGCTGGATAATTATCCTCATCGGGACGTAACACTTGTGTTGCGTCTAGACTAATTCATTCTCGGTGCGCAAATTGGACCTACTCAATCCTCAAGTTTATTTCATTCATCAATCGTAAGTCTAAACATCCTCGAATTTTCCTTCGCATCAAACCGACAAGTCGAGACAATCAAAGTTGCCGCATCCTGATTTTCTGAGTTCGATCATTCCCGCGACATGAATTACCATGTCAACGCTCACGCGGAACGATCGCCCCAAATCCGACGCAACGCATGTGCGAGGCTAGAGTTGTGCTCGCGCAAGACAAGATCGTCGACGTTGTGGTTATCCGCATAACCATCGAGACACAATCATTTTTATCTAACATTCATCTCAATCAAAATTCTAAGTATAGCATCCAACCGAACAATAACACTTGCACGATCATCCTTTGCCGAGTCAGAGTACTCCCGAGTTATCGTATATCGGTCTTTGATACGCCTCAATACCATCGACGATATGCGTAACCTGACGATCTTCCTTTGCAACCAATTTCGAGTCGTACGAATGATGCTATCGTCCGACTGGATAATCTCCTCGACACTTAAATTCAAATTTGATCATTATCCCTCGAACCATTCACAACATCGATTTTCCTCAAACCAAATTCACGTATCGTTCATCCGTTTATCTTAAGTCATTAACCATCGTATTTTCTCAATTCGCATTATTCCTTTATCAATCGATCGACAACCCTGAGGCTGTCGCATACACCACTCAGGGATGAAGTCATTCAACAAATCCTTAACTTATCATTCGAATCAAAATCGACTTCTTTGAATCCCGTTCGAACCATTCCTCTAATTCCAAGCACGCTCATCTTTATCGCATCGACGATATCGTCGCTCGATAGTATCCCTATCGATAGTTATCCCACATACTCAATCGAGTTCAACTAATTCTTGTTCGACACTATTCAATTCCCGCACCCGACTTTTCTAAAGTTGACGCAATCCTTGGTGTATACGCCCAGCCCGACTTAGCCAACCGTGCTTACGCAAATCATCTTTTTGGTTTATCAAAAACTGTTCTCCTATGTTTTGTAAAATAGTTAGACTTATTGTATGGACATCCCGTGGGATAATTGAGAGAGAACGCACCAACGATATCAACTTGCGGAAGCAAAATTCAGAGTTTGCGGAAACAACGAAGTTAAAGAATTCAATCGATGGTCCAAGGACGTAAAGTCGTGCTCTGATACCATTATGTCACGTCCCGCTCCCGTAGGAGCGATCGTCCTCGCTAAGGCGTGATGCCGCACGAGCCTAGATTGCGCTCGTGCAAGGCGGGTTCCATAACGGCCGATTTCAACGGCTGCGACGGGGTCGTCGCACAGAAGTCCCATGCAGAGACATTGAATAATAGCAGCAAAAATTAGAAGAAACACAAGTCATTCAAAAGAAGCTCTTTATTGATATTGAAACATAGGTTACAATGGGGCGCAAGGCCAAGATTACAAGTCTCTCAAGCTCACTCAAACTCACATTACAAGTCACTCAGCTCTCTCTCATCTCTCAATACAAGTCTTGATCCAGCGGAAGCTTCGGAAGGCGACGTCCATACATTATGTCCCGTATAAGTCTTTACTTCATGCAGCCGCGCGCTTCGAATCGCCAAGAAACTTCGTGCCTCGACGCATCCAAGCGAGCTCCGCGCCACGAGCTTCTACCTGTGCCTGCACATGAAAACTATGTGGGTGTCAGTACTCAACTGTACTGGTGGAATGAGCTCCTCGCCCACCCATACAAACCCGACATGTTTGATTTACTTTTGTGCAACTTAGTCCCCTTTATGATTGTCTTTCTACTCTTGCCTTAGGATCAGTTTTAGGACCGACGCCTTGGCCTATTCCGTGTCTCTAGACCATCTCGTGCTTGCAACATCAACGTTAACTCAAGTCGTGTTTGCCTTACGGTCATAATCAGAGACGCAACTATGCGATGAGGCTCCATTTTTTGTGTGACCGTGCTTCAAATCTTTTGTGTCGTGCCTCGCAACTATGTGCGACTCAACCATATCACCGTCTCGCGGCCCTTGCTACGCTGATCACCAACTGACCCAATCAAGAATTGTGAATCTTTGTGTCACTCAAACAACTTTGCCTTGCGGCGGTTTTCTGACTTAAACTCAACAACTCAACCATAACCATGCAACTTATATGCCGACAACATAAGACTCGATGCCACATCTCGTGCCGAAGCACGTCGCCTACGTTGTAGCCAAATCTTAGGCCCAACGCTTTGTGATCCAACTTTACACACACATTCAACCCAACTTCCTTGATATACTACACTCAATACTCGACTCAATCCAAAGGCATGCACACGGATCGCCGTCCATGCCGACTCATCTACATGAACTAGTCACTAGGGCCCAGCCCTATAATAGACTCCTTTTGAGCTTTTGATTAGGCAGACGCTCCTTGCCAGCGCGAGTAGCTAGCTCCGCTGCAAGTCCCCGCCTAACCCGTACGGTCATCCAGCACAGCTACGAATGTCTCCATCGCAACAGTTCTCCTGGGCCGTCGGGGTCGCCGTCCGAGAAACAGATTTATTTTACCTTGTACAAGTTATCCAATGACCATGCAAGACTCGACTCAAACTGACGTCTCATACAGTCAAAGCTACTTCTAGTGTTACCATCTCTTCCAGGGGTAATTTCAATACTTCTCACATCTGAGACCTTGCCTCGACGACCCGTAGTCGCGAGCATTCTTCTTTCTTGCCTCAACGACCCAGTCGTGAGCATTCTTTCTTTCTTGCCTCGACGACCCAGTCGCGAGCATTCTTTCTTTCTTGCCCTATCATTTCACTCACTCAAGAACAACTATCAAAACACTTTCCAAACTCACTGACTGAACCGTGGCCCGTGCCCTAAAATATCAAATCCGTGTATCGTGTCTTAAGCCAATCGTGCTCTACGCGACACTCCTGCCCAATTCGACGGGCCTTGAGATCGTGGAACTACTTAACTTAACAAACCGCGAAGGAGCGGGACAATGCTTGTAATGTCTTTGTCGACCGGCATAACTTTGCCTAACTTAACTTCGCAAACAACTTAACGAGCAAAGGCTGCGTCAAGCTTTGCCTTAACGGATCGTGCCGTGCATGCATCCAACTTGAACGACCAAGTCACTCGGGTGCCTAGACTTAGGTCACAAGCCGCTCAACGCAACTTAACTCATGGGCAAGCCAAGGCTATGCCAAGCCTTGGACGACGGGGCAGTGCATGCCTTATGAAGCATTTATGCGGGCGACGCCTATGACTTAGGCTACGATCTTAACTTCGCCTACTCAACCAACTTTCCTTCTTCCAAGCCACGGGACGAAGGATCGAGTGTCATTTTCAAAGCACGCCGTGCACCAATTCTAAGCCGACCGTTGGACCTTCCATATTCTAATCTCAATTCGACCCTTCGGGATTACTCCCTTTAGCTATATGGATTCATCTCTTTTATTATTAATCCTACTTGTGCAAGTTGAAAACATGCGATTTATTATGTGAAGGCTAAGATAAGGCAAGTTCATTGAAACTACCCCACCTGAGCGATATCTTCGAGTCGTCGTTGTAAGGCCAAGCCGAACGCCGTCGACGTTTCGATTCCTCCGATTGACTGAACGGGACGGGGCACTACATCTAACACGGAGAATGACCATTCTCCGTGTAAATTAACACGGAGAATGGCATTCTCCTGCGTTTTAACACTGGAATGACTATTCTCCGTGCTAAATTACAGGAAGAATGGCCATTCTCCGTGTAAATTAAGATGGAGAATGGCCATTCTCCATGTAATTTAGCACGAAGAATGGCCATTCTCCGTGTAAATTAAGACGGAGAATGCCATTCTCCATGTTACTAACACAGAGAATGGCCATTCTCCGTGTAATTAAGACGGAG
>JANAVB010044149.1:0-42189 GCA_029216955.1 Iris pallida | reverse complement strand
CCTTCCAACTTCGTCTCCAGCTTGTCCAACTTCCCCATTTTGTACGGTGACGGATCCACATCAGTATGGGTCACGCGTGGGGTTGCCTCCGGTAATCTCTTGGTCAGGAGATCCTCGACCAGGGCCTCATTTCTTCTGCTGTCAACTTCCATAGATGGAATCCATGACTTCTTCAACTGCAATCAGTGAGGTTGTTGTTTCCTGAGTCGTCTTCTTGTGAGTCGTCTTCGTCTTAGTCAGCTATCGGGGGAAACAACAAAACGAGATCCCTCACTGATATGTCGTAGTTTATACGACCAACTAGAACCGCATCATGATAACGCGTTCGGACGGCTCAAGGATAACCAACGTAGTTGTGCCTCCTTGCATGAGACAAACCAGAGGTATACCAGCCGTAGAAACGATTGTAAAGACAACGTTTCTGAGATACAAAATCTAAAGAGATTTCGTATTCGTAGTAGAGTTCTAAAAAGAAGGTACTGATTCTCGAAGGCAACAATCAGAAATCTTCTAAAGAAAATCTGAGTTTAGAGATCTTCTAAAGAGAAGGAACTCTGATTCTCGAGGCAACTACAGAGATCTTCTAAAGAGAAGGAAATCTGTTTTTTTTTTTTTTTTTTTTTTTCCAGAACAGCGAAAAAACCCTAAAAAGGGCTGCTGGAGCAGCAGTAAAGGGAGGGGGGCGACGCTGGAGGGTTAGGGAGGGGGGCGGCGCTGGAGGAGGGCGGCGCTGGAGGGGGGGCGGCGCTGGAGGGTTAGGGAGGGGGGCGGCGCTGGAGGGGGGGGCGGCACTGGAGGGGGGCTAGGGTTTGGCGGCTAGGGTTTAGAGTATGGCAGCGGCGTGGAGGAGGGTGGCGGCTGTGGAGGTGGGTAGGAAGGGCGGCTAGGGTTTGGAGGAGAGAATGGAGAACTCGGCTCTGATACCAAGTTAAAATGAGTCTAATATCTCAGATAATATTATTGAGGGCTACTGCCTACTACTTATAGAGGGTCCAACCCCTCTTCATATTACATCTAACCGATGTGGGACTAAAGTCCCTTATTTACTCTCAACAGAAAGTTTAGTCAAGAAAGCGAGAGCATGAGGTAATTATAATTGGGATTGATCCTGGATAACAAGGGATTCCCCTCTTTAAATCATATGGAGTCATGGACCAAGTCTAATATCATACCTCATGGACCAAATACCTCATGGACCAACTATGATTCAGGTCTCATCACGTACTGTAACAAATTGGTATCATAGTCGAAGGTTACAAGTTGCATTGCATTAGGTGCTTCAGTTATTTCGAGACAGATTGTTTTATGCATGATATATATAATCAGAATCATCCGGCTCCTAGGTGGAGCGTCAAGGATTATATGGTTTGAAGACGTCTTACAGTTCGCACCCAGCAGTGGTGCGGTTTGGCTTTAAAATGGGTCTAGCTATCAGCCCCAATGTGGACCAAGACTTGTGGTTCGCAACCCAACAATGGTGTGATTTGGTGAACATGTCGGTTTAGCTTTGTGTTAGAATGACGAGATGACAATATGTTGGATCTCTTGGTTGCTCGGACTCGGACTTACCCAGATACGAGCTAAGGTAGAAATCGTTGGGTTGTATATCACATCCGGTTGCACGCTCAAGTTTGGTAATGAAATAACCGGAGTTATATAGAAAATTTAGTCCCACGTTGGATTGAAAGTGGAAGCATGAGGTATAGATAATTGGCTATGGTCTTGGACTTAGCAAGGGGAAAACCTTTTAAGTCATACGGACCAAATCCAATATTACCTCATGGATAAACTCCGGTTCGGATCTCACCGCGTTCAGCATGCCTTAACAGTGGACATGTTGGACACTAGTTATGTTTTCTGAACTTTAGAACGCATAGTTGCCACAAGCAAAACACGATATCTTGTACTCAGGTTTCTTTGTTGGAAACATTATTTTATCCATAGAATTTGATATATCTAAATGAGTGCTAGCTGAAGAAAAGAGTTCTCCATGGATCTTTCAATAAAATAGTTTTGCATCACGCAACCAAAAGAAATATTTGACGAAAGGGTTACTACTAATGTTATCTAAATTCTACTAATGTTATCTAAGCATGCATTTCTAAGGCAGAACATGTTTAGTAACATGAATGAAAGGATCAACTACAAAGTATTTATTGTCACATGATCTCCTTGAAAGTTCGTATAACCGTTAAACACAATAGTAAACTGAACCTCTTGTATAATGAAATAAACGCAACTTTCAAATAAATTTAACACATGCTTAACTAGAAAAGAAGTTTAAAGCAACTTACTGATGTACTTCTGGCCTCAGACTTAGGCTTAGCCTCTGCCCTAACTCCTTTCAGAGTAGAACTATCCCTTCCCTTTGTATCCATATTGCCTTCCCAACTCTTCCTCAAACCCTTGGGTCCCATATCAATTACTGGCACCAAACTGGCTATGGAACTCCCAACCGATGATTTCCTTCCAGCTTTGGTTGCCTTCAAAGCAGCAGCAGCCCTTTCCAACAAATTAAGCTTTGCAGGAGCTACCTTCTCTCCCCCTTTAACTTTTACTTGCTGCTTTCCTCCATCAGAGATCCTGTCAAATGATGCTGGCATAGAATAACAACTCGTCGGTGACGAAGGAATTGACCTCGCGCTCACTGAACTTGGCCTTCCATGAGTGACTTCCTGTTGTTTCGAGAGGGAAGAGCTCGATCTACTCAATGATGCATTCTTCTTTCCCACGTCCTCAATTTTGGTACTACCATATGACTTCCCCGACCTGTTCCTCTCTTTCTCTAATGATAGGCCATTGCTATCCCTGGAAGCATTGGATAACCGTGATCTCTCCACATTGAGCAAACTCAGCGACCGGCTCCTGTCATTCTCCAAAGCGGGCTACCATTATCCTTTGAAACCATGGTCGGTGGCGATTTCCTGGCACTAAGGAAATTCTGGGGTCGAGTGGCCGCGATGTCTTCGGGGCTCCCAACACAAGGGTGCCGCCCGGGAAGCGTCTTCACACCACGAAGGATGGGAACAGGAGAGGCCCCCTCGAGCCGCTCGACATGGATGAACTGGCCTAACTGGATCTTGTCACTCAGTATGAGGTCTTCATGCTCGTCGGGCAAGGAGACATACGTGGCGTGAGAAGAATCGGAGACCTTGAGGTAGAAGCCTTCGTTCGAGAAGAGATCGGCTCCCGCGAGAGCAGGGACAATGCCGATGACTTGGAGGAGGGAGGAACGGTGCTCTCCAGCCACTCGGATGTCGGTGTTCATATGCTGGAGGAGCTTGACGAGGACGCCAGGGACTAATGTAGCCATTGCTTTGCAGGAATAAAGTTCATTACTCTGCACAGAATGGATGGTGTTGAGGTTTTACTAGCAAAAAGTTGAGCTTGAAAAGCACAACAAGTGAGAATGGACAATTTCTTCAGAGACATATTAGCAAACACATTGCAATCATATTGAACATTCTGAAGCTAGATCGAACTTGCCATCTAGTGGAGCAAAAACTTGGCATTCCCTAAGTAACCCATGCAACAAGTATGGAGATGTAGATCCAATATTGACCAACTTATTGATTAGAATGGATCAAGAATGAAGAAAGCATTGTCAAAAGGAACATATTTTTATCTAATAAAAGTCCATTTTTGACAACACCCTTTTTTTTTTGCATTTTTACTGATTTGGCATTTTTTTTCTTTTTTATGACCAAACATCCAGAAAATAAAAGGAAACATTTATGTTCATAAAAATTTCATCTTGGCTATTAAGAAACGAACAAGTTCACCAAAATGTGAAGTGATGCATTGTTAAAGAACATACTTTGTCTAGATAAATCTTAAAAAAATACTGAATAAATCCATTTTTGAGGACCTTTGCACTTGTTTTATTTGGCATATTTTCTACGCAGAAAATGAAAAGTGCATAATAATTTCATCGTTGCTACTAGAAAGTTTAAAAGTTCAACATCAGAAGAACATACTTTGATAAGAAAAATCAGAAGAAAAAAATCATTTTTTGACAAA
Source organism: Iris pallida (assembly GCA_029216955.1). Classification (NCBI taxonomy): domain Eukaryota; kingdom Viridiplantae; phylum Streptophyta; class Magnoliopsida; order Asparagales; family Iridaceae; genus Iris; species Iris pallida. The sequence goes on along the minus strand of JANAVB010044149.1, from coordinate 38,169 downwards.
CAATGGAAAAAAAATTGCATTTTTTATCTATTTGCAGAATTTTCTACTCAGAAAACGGAAGGAAACACAAATATATGCATAAAAATTTCATCTTTGCTAGCAGTAACAACAACCTTCACCAAAAGAACAACAGGCCCTTTAAAAAAAAATCAAAAAATACTTTTAAAAAACCCATTTTCGAATTTCGACAGCACCCTGGTCAACATGGGTGTACTTTGTTGGTAGATTTTCTGTGAGACCCACATTCAGCAATGAAGGCTAAAGGCTACAAAATGAATAAAAATCTCACCTTTTTTTCTTTTTGCTAAGAAAAAAAAATACAAGTTTTGTTAACCAACCTTTCCACATCAAAGTAGAAGTAGACTTTGCAACTTCAGAGCAGCTCAACATTTGAAATGTGTTGGATTGGAGGAGAATGAGTCCTTTACTTTCTTCTCGTTCTACTCTCTCTCTCTCTCTCTCTCTCTCTCTCTCTCTCTGACAAAGCTCATGTTGTCCCTCTACGTAGAAAATATATATAATAATCTAAATATTACAATATATTAGACTTATTCATTCAACTCTCTCTCTCTCTCTCTCTCTCTCTCTCTCTCTGACAAAGCTCATGTTGTCTCTCTACGTAGAAAATATATATAATAATCTAAATATTACAATATATTAGACTTATTCATTCAACTCCCTTGAATCTAAGCAACTTTTACATAAGTCCCCCAGTTCTTGCTATTTGAAATATCTTAAATTACTAAAATAAAATGGAGTTAAAAGTCTTTGAACCAGTCCCTATTAAATTGCAAATTAAGTAAAAATTGAGAGTTGTGAAATTCGGATGAACCTAACGAATTTATTAGTGACTAACTTTTGGGAAACGAGTCAAAGGACATTTATGAGTGGAAGACCTACGTAATAAATCTAATGAATGTATGATGAGTTGCCATAAATAATTTTTTACAAGTCACCATCCGAACCTAATGAGTTATTTTACACAGAGAAACCAATAACAGATAAATCTGAATCTACTTTGACAATTTTTTCCCTCTCCTACCAAAAAAAAAATCAACAAAGTTCTTATAGGTAATCTTTATAATTGTTATCCTATACAATAGATTTGATTTTTGAATTGTAACTTGCACCTTGTAGCTGTTAGTCCCGGGACTTGACCAAAGATGGAAAACTGATGCAATCGAGATCTGAGATGTCACACAAAAAATTTTGCAGTGATCAAACTCAAGATCTACGATGATGCAAAAAACTAAATAGCCAGATTACAATATAAAGGAGGAAAATAGAGAAGAGAAGATCTCTCGTTCTTCCTTGCAAACTTGTTGCAATTGGGACAGAACGAGTTACAATAATGTAGAGAAAGATGAGATGAAGAAAAGTTGCTGGGGTGTCAAAACACCGTTGCTCAAAGCAAGATTCGCCCCACACGAATTGCTTCCAGGAACCAGCAAGTTGAAGAACTTGTGGAACGCTCGAAGTCACCTCTGTTCTGACTCCTCGGATGGACTTGCAATGGCGGCAGCAGCTCCCTCTCTCTCTCTTTTTTCTGACTTATAAAATTCGTAGTACCTCACAAAGGAGGCCAGAAGAGAGTATAAATAGAGAGAGGGTGGAAACTCTAACCGCCTTATCAGTTATTGAAAGATTGAATTAAATCCCACAAAGATAGCAATAAAATTAATTCAAATCTTATGGAAAGATTGAATCAAATCCCACAAAGATGGCAACGAAATTAATTCAAATCCCACAAAGATAGCAACGAAATTAATTCAAATCTTATGGAAAGATTGAATTAAATCCCACAAAGATGGCAACGAAATTAATTCAAATCTTATGGAAAGATTGAATTAAATCCCACAAAAAGTGGATCTGAATTAATCGCATTGAATCAGTCTTTCCATAACTGACTTGTAGTCTGCACAGTCAGCCTGGTGCGAGTCCATGAGCCCGAGTCCGAGTCCGAGTCCGAGCCCGAGTCCGAGTCCGAGTCCGAGTCGCTAAGCCCCTTTGGGGCTTAGCTCCAAATGGAATTAATCCAAGAGAATGACAAAAGCATTAATGCTTAATCCTTGGAGTCTTATTCTTACCTCCTAGTAAAATTACCCACATGGTTCCCTCCTTAGGGTCACCACCCCATGTGCATCTCTCAACAACACAACCAAGTATATATGTTGAGATAACTCATGGTGCATTTTCGATGTGGGACTAAACTTTTATAAGGCATGTTGAGAGCAAGCTCTCTCCATGTAAAAAAAGCACCAACAATCCCCCACATATCACAACATATATATGTGTCCAGGGTTGAGCGTTCCCCACAGTAACTGTCCATTTTGTATTAGGATAGATGTCGCTGACGACTTGAATCTTTCCGCATGGGTTAAATAACAATGTGATACAAGAATGGACTACGCCTTGAATTCTGCACCACAATTGTAATTCTTCCCACTCACAAAGTGTAGTTACGTGTGCTTCTGGCTGTACATTAAAGGCCCTGTGCCAGCCTGGTTTCAGCGTATAATTTTGGGCGTCTACAAGTTTACCCTCAAGAGATGGCCCGATATCTCTTTTCATACACTATAGGTGAGTTCTTTATTAAAGAGACATGGCATGAAGCCTTGCGCTTCCTTGCGGTACTACGCCGCTATGACATGGCCTGAAGCCGAGGCATTACCCCTACCTAGGAACCTCATCGTAGTGTCATACTACTGTAGCATGAGGTCTCAGCCTCTTTGTAGTGCCAATCTACTCAGCATGAAGCCTAAGACTTCCTTGCGGTGTTACGTCGCAACGACATGGCTTGCAAGGCCGAGGCTTTACCCCTACCTGGGTACCTCATCGTGGTGTCGTACCACTGTAACATGGGGCCATCCTCCCCTTTATAGTGCTGTCTACAACTCTTTAATTACGTCATACAGCATTAGGCTACATGCCTATTTGCGGTGCTACGCCGCTATGACTTGGCTTGCAAAGCCGAGGCATTACCCCAGACCTGGGAACCTCATGGTGGAGTCACCTCACTGTAGCATGGAGTTTCACTCCTTGTAGTGCTGCTCTACCGTGCTTCCTGTAAAGCACACCAGGCATTCACTCTGCCTGAGAACTCATTAAGGCGTTTAAGCCAACCTTCCACATGATCTATTTTTTCCGCAGAAAATACATAGTAGACAACAGTGGTTATGGGTCCGTATCCCTTCCATGTTCCAGAGAACAAGTACCCACTGTTACCTGATAGTTTTCCAGTCAGTGATCCTCCTTTGAACGAAAAGTTAGATGCCTAGTAGATTTTTCTTTGAACTAATAGCATAAAACTTTATGGTAGGATTACAAAGACACACTATCAGAATGCCTTCAAGCCCATTTTACAAGCTGTGTCATCGACTGTCACGACCCACACCCTTATGAGGGGCACAAGCACGTGGGTACGTCCAGCCTACGCCGCAGAATCGGCGGTAGAACGCTGTATATAACGTCTGTAAATACTACGACTAACAGTATAAATGTACATGTACAGTATATACTCTCCGAATGGAGGTGACATAACAATACAGTCTCAATCACAGAATAAAACTAAAGTAGATAGCTCAGAAGGAAAGACATATGATAGATGAAAGAGTAAATAAGTCCAGAGTCCAATACAAGCCCAGATATATACAACATCACAGGGTATCAAAATATAATATAGAAACTACAGTCTGATAAAGCTAGCTGGATCGCAGTCCAGTCAAACCTAGCTAACCTACACTACTCTGGAAGTACAAAATCTAGTGGCTCTACTATAAGGCCACGATCCAAGGCTACTCCATCTAACTAGAGCCCATAATAGGTCGAGCAGTCCGCCTCAGAGTCATCTGTAATATATCATAACGGTATCCTGTCAGGAAAATGAGCAAGTACAAACACTAACAGCAGTTCCATATGAATTGACAAATTCTATAAGAGACAGTATAATGAACTACAAGACAAAGATATATGAAGACTTGGGAACCGTTCGGAAGCCGAGTTACAACCCTTAAACCAAATAAGGACCGGGGTTGTAACTTTTCTCCCGAGCAGAACTTAGTCTCCAATCAAGGTACAATGTAAAGGCAAGTAGAGCATGTGAGTAACTGTATATCATGGCATGGTGAAAAAAATACTGAATATAGAACAGAGCAGGATATACGATAAGATAAAGTAAATATAAAATATGATTTGAATTATTAGAGCGATATGTGATCGGCTTGGGATAAGTGACAGGACAGGCTATCCACTTGGCCCGGCAATCCGCGGTGACCTCAACGGAAAGTCATGCCAGCCAACCTAGATAACGAGCACAAGGCAAAAGGATCTCGCTACACCCTTCGTGAGGGAAGAGTGGCACGAGCACATGAATAGTGACAGGGTAGCTTGGATCACATAGCCCCTAATAATTCTCCATCCCCGAATAGTACAATGGATCTGGACATGACACGTCATGGCACGTGATTTCGTAAGAGGGTAGCAAATCTTCTTAGAAATCGGAGTCTATACAAGTACAGGGAACAAGACAGGAAGTGTACCCATATACCCAGAAATCTAGGAACAACATCTCATGTCATGATCCAACGTGTACTAGTCCGTGAACTATCGTGACTAAGAATCAAGTAAGATACTACAACTGAATCGGATATAGCAGATATCAAGACAATAAAAACTATCAGTGAATGTACTCGCCTGCTGTCCTGAGCTGTATGGTATATCAATGCTCAGAGTGGAAAACAGAGACCTAAAGATGAGATACTGTATGTTAATTTAGGTTTAAACAAGTTTAGGAATGATTCACAATGAATGATATGCAAATCTAGGTCAAACTAGGTCTCACTGAGTCACACTAAGTCCTGTCAAGTCAATCTAGGTCAAATCAAGTTATATCAAGTCAATCTAAGCCAACCCAAGTCAACCCTAGGTCATACCAGTCATCATAGGTCAAAACAAGTCGAAGAAAGTCAAACGGGGTCAAGAGTTGGCCTACAGTTGACTTTTGATCAACTGGTCAACCCTGGTCAACTCTGGTCAACTCTAGGTCAATCCTGGGTCAATGGTGACTAATAGTTGACTTTCGGTCAACTACACAAGTCTAAAAGAATTTGGGACTAAATTGGATAAAGCGTTGACCCATACTTGACTTTCGGTCTAAAAAGTCAATCGTGGTCAACCGGAGTCAAGACTAGGTCTAGGCGACTATTTCTAACTATTACCAACCTCTACAACCTATATCCAAGTCCATCTTGGACTTCGAAACTCAAATCTTGGCCGTAGGCCAATATCCTATTTTATCCTTAAAAAGGATAAAATTCTAGCTTAGGCAATTATCAAGTTAGCCTACCTACGCTTGGTATTTTGACCCGAGCTCCCTAGGGTAGTAAGATACTAGCCTATACATATATTACCTACCAAGATACCTAAGTAAAGTGGACATCTAGTCCATGATACGGCCCATTGTCGATATCTTGAATATTTCAAGATACGCAATGGTACGGCGCGATACCGGCGCCCTACAACCCCGATTTCCACTCGGGAGCCTACCCGCAAAATCTAATTCACGTATTCTTTCCCCACGCCAAGTTTCAACTCATTCCGATACTCCGAGCTCCGTTTCGCCCTCTAACTCGATCTCCTCTAATTTCTATTCTAGCTCTTCTTCCTATTCTTCTAACCTCTTCTAATTCTTTCCTTCTAACTTCTTCCTATTCTTTTCTAACTTCTAATTCCTTAAACTTCTTCTAATTTTAACTATCTACCAACTTATATATACATATATATATATATATATATATATATATATATATATATATATAAGGGGGGGGGGGTTAATAGGCTAAAACACAAGGGGGGTTTTGCCTGGCAGCAGCTGCTGCCAGGACTGCTGCTGCTCCTGCAGCTGATGTTGCTGCTGTTACTGCAGCTAATGCTGCTGCTGTGGCTGTTTCTTCTTCTTCTTCTCATCTCCTTCTTCTCCTTCCTATCTCTCTATATATATATATATATCTATATCTATATATATATATATCCCTCTATATTTTTTTTTATCTATATATATATATATATATATATATATATATATATATATAACCATCTATATATATATATCTATGTATATATACACACAACACTCACATATCTATATATATACATACATACACACCCATATCCATATACATATATAAATACACACTCATATATATATATATATATATATATATATATATATATATATATATATATATATATATATATATATATATATATATATATATATATAATACAAACACACACACACCCTCACACAACACAAACACGCACACACTCTCACCACTCTCACAACACCACCATCCAATTTCCCTTACACACACACAATACTTATAATAATACACACACACACACACACATATATATATATATATATATATATATATATATATATATATATATATCACTCTCAAAAAGGATTAAACCATATAAATCCTTAACCTATTTTTCTAGAAAAATCCTACAAATTTGTGGGCAAATGGTGGAGAATGAGCTCCTCTCCATTTATTGTGAGGAAAATGAATGCAAATGAGTAATAAATTGGGAATTAAAAGCATACCTAAAATGGATTTTGGTTGGAGGAAGAAAGACTTGAAAGAAATGAACTATGAAAGAGAGAGAGAGAGAGTTGCTTAGTGGAGAAGAAAGAGGGGGGGGGGGTCTCTCCTTCATGGCCGGCCAAGCATGGTGGGTTAGGGGCACTTGTATTTACAAGTTTGCCCCTCCCAAGCCTAAATGCTAATTTAAATCCAAAATAGGTTTAGGAAGTTGCTAAAAATAAATAAAAATCATAATTAAACTTAATTACTCATAGAGGACTAGTCCAAACTCCTAAACCCTAAAGTTTAGTGTGGTGGGCCATGGTTAGCTAACATGCTAATTACGGCTCAAGTCGAAATTTACCGGGGTCCCGAATTAACTCGGAATGCGATGAAATTCGAACCCGACTCCTATAATAATTAAATAATAATATTCATGAAATAAAATTCCCAAAAATATTATAAAATGGAAAATTACCATTTTACCCCTAACTGGGAAAAGTGAGGGTGACATCGACCAACTGGCGCTTGAGGCCCTTTGTGAACGGATATGCCAGGTTCTCCTGACTCTGAACATCAATCACTGTAATTACACCTCTTTTGATAAGATCGTGTACTGCCCTGTGCTTCAACCGCACAGTCCTCTTCTTTCCGTTGAAGAGGTCATTTGATGCCACCGCCGTAGTCGTCTGGTTGTCACAGTATATCGGTATCGCCGGTATCTGAGCCCCAACCACTGGAAGATCATACATGAGCTCCCGAAGCCATTCTGCTTCATCTGCTGCAGTTTCAAGTGCATAGAATTCAGATTCCATGGAGGAACGAGAGAGTATAGTCTGCTTCTTCGATTTCCACGATATAGCAGCTCCACCCAAGGAAAAGACATATCCACCTGTGGATCTTTCGCTTTCCACCTCTGAACACCAGCTAGCATCACTGAAGCCTTCCACTACTGTCGGATACCCGTTGTAGTGCAGTACATATGTCTGAGTCTTCTTGAGATATCTCATCACCCGCTTCACAGTTTTCCAGTACTCAACCCCTGGGTTGCTTGTGAACCGACTCAGCATTCCCACGGTGAAAGCTATGTCAGGCCTTGTGGCAGTGGTTGCGAACATCAAACTTTTGATAATGCTAGAATACTCCAGCTGCCTGACGCTTTCCTTCGAGTTTGGCTTCAGCTTCTGATCACACCTATATGGCGTATCGATCCCTGGAAGATCCTTATACCCATAGCGTGTGAGCATCTTCTCAATGTAGTGAGATTGTGACAGAGCTACTCCAGTGTCTGTCCGGATGATCTTTATGTCCAAGATGACATCTGCATCCCCCAAGTCCTTCATACTAAACTTGGTTGAGAGGAACTTCTTTGTCTCCGTGACACATCCTATATCCGTCCCTAGGATTAGCATGTTGTCCACGTACAGACAAACGATGACTCCTCTTCCATCAGCGAACTTTGTGTAAACACATTTGTCCGTCTCGCTGACTCTGTAGCCGTTTGACCTAATAACTTTGTCAAACTTCTCATGCCACATCTTGGGAGCTTGCTTCAAACCATACAATGATTTCACCAACTTGCAGACTTTGTCTTCAAGACCTTTGACGACAAATCCATCTGGCTGTTGCATGTAAATCTCTTCGGTCAGTTTTCCATTCAGGAATGCTGTCTTTACATCCATCTGATGTATCACCAACTTATGTATGGCTGCTAGAGCGATTAACATCCTGATGGTGGTCATCCGAGCTACTGGAGCGTACGTGTCAAAGTAGTCTATCCCCTATTTCTGAGAAAATCCCTTGGCTACCAGCCTGGCCTTGAACTTGTCAATAGTTCCATCTGCCTTCATCTTCTTCTTGAAGATCCATTTACATCCGATGGGCTTTTCTCCTTCAGGTAGATCTACCAACACCCATGTGTTATTGGAAGTGATAGAGTCAAACTCGTCATTCACTGCCTCCTTCCAGAAGATAGCATCTCTGGTCTTCATCGCCTCATCATAGGTAAGCGGATCTGCTTCCACATGATAGGTGACAAAGTCATCTCCGAAGTCTTTAGGTCTCCTCGCTCGCTTTGCTGACGGCTCTGCGAGTTCTGGTACAAGAGTTATTTCATCAACAATAGCTTCTTCTTGGACTACTGGCCCATATGAGATTTCAGTCTCATTTGCACCTACATCATTTTCTGGAATGTCCGAAAGAACAATGTTTTTTATCTTTTGCAAACTTGTCTTCAAAGTATTCAGCATCGCGAGATTCGATGATATGATTTGACTCAATATCAAGACATCTCCGAGCATCACTCTTCTCGGTATACCCCAAGAAGATCGCCTTCGTAGTCCTTGTCCCCAGCTTCTGAATCTTCAGATCAGGAAGCTTCACATACGCCAGACACCCCCACACTCGAATGACATTCAAGTTCGGTTTGACTTTGAACCAGAGTTCATGAGGAGTTACGTCCGAAGTTGCATATGGCACTCTATTCAGAATGAAAGTGGCCATTAATGCAGCTTCTTCCTAGTAGAATTTTGGAAGACCTGCAGTAAGCAGCATTGAATTCATCATTTCTGTTAATGTTCGGTTCTTCCTCTCTGCTACTCCATTGGATTGAGGAGAATATGGAGCAGTAGTCTCGCATATGATTCCATGTTATTTGCAGAATGATACAAAGTCATGAGACCTGTACTCCCCACCTCGATCACTTCTCAACCTCTTGAGTTGTTGTCCAGTCTGCCGTTCAGCTTCGGCCCTGAACTCTCTGAACTTCTCGAAAGCTTCGTCTTTAGTCTTGAGCAAGTAGACGAACGCGTATTTTGAGAAGTCCTCGATGAAGGTTATGAAATACTTCATCCCGGCCTTCGTGGAGAAATGTTTGAAGTCACAGATATCGGAGTGTACTAACTCCAGAAGATCTGTGCTTCGATTGACCCGATGAAAATGTTTGAAGTCACAGATATCGGAGTGTACTAACACCAAAAAGGTCCTTTTGGAACGGTAAAATTTCGTTCCAAATAATTTTAGGCACACCTATATTCCGTGCCTATTTATGGGCTGCCAGATTTGTTGGAACGGAATAAAGGCGTTCCAGTAAACATTTATTGGAACGCTTTTATGGTGTTCCAATATTGGAACACCAATAAAGCGTTCCAAAAAAGAGTTCCAACAAAACCTTACAAATTACTTTTTCCCTACTTATTGGAACGGCTAAAAAGAGTTCCAATGTTGGAACACTAGAAAGGCGTTCCTAAGAAAAGCATACCATGATATTTTTTGCGCCAAATTTTGGAACACCTAGAAAGTGTTCCAGATTTCATATATATATATATATATATATATATATATATATATATATATATATATATATATATGGAAGCGGATCATTTGAAATGGCACACGTGTAGCTTGAAATAATATATATCAAGCATAAGTACCATGACTTACAGAACCTGTAGCACTCCAACAAATTTTATAAAAAAGAATAACAATTAATAAAAGCAAAGGTATATAGAATAATAAATACATGCAGAATAGAAAAAAACAAAGATATATAGAATAATAAAGTCAAAATGTCTTACATAAGTATTTCATGTTTAATACAACCTTACTAAATTAACTATCATGCTAAAAAAATTATACAAGAGTTGTGAAAATAATTTGAGCAACAATTTTCTCCTCGTTCTCTTATTCCTCATAGCTATTCAAATAGTTGGGAAAATAATTATACGGGATTTTATTCCTCATTCTCTTATTGCCTTCTTCTTAGTTGTCACGGTTGCTTCAAGCTTTGTGACATCTCTCATTGTTGGGATGGCCATTAAGTCTGCAAAGTCGAAAGATCACAAAAACAAACATTTAGTAGAGAAAAACAATTCAGAAGAGAGAGAGGAGTTGTTGCTTTTATAAATGAAGTCAAATTAAAAATATTGCTTCACATAACACCCCGTTTTGATGAGAGTTGTAGGGTAATGATAGCGATGAACAACACCAAGCAAGTCTCAGGTCAAATTAAACAAGAAAACAAAATGGCGTATGTAAGAGGTTGTTACATACCTTGAGGTCATTGTACTTCTTAGTTTCCTTTCAGGAATTTCAGCTGCTAAAGAAAGATATTCAAATTTTATAAAAGGAGAGAACTTTGAGTAGAGCGAGAGAAGAATAAATAGCCAACATTTCTTAAGGTAATATGGGTTTTCCTCTTCTTGGCTGCTTCTCTTTCTTTCTTCATATTTTCAGAAAGAATCTTAGGTTCTGCAGACCTGTGAAACTGCAAGAAAAAACTGGATTTGGCAAATAATAAGTAACACAGGGACAATTTATAGCTTTAACAAGTCTACTTTCCACTAAAACTGTCTACCTCCAAAAGGATCAAAACGTAACGTTAAAGCAAGAAAAGGATGAAAGGAAAAAGAAAAAAGGGGGGTGAAACTGTACGCCACTCTTCAATTCTTATTGTTTGAGATGTTGTTCTATTGTTTGAGATGTTGTTCTAATATAACAGCATCTCAAACAATAAGAAATGAAAATCATGTCACTGTTATGTTTAAAACAATTGTATACTTAGTGAGGGGAAAAAACACATTTTACTGCCTTAAAAGAAATTAACTGGGCGAACCTGATACAAGAAAAGGAGGATTCCATGAGCAAGGTGAACCCATCTTGGTGGAGCTGTATCTAGTTGAGGCGAATAGATCTGTTAAGATAACATATTTAATCATAATGCAAGGCATAAGATTTTAAAGAAGCTAAAATTTCATCCATCCTGTACTTGAGAGTTCAACCACATATATAAACTATGTTGAGAAAGTTTAATCCGCAGGTATGGCAAAAGCCAACATATAATTTATAAGCATATTCATACAGAAAACACTTTGTAAATGCAAGAGGCCTATAATTATGCCCAGAAGAAAAACACTACTTGTATGAGAAAACAATGTCCCTGCCAGGGCAAACCACTTTTTATGACAGCAATACGGAAACCTCCACTTATTAGCCTTAGCCGACTCTTTGAGCATTCAACTAATAAGTAACTATTCAAACTAATTAAAATAGTATTTCTAGAAAATGTTGGGCAGCCCAACTGTTGAGGCCTTTGGTAGGGGAAGGGGAGGTCCTGATTCGCTTCCCAGGGGTATTAAGTGACTGGTTTTAATCCCAAAAAGAAAATATTTCTGGAAGGTAATTAATAATATCTGATTTGCACATAAATAGACTGCAGCTCATATATCAGTCCTTCAGCGCATCACCTATTCAATCATCAGAAATATGCTACATACACAATCACTTTCCTTATATATATAAGCCTGAAATACTCAAGCTTTACTGGCAAGGAGCATCCTTAGAAATCTCCACAACCAAGTGTCTTACCTAGGGAAGCTTCGTACTCAGAAGAATAAAAAGAACTCTGGAAAAGAGTATCCTATCATGTAATGAATGACTCCACCGACAGCGCACACTCATGGCAAAACAATCCAAGGCATCATCCAGGTGGTGGCCTGAGCTGAGGTACCAGAGAGACGTGGGAGAGGCACCACCTTAGTGCTTTGGAACTTGCTACACAGTTCAATCAGGCTCTTGCCTTGTTGAACCAGATGCTTAGACAGGCTCCGCATCAAGTGGAAGCCCTTCAAGTGCACCACCTTAGCAATACAAGCTAACAATTTTATATGCCTTCACTGTTTAATCTGTTTTCTTAGTGTACCCCTTACTTAATGAAAGGGTACATAAATGTGTAGAACCTATACATAAGGACAATTTGTAGTTACTTTATCAAAAATCTCACCCAATAAAAACTCAATTTATGTTACAGCCTGCCATTTCCAGCATCTGATGACCATCTTTGAGCAACACCAACCACCAAGGGTCTCTTGTAAACCTAGTTTCTAGCTTTTCAAGTTTCGCATTACTACTCATTTATTCTCTCCTCTTCTTTTTTCTTAATATAACAAAGTTCTTATAGACTTAATTTTACTATCACAATCATTTCAATATTATTCTCCTCCTTTTTTTTGGGTTGCTTATACTACTTAAGGAACTGATTTTGACAACTAGGGAGTAACAATGAGTTGAATTAGTTATTACTTAGTTGTTAATTGGTGTTATAATTAGCAACTCCGTACTAAAATCTCACAGTTGCTAATTAGTTAATAAATTTACATCGAAATTAGCAAGTCGGAATTATTACATGCTTATTTCACTATTTTGAGATTATTCTTATTTCATCTGTTCATTAGCTATAAACAATACCTACAATGTAAATATGAGTATAAAAGATTATGCCATCAATTGTTAATCATTTGTTCTACTTACAAATACTAGCCTACTGATTTAATATTTCTTGTAGTTGGTGTGACATGACATCAGGCTATATTTTTTAAAAATATACATTTCATCATCTTGCTTCAGGCAGGTGCTTGCCTCAGTTGATATCTTGTCCTGTCACATTGAAGCCACCTTCTGGGTTTAAAAACTTTGACCATGAGCAGATTCAATCTGAATAATTGGGTACACACTTTAACCTGAAATACTCTCTTCACTCCGGAAGGACAATAATACAACATTCATATCGCATTCCACTGAAATCCTCTAAAGATACTCTTACTAAAGCTCCTAGATTTTGGTAACTCTTACTATTTAATTCCACACAGTGGAGCTAAATGATCAATCAAAAACTCCTAGGATCACTGAGAACATCATTTGGTTCAGTTGTAAGGAATCACAACACCCTATATCCCATGGGGAATATTTAGGACCACTCTCAATATAGTTACCAGCACAAAGGACATGAGCAATCCAATTGTAAGATATGCTAAAACTACTATTAAAAAGGGACATACTATCATATCCTTTCAGCACAAAGTAGTTAATGTGTAATCAAATTATGAAAACAGTAGACGAATAAACATTAAACAATAAGTCATCAATAAAATCGGATCACTAGAAGACGTAAGAAAATTAAGAAGATGCTCACTTGGTGACATGAAGATCCCAGACTTTCATGACTGAAACGTCCTTACAGGCCCCTTCTTCCAAGTCAATACCAACCTTGGGGTTTCCAGCTGCATGTTCGGCATATAACGAGGAAATTATCTCCATTGCATTAAGCCCAGCATTTTCTGCTAGGGTTTTGGGTACCATTTCAAAGCTTTCAGCAAACTTCGCAATGGCATACTGATCCAATCTGTAACAAGAATCAGAGCTTAGTGTCACTCTCAGACATGCAGAATGACATAGGGAGAGAGAAAGGCTGTTCACATGGATTTGGGCTCAAATCCAATTCATTACTAAATGAATTGGCGGGGACAGACGGACAGGTAACTGAAAATCCATAGAAATAGTTCTGATCTTTATCTAAAATGTCTACAGAAAAAAATTGTAATATGAACGTTGGCCTCAGAGTCCTTTCCTTTCAACTCCAGCATCACACATAGGAGAAAAGGTTCCTAAGGTGACCCATTAGGAAATTACATTTTATATACTTTGTTTTCGTTCTACTAATCCTAAATCCCTTAGACTCCAATGTCTCTCTCGACACCTCTATTTTAGCATCCAACCATTTTTCTATCCTTATCAACCAAACAATATCATCAACAAAAATCATACACCATCGAACCTCCTTCTGGATACGCGTAATAAAAAAAATCAATAACCTATATATGACATCATAGATTTTTGGTATTTTAAAATTAAGTACCCTGTTTCTCATCAACCAAACAATAGCATCAATAAAATAATACACCATTGAATCTCCTTCTAGATATGCGTAATAAACTTTTTTAATAACCTATATATGTCATCATAGATTTTTGGTATTTTAAAATTAAGTACCCTGTTTCTTTGAAGGAGAACTCCTTCAATCTTTTGGCTAATTCTATTTCAGTTGCTGCGGCTCCAGGAATAATGCGGCTATCCCTGCACATTGCCTGATAAGAGAGAAAAGAATGTCAAACCAAATTACACACAAATGCTTTGCAAATACTATCATTCAGACAACTTCAAGGATGATGTGGAACTTTGGAAACTATACTAAGCATATCCACATTCAGGAAAATACCTTATATGTATTAACGCCATCATCAACAGCCCTTTCAAGGTCATCTAGTATACTATCAGTACTACCTCGCAAAACCAGTGTGGAAATTGAGTTTCCACCTTCTTCATTCTTCACAATAGTTACCTATTCAACAATAATGATTATAACAAAAAGTAGTCTAACAGGAGGTCATCTAGAAGAGAGTATTAATGAAGAATATATGTCAATTGTACGGCAGAACCTCCGCAGTTCGAACTTTGAACTGATCTTTATAACCATGAGTCTGTAATTAGCAAGATGGTTATAGCAAGTGAGCGAGTTCCCAACAATATCCACATCACGACTGTAATCTTGCAACTATTTCAACATGCCCTCGATATAAGAAGGGAATCCAAATGCATTGATGACGAAATAAGCTTCATAGATATATCAGATAAGTATTTCTCACATATAATATTGACACCTGTACAGGTCAGAGACCTATGGAAAAAAAAATTCCATGTCCAAGATTCAAATAACAGTGGTAAGATTATCGGGAAAGAGAATTGGGCCAGTCCAAAAGATCAGAAACCTATTTTACCTAAATGCGTGTGTTGGTGTAAGTACCCATGTCAGACGTCTATGGACCCTGGTACTTGTATTCAACAGTGATACCAGCCCAGCTCTTCCAGATTCTTCTCTATGAAGAACCCAGAAGTTTAAGGAAGATTGCTCAAGCTTATATATATAAGGAAAGTGATTGTGTATGTAGCATATTTCTAAATGGTAGGATCATAAGGCTGTCAAAAATGATATGACTATGCAGAGGTACTACAAGTTAAAGGTTTATAGTGTTGAAAAGATGATATGCCTAGATAGTTGAATAAAAAACCTACATACAGAATTAGTATATTGCTTACATAGCCAAGAAGTGCAGACAACACTAGGAACATGAAACCCATCAGTGTGATCTGCAAGACAATCAACAATTTGTCTTATATATAAGCATGTTATGCAAATCTGTAATAAGGTAGAAAAAAGAAACGGAATAATTCTCACCAGATTCGGTCTGAAGCCCCCAGCAAGATTCATAAACAAAGAAACAAGATCATATCAGAGAGATCCAGGAAAAGGCCAAATGCTAGCAGTTCATTCAAACATTTCTGCTCAAAACAATAAGCAGAGCATACCAATAACAGAGTTAGAACTTAGAAATGCTACAGCAGTAACAATGCAAGAGCTTTACAAAAATAATTATTTAATTTAAAAAAGTTGAAGCTTGCAGTGTCATAACGACAAAGATATAGGTGTTGATAAGAAATAGACCTTGAAGTTTAACTTGAAGAGACGTAAGGAGAAAAGCAGATGCCTGAGGTGGCATCTAATTAATGAATAATGCTTTCACACTATTAACCAACAAAAATATTATAAATGTTTTAGATTTATGACTAAACTACATTATTAGAATATTAACAGAAATATAATATGAAGTTATCAATAACTTGCATATTTAGCCCTGAATCATTGAACATAAGTTTACTTCGTGTTGGGTTGGGATAAGACACTTTTTGCCCTTTTCCAAAAGATTGTCCATCATAGGCTTGAGTTGGGGTGGCATCAAGGTTCGTGCAAAGGGATCCATGCCCAAACCGAGATATTCAAAAATCGAATTTTAACTTCTTCTTTTATGGAGGTAATGATTCATATATTAAGTATTAACCCCAACAATTTGGAATAAATGTTTTATAGATGGTGATGACGTTGATTATTTGACCTTACATTGCTGGCAAAGAGTGAGGATTACTTTAGTCTGTTTTAGAGAAGTTTGTCCTTTCACGAATTGTATAGGACGAATGTGTGATTTTCAGTAAAATTTCAAGAAGCAAGGTCACCATCTTTGTTTTCACGAACGGGATGAAGAAAATAAACCATTGAAACAAGCAAATTTGAGCTGGAGTTGGTTGCATAACTATGACATGTCAAAGAGGGATATATCATAATAGTCATGTCCATTAACTCTTGTGATGATCTTACAATACTCCTAAGTCTTAAATATATTATCCATACTATTCTTGCCACTACCATCAACATTCATATTTAATTATGCAAATGTGCTAACAAGTTCATCAAGAATGTTTGCAAGGTATAGTCGGACAATAACAAAGATAAATCAAGAGACTTGATAATGTCAATTTATATGCATCTTGAGCATCTAATACTAGCCAAGTATCATATTACTTCTAGAGCCCTGTCAATTTAGCAGAGGAATACTATAATTTAAAAAAATCAGAGTACTTCATATTTTAAGGTTAAACTCATTAAATCCTAATCTAACCTTCCAAATTCTCAAACAAATGCATTCACGAACATTTCTTTTCCACAATTTTTTCCTTCTTCCTCAGTCATTCACTACCTCGACCATCTCTCTTTTTCCCCAGTAACCTAGGAAATTCAAACCCAAAAACCCATAACCAGAGAAAAAGGGGTTAGGGTTAGAATTTTGTTTAGTCCTATTGCTTTTAAATTTATGTTAGTTTTTACTTCTGAAACAAAATTAGTTTAAAAATCGATACAAGGATAAAGAAGTCAAAAATAATGCACATGACCATTAAATTGGAAAGATAATTAAAGCCTAAAAAAACTCTAGATAGTGGAAAATAGTTGAGACATTTTGACCTATAAAAATTGTGGTGTTGATGTCGCAAGAATTCGCCATCATCATCATCGGCTGCGGCGGAGCGGAGGTGGTGTTGGCGGTTGATGACGACGTTGCCGACGGCTTCTTCCGCTTCTTTTTCTCGTAGGCTATCCCGCGGGCCTTGGCCTGGGAGTCCCTGACCTCCCTTAAGTAGAGCCTAACGGCGCGCGTGCCGAAGGGGTTGGCCTCCGGCTGGCCGTCGTTCTTCTCTAAGGCGACACTGACGCGGCCGACGAGGACGTCGAGGCTGCTCCAGGCCTGGCGGAGCGGGCAGGGGCAGGAGGAGGGAGGGTTTGGGTGGCCGAAGAAGGGGCAGCCGTCGGAGTGGACCTTGGTCTTGCCGAACTGGTCGAGGTAGCGAGGAACTCGAGCACGTAGGCGTCACTGCAGCGGGAGAGGGCGAGGGGGCGGTGGTAGCGGAGGTACTGGCCGAAGGTGTTCCAGTCGCTGCGGTTCTGGGATTCGTAACGGTTGGGCCGACCCCCATCGGAGCCGCCGACAACGCCGCCGCCGACAGCCGCAGTCCAAGCCCGGTGCTAGCATCTCGAACCTAATCTAAATTAGCTCTCAGTTGATTAGATTTGTGGAAAGTAGAAAGAAAATGAGAGAGGAGAGAGAGATTTGGGGTGGGGGTTTTGTGGGGTGGGTGGGGTGGGTGGGGTGGGATGCGTGCCAGATGAAGAAGAATAGTGTGGACGTTTAGCATTATTGTTTCATAAAAGTCATTCGATCACATGACCTAAATTTTTATTATTGGAAATGGTTTTGGAACGGTTTATATGTGTTCCAGATTACATAAATTTTATTAAAAATAAAAAAATTAATATTTAGAACGGTTTTTTATTTTGGCACACTTTTTTTCTGTTCCAAAATCTAGACACACTTAATAGGCGTTCCAGATTGAAATATGCCTAGTGTTCCTAATTAGCTATTTTGGTGTAGTAACTTCTCCACCTTACCCCCACATTTGGAGATAAATCCTAGACTAGACATTTTGTTAATTCTTTTACAATGAACATGTCCTAGCCACAACTCAAGAGAATAATCAGAAAATGCAACTACATTAATGTCATCAAACTGGTTGACAAGCTGAATTTTAAACATTCCTTCGGTTTGATAAGCCTTCCCGAAGTATGTTTCCTTCTTGGACATCACCATCTGACCAGCATTGATGTCCATCCTTAAGCCTGCATTGCAGAGCAGGCTCCCAGAGACCAGGTTCTTGGCAATCACCGGAACATGCTTCACACCTTGAAGCGTCAGAGTGTTCCCAAAAGTGAGTTTCAGCTCCATAGTCCCGATCCCCAGAACTTCATCTTGGGCCTGGTTTGCCATGACAACCTTCTCAGATATCGGCTGGTACGTAACGAACCATTCCTTGCCAGAACAGATATGGCAAGTCACACCAGTATCTATCCACCAGTCAGAGTCAACCCCCACAGTTGTGACCTGTGCGATCATAGCAACAATGTTAGACACCAATAAAACCTTACTAGGCTCACCTTTATCTGATTGTTTAGGCTTGGATCTGCATTCACTCTTGTAGTGGCCTTTCTTGCCACAATTGAAACAAGTCACTTGGGACTTGGACTTCTGTTGCTTGAATGAAGGGCCCTTCACTTTTAGATTGGTGAAGTCCTTCTTCTTGTGAGAAGTCGCCTGCTTCCCCTTGGGATCTCTCGTCTGCACTAGATTGGCCTTAGCCAACTGTTTGGACAGAGTATCCATCTTCTGTTGGGAACGCATCTCGTCCTCAACATGGATCTCTTGAAGTAGATCTCCCAAGCTAATGTCTAGCTTCTTTCTGAGCATCCTTGCATAGAAGGTACTCCATCCAGCAGGAAGTTTTGAGACTATCCCTCCAACGACAAACTTGTCGGGAAGGGGCATCTCTTCGTCTTCCAGTTTCTGACGCAGCTTCAGAAATTTCTTCACCTGTGGCAACATGGACTTCTCGTCCTCAAAAAGCAATTTGTGATATTTTTCAACCACAAACATCTTGCTCCTGTTCCTGTCTTCTTCATACAGTTTTTCTACAGACTCCCATATGTCTCTGGCAAATTCCTTCTTCGAGTAGGATTCTGCCAGGGAATCTTCCATAGCATTCAGGATGAGAAGCCTGCAGATGCTATTTTTCCTTCTCCATTTGGCCTGAAGTTTGGTAGCCGCATTGATTGCGGCAGTAGACCCAGTATCTGGAACAGAAGGTTCTTCCTCCAACAGTACATGATCAACGTCTTTGAGTTGAAGAGTTAGATAAACCTTCCTCTTCCAGACTTGATAATGCTCTCCATCGAACTTTTCCAACTTGCAGTAGTCCGATTGGACGAGCGAAGCATTAATGTTTTCCATCTACAAGGATCTTGCTTTGAGATTGTTAGTCCCGGGGCTTGACCAAAGATGGAAAACTGATGCAATCGAGATCTGAGATGTCACACAAAAAACTTTGCAGTGATCAAACTCAAGATCTACGATGATACAAAAAACTAAATAGCCAGATTACAATATGAAGGAAGAAAATAGAGAAGAGAATATCTCTCGTTCTTCCTTGCAAATGTGTTGTAATTGGGACATAACGAGTTACAATAATATAGAGAAAGATGAGATGAAGAAAAGTTGCTGGGGTGTCAAAACACCGTTGCTCAAAGCAAGATTCGCCCCACACGAATTGCTTCCAGGAACCAGCAAGTTGAAGAACTTGTGGAACGCTCGAAGTCACCTCTGTTCTGACTCCTCGGATGGACTTGCAATGGCGGCAGCAGCTCCCTCTCTCTCTCTCTTTTTTCTGACTTATAAAATTCGTAGTACCTCACAAAGGAGGCCATAAGAGAGTATAAATAGAGAGGGTGGAAACTCTAACCGCCTTATCAGTTATGGAAAGATTGAATTAAATCCCACAAAGATAGCAATGAAATTAATTCAAATCTTATGGAAAGATTGAATCAAATCCCACAAAGATGGCAATGAAATTAATTCAAATCCCACAAAGATAGCAACGAAATTAATTCAAATCTTATGGAAAGATTGAATTAAATCCCACAAAGATAGCAACGAAATTAATTCAAATCTTATGGAAAGATTGAATTAAATCCCACAAAAAGTGGATCTGAATTAATCGCATTGAATCAGTCTTTCCATAACTGACTTGTAGTCTGCACAGTCAGCCTGGTGCGAGTCCATGAGCCCGAGTCCGAGTCCGAGTCCGAGCCCGAGCCCGAGCCCGAGCCCGAGCCCGAGCCCGAGTCCGAGTCCGAGTCGCTAAGCCCCTTTGGGGCTTAGCTCCAAATGGAATTAATCCAAGAGAATGACAAAAGCATTAATGCTTAATCCTTGGAGCCTTATTCTTACCTCCTAGTAAAATCACCCACATGGTTCCCTCCTTAGGGTCACCACCCCATGTGCATCTCTCAACAACACAACCAAGTATATATGTTGAGATAACTCATGGTGCATTTCCGATGTGGGACTAAACTTTTACAAGGCATGTTGAGAGCAAGCTCTCTCCATGTAAAGAAAGCACCAACAGTAGCAAAATTTGATTCAAGCAAGGAGTTCATCTATACTATTATAATGAGACTTCAAAACGACAACTAAGCCGTGAGAAGCAAATGTATATCATCAATCATTTTATTTTAAAAAAAATTATGAAATAATATAATTTTAAACTTTCTCTCTTTTCTTTCCATAACGAAATATTTTCAATTTTTTATCCACAAAAAAATTACAAAAGATTATTATTTTAAACTTTCGCTCAATTTTTCCGCATAACGGAATAGCCTCTTTTTTTATCCACATATATCCATAACAGATTGTAATTAAAATTTAATTAATTTTTACAAATCTTAATTAAAATATAAATATATATATAACAAATTTAAATTTAATTATTTAATTATTTTTTGAAAAGATTCTAAAGAAATAATAATAATTTTACGTGGAACGCACGTACTTTTACTAGTTATTTTAAAGAAAGTACTTTGATGTGACTAAGAATTACATATTCCATTACAAGTTTCCATTAGTAAACATACATTTAACTATTAAATTGTAAATTAAGTGAAAGTTGAGAGTTGTGAAATTCAGATGAACCTAATGAATTTATAGTGAATAACTTTTGAAAAATGAGTCAAAGGGACTTTTGTTAGTGGAAGAACCTTGATTATTATAAATCTAATGAATCTATAATGAGTTGCCAAAAAATTTTTTTTTAATCATGTTACGAATCTAAGGAATCTACTTTACACGAAGAAACCAATGACAGATAAATCTTATCAATCTAATATTGTCAACTTTTTCTCTCTCCTACAAAATAATTATGAACAAAGTTTTTATAGTAATCCTTATAATTTTCATGTGATATATTATGGGGTTTCTTTTTTGAATTGTCACTTCAATCTTGTAGCATAATTTGATTTGAGTAAGGAGTTGAATCGTCTTAAAGAAAGCACTTTGATGTGCCTGAGAATTACATATTTTGTTTCAAGTTCTCCATTAGTAAACATACTTTTAACTATTAAAATTATCGCAAAAAAAATATATTAAAATGCAAATAAGTGGATTGAGAAGTTTTAACTATTAAATTGTTTATTAAGTAAAAAATGAGAGTTGCAAAATTCAGATGAACCTAATAAATTTATTAGTGAATAACTTTTGGAATATGAGTCAAACGACAATTGTTAGAGGAAGGACCTTCATTATAAATGTAATGAATCTATAATGAGTTGCCAAAAACAATTTTTGGGAAGTCATGTTACTAATCTAATGAATCTACTTTACATATAGAAACCATTGAAATATAAATATAATGAATCCAATATTGATAACTTATTCTCTCTCGTACAAGATAATTATCAACAAAGTTCGAATAGGTAATCTTTATAGTTGTTTATCCGATATGTTATGGGATTTTTTTGAATTGTCACTTCAATCTTGTAGCAAAATTTCATTCGAGTAAGGAGTTCAATCACCTTGAAAAATGCACTTTGATGTGCTTGAGAATTATGTATTCCATTTCAAGTTACCCGTTAGTAAACATACTTATAGTCATTAATTTCAAACAGATTTTTAGTAATAAAAGAAAACTAAGCTGCAATCTACATTCTACAATATAAATAAATATGTTCCTTAATAACATTCAATTGGTAGCCTAGCGATTAAACTTGTGATTTTTGCGACATAGTTCATTGGTTATAATATATCTTTATTATTATAAAGAGGTTTGAAAGTGGCTAAAACTGAGTCGTCTAAGTTATATGTATATTCTTACAAAAAAAGTCAATCTAGCTACCATGTATGTATATATCTCACGTAAAATAAATTTCTAAAATTGTTCTAATTACATGAACATATATCTAAAATTCTATAAACATATTTATAACAAATCAAAATTAAAATATATTACATATTCAAACCATTTTTTAAACTAACTACATTATAGCATGTAAACATATATATATCAAAAATTCTAAAAATATATCTATAACAAATTTAAATTTAAATGTATTAAAATTATTTAAAAATATATGTATACTTTAGATTTTTTTTAATATTATAGTTTTTTTTGTACGTGCATCGCACTCGCACACATGAATATGACTAGTTGATTGTAAACTTTTTTTTTATAAAATTCATTTTGCATTTGCTTTTAATAATCTAAACACATTTTATATGTGTTCAAGTCAGTTGGTCATTCTAATATATTTTGTCTTTATTTATAAATAATATAATTAATAGGTTTTATTTTAATTTTTTTTTTACTATTTTTTGTTTAATGTTGCAAATGATCAGTTGAACATGAAAATGAATCCAATTGTTTTAGCGAGACGAGTTTGAACATAGGAAGCCATGGACTCGTAATTCTTAACAAGCTTGATGAAGGACTCGGCTATATATATTTTTTCTCAATATAATTTTGCTCGACTCAACACAAATCAAAACATATATTCATACAGTTTTCCAGCCTAGAAGTTGAACTATCAAGAAATGTATGTTTCGTTTGCAAATCAAAACGTTCAAACTTATCATGAATGGTATTTAAAATGGCCGTGGTCCATAACTTCTAGGACTCAATCTACCACTCAAACTTGGCTCGAGCTCAATTCAAGCTAGAAAAGCTTGCGAGTTGTTCACAAACAACTCAACTCAGCTAGCTATCAAAAATGGGTTCGAGCTTCAACATCTTCTTATGAGCTATCGGACTTGGAGCTCGGCCCGAGAACAATTATGCTATTTGATTTCCAAAATATTTGGATGATGCCATCTTCCATTATGTGTCATCTGACATGGCAGCTGATATAACAGCTGACGTGACAATTTTAACCCAAAAAATTAATTACCAATTTTTTAATGTTAATTTAATATTAATATTAATGTTATTAATATTAATATTAATTTTAATGTTAATATTAATATTAATGTTAATTTTAATGTTAAGATTAATTTTAATGTTAAGGTTAATCTTAATGTTAATTTAATATTAATACTAATTTTAATGTTAAATGTTTTAAGATTAATTTTAATGTTAAGGTTAATCTTAATGTTAATTTAATATTAATATTAATATAAATTATTAATTTTAATGTTAAATTTTGTCATGTCAGCTGTCATGTCAGCAATTATGTCATATGCCACATAATGGAAGATGGTATCACCCAAATTTTTTGGAAGCCAAATAGCATTTTTGGCCCGAGCATGATCAACTAAATGAGTCGATGCTAAATGAGCCGAGCATGATAGTTTTATTTGGACCCTCATCCGATAAATAATTTCCAGCTCCACCCCTGACCAACTTTCCTCTTGTAGGAACACTAATAATTTCCAGCTCCCCTCCATCCACATGGCCGGCTCTAACCCAGGACGACCGCGTAGGACCCACAAATTAAGAGTACCTCAAAAAAAAAATGTATATATAACCTTTGTAAAACATTAAATATTAGTGTTCCTACAAGTAACATAGTAACTTACTTAGTTTTTACTTGTATCTATTATATAAAAAATTAAGGGTTCAAGGTTTAGTGAAAGTTTTTTATTTTTATTTTTTATTTTTTAAATGATTTCAGTTTTTTTATATAGGAAATATTATTTTAAATTTTATTCTGGGCCAAAAAATCTTAAAGAGAAATTAGGAAGGAGAAAGAGGGCGATATTATCCATCGTCTATTGAAGAGAGGGACTCGTAGCTGAATTTGTGGATGATTATGAGAACTTCAAACTTTTACAGCAAATTTTGAAAGATTTATGTAAAATAGATAAAGTTCAAAGGGACTTGCACGAGAAAAAAAAAATTAATAATATATATTTATGTCCTTCTCTCGCTCAAGGCTCGAGCTTGCCAGCCACGTTCTCTTTCCTTGTTTCTCTCTGATAAGTCATAGTGAGGGTTCAGAGTTTCAGAGAGTGGATGATTGATGGTGATTGGTGGAGCCGAATCAAACGAGCTAACCAGCAAAAGTGCGGCGCGCTTGTGCAGAGGCAACAGCACCTAGCTCTTAGGCCATCTCCAATTTCAAGGTGTGACCCGGCCGGTCTGACCGTCCCAAAAAAAAAAAATTAGGCCCAACCGAACTTGGTTCGGGTCCAGCCTGGACCGGTGGCAGCAGCGGGCCGGATCCGACCGGGCCGGTTCGAAGGATCTGAGCCCGGCCCGGTCCAGTGACCCGGCTTGGGTAGGGCTAGGCCCGACCGGACCGGTCCGGTTCGCAGGCGGGCTGGATTGCGGGCTCGGGCGGGCCGGTCCAGTCATTTTTTTTCTTTTTTTAGTTATTTTTTTATGATTTTCAGTTTTTTTTTTTTAATTTTATGTTCTTTTAAATTTTAAGTTTACTTTGTTATTTTATTCTTTTAAGTTTTCTTCTAATTTAATTTAATTTGTTTTATTTAATTATTTTATTTTGTTTTATTTTTTCCTGCTCTTTTATTCAGGTTTGGGACCGACAATGCAAGCTTTGTTTGTCATAGGCAGAGTTAAAAATTTTGTTTTAAGTTTAGGATTTTTGTTATTTTTTTGATTAATTAGTTTTTATATTTTAAGTTTTTTTTGGTTCTAATTTTTATTTGTTCGATTTTTTTCTAGTAATTTTGTGTTTTTCAAGTTTTCTTTCTTTCTTTCTTTCTTTTCTTTTCTTTTGTTTTGTTTTGTTTTTTCTTGTTTTTAAGTTTAGTTTTAAAGTTTTTTTTTTTTTTCACACCTTCATTCTTCTTCCTCCTCCTCCTCGATTCCAGAAGCTTCACCAATTGTAAGCGATTCGAATTCCAGCTCGTTGATGTCAGCAGCTTCATCTCTCTTGTTTTTTGATTCTTTTATCTGCTAAAATTCAATCTTGAACACATACACAAGCTTTCAAGATATATGACTTCAACCGGCTCCTCTTTACGCTCAAAATCCTTGATCCTGCACTAAAATAAGACTCCGATGCTACCGTGGACACCGGGACCATTGGTAGATCATGTGCTATTGTAGAAAGTACAGAAAATCTTTTGTCGTGTTTTTTCCACCATTCTAAAATGGTGAATTGATTTGAAGATTCATCTTCTTCTTCTTCATAAGAACTTAAATATAAAGACAACTCTTGAGTGGGTTGGAAAGAGTGTCTTTGTTTCTTCCTTTTTAGTATACGACTGGCGTGGTCGGCTAAGCCAAAGCTACTACTATTACTCACTTGAGTTGGTCGGGTCGACACAACATTTTCTTCATAAAGCATTACTAATCTTTCCAACACTATCTTTAGTTCTATTTTCAAGTCCATAAGATTAAGTTCCATGTTTTCTGCATAGTTATCTAACAAAGCCTCTACACCATCTAATTTGATCGTATGATCAAAAATGGAAGACAAACAATATAAAAGAGGTACATCATCCCAATATTTAGTGAATTTAGCTTCCATTCTCCTTACAACAGAGTCAAAATTCTGAACATTTCTATATTTAGAAAACAAGTAAAACATGTTACAAAGTTTTCGTAAAGCTAAACAAGAAGTAGGATAATAAACGCCAGAAAGAATAC
Source organism: Iris pallida (assembly GCA_029216955.1). Classification (NCBI taxonomy): domain Eukaryota; kingdom Viridiplantae; phylum Streptophyta; class Magnoliopsida; order Asparagales; family Iridaceae; genus Iris; species Iris pallida. Next base: position 11,875 of record JANAVB010044149.1, on the reverse strand, counting down.
ATGTAGCATTGTAAAAAGTTTCTAAAAATTCACATATAGAAGAAGCAACCACCCAATCATCTTCAGTTACTTGATATTCAAAATTATGATCCATATTACAAAAATATGTAATAGCATCCTTAAAGGGAATTGCGGATTTCAACATTAAATATGTCAAATTCCATCTATATGGTACATCATTAACAAATCTTCTAAAATGAATACTAAAATGTGCACATGTGACTTTAAAAGCTTGTTGTCTACTTGGAGACGTGTTCAAGCTGTGTAAACAATTTCTAAGAGTCTCTAAATGTGTACTAAAAAATTCAAGACATTCTTTTACAACTAAGTTAATAAAGTGGCAAACACACCTAACATGCAATAATTACCTTCCAAAATAGGCTGAAAGAGTAACTGCAATGAATTTATAGCAGAAATATTATTACTAGCATTATCAAATGATACAACTACTATTTTATTGTGAATATCAAAGTTACGCAGGTGTTTTGAAATAGAAGTTGCAATTGCAGAGCCCGTGTGTGGATTTTAAAGTTTTTAAACAGACGATGCACTTTTGCAACATCCATTGTAAATCTATGTAGTGTGCCGTGATACAAATATAAGCATAATTTTATTTACTTGTCCAAATATCAGAAGTAATATATATTTTACTAACATGCAAAAATGTTTGTTTTAAAGTAACTATCATTTCTTTAAAGAGTCTCTTAGCCTCTTTTCTAGCAACGCCTCTAGTAACTTTACTAAAACAGGGATTTAAAAAAATTGTGGCATAACTATATAAAGATTCACTTTCACCTAAAGTGAATGGAAGTTCAACAGCAATAATATATTTAGTAAATTCAGTTTTATGACGGGCAGCTGAATAAGAAAACGTACTCATTGAAGTACCCGCGGTGCCTCCAAAACTTATCTGAGTTTGGGTCGTCGAAATTGAGCTCGGTGCGTAGCAGGTATCGTAATATCTTGACATTGTGTCCGTGCCAGCTCCCCTCTTCCATTTGTATATATGGGAAGATTTCTTGCATTGTGCCGCATACGAAACTGGTTCACCTTTCTGATCTAAAACAAGTGAGCCATCAAGTTTAGTCTCATTAAGAATATAAAAAAAATCCCAAATCTTTGATTTTTGCTTTCTCTTTACAACATTTCGGATATTGCTAGCAACTTCAGGAGGTGAACAAACTAAATCATCAGGAATAAGATTTTGCTCAAAAAAGTATTATAAATTTAAAAAGCATCATTAGGTTGGTTTGAACCTTGTCCAGCCATTTTAAAAAGACAAATAAAAATAAAGAAACAATTAGAAAGATGGAGAATACCGAAAAATAAATTAATCGAAAATTAGTTTTTCTCAAAAAAAAGAGAGATTGAGGAAAGAAAACTATTTTGTAAATGTAAATTAAAAAAACAATTAGAAAGAGAAAGTCGTAGATCGCTGGAATTGCTTGATCGGGAAGTCGTAGATCGCCGGAATTGCTTGGACAAATTTCTTGAAACCTTCTTGTGATCTTTTTTTTGATGGAATGATTTGTTTGTGTTTGAAAAATATGATTCATGACATATTTATAAGATTTTTTTGAAGCCAAATGATCCCCCTACCCTCCAAATAGAGTTGTTGTAAAGGGTTTTTGGTCATTTTGGACAAAATGATCAAAATACTCCTTAAAACGGTCATAAACGGTCAAATGGTGAGGGTATTTTGGTAAATGGGGGGGCAAAGATTCAAAAAAAAAAAAAAATTCGGTTCACCCCGGGCCGGGCTCGGGCGGGCCTGACCTGGCCGGGCCAGCGCGGGCCGACCGTTTGATTAAAAAACGGGCCGGTCCGGGCCAGGCTTGGGCTCGGTTTATTGAACCCAGCCCGGATCTGTAGTACAACGGGCTTGGGTGGCCCGGGCCGGGCTTTGGGGATGTGGGCTCGGGCGGGCTCGGGCCGGTCCGCGGGTGAACCGGACCGGATCACACCCTGATCTCTAATGGGAGTCCCTATTTCTATTGAAGAAATCCATTTAAAAAAAACTTCTTCCAATGGTGGTTTATATCATCAATTCTATCCTAGGTAGCAATGATGTAGGATGGAAACTTTCTATGAGGGTTTCTACATGTAGAACTCTCATAGAAATTCTCCTATCTCTCATGACAATTATTATTGGGCCCCACACCATTAAATTGGTCCTTTTGTCACGACCAGCACCCTGTTTAGGGGCACGAGAATGTGGGTACGACCAGCCTATGCCGTAGTGTCGGTGGTAGAACGTTGTATAAGTCAACTAGAAATATAACATCTAGACACAAAGTATATAAACATGTCATCTCCGCACGGAGGTATATAATCTCAACTCAATCACAAGACATATAAGGAAGATAAACACGAATATCACAAAGATATGATAGAAATAGATAAACTGAAATAGATGCAAGTCACATACAGAAGTTCAGAAATTAAGACATAACACAAAATCCCGAATATAAAGTATACTACAAGTCTCAAATATCATGTTGGAACGCAGTCCAGTCAACCTATTAGACTAGGTCACTACATAAGGTACATCCTCCACGGACACTGTCACCTACTACACAAAAATGGACAATTTACGACAGTTAGACTTGTCCATCAACGACGAATTAAAACTATAGTTGCAATTTCGACGGATTAAAATTATTGTTTATTATCAAAACCTATCTCACCGATACAGTATATTTGGATTTAAATGTTGTTTAACATCCAAATTCCGTCGAAAATTTGGGCTCCAAATTTGGCTCCCAATTTTTGCCCAAATTCTTCTGCCCCTCCCACTAAACCCCTCCCATCCCCTCCCGCTCCCGCTTCCGCTCTTTCCCCCTCCCTCCTCCCCCCCTCATCTCTCTACCCCCTTCGCCTCCCGCTCGGCTCTCGCTGGAACCCTTGGAACCCTAACGTATTTCTTTTCTTCTAAAAACTTCTTCTCTCAATTTTTTTCTTTTCTTCTCCATGACCATATGTACATGGGTTTTGGTTAGAGAAGAGGGCATGATAGTATTAATGGTGATGATGATGGTCGTAGACATGTTTACGTTGGCAGTGGTGGGTCACCGCCAACTGATCGAGATGGTGTCTCTAGATGGGGTGGTGATCTGGGGGCCCGTGAAGCTGCGGTGTTTGCAGGGAAGGGGTTGTAGACGACGACCCTGTGGAGGTCGGGGGGTCGTTGGTGCCCATGTCACGGATGGCACGAAGGTTGGGCTCCATGGTAACGCCAGGGTCTCCGTAGAGGATGGAGGCTGTAGTTGGTGATAAGGGTGGTGATCTGGGGGCCGGTAAACCTGTGGTGTTTACAGAGGAAGGGTTACAGACGACGAGCCCGTTGATGTTGGGGTCGTCGGAGCCCATGTCGCGGATGGTGCGAAGTTTGGGCTCCATTGTCCGGTCGGGGTTTCCGAAAAGGATGAGGGGCTGTAGTTGGTGATGAGGGTGGTGATATGGAGGAAAGTGAACCCGTGGTGTTTGAGGAAATGCTGGATCGAGTCGGGCTTGGAATGGAAGGTGGTGTGGGATTAGAACAATTGTTAAACACCAAAATCCATTCACAAAAACAGTAAATTTGGACCGAGACGGTCAATTATTTATCTTTGCACATGTTATACATGTTTTTGTTCATGAGCGACACCCATATCATTGTTGAAAATTAGACTTCTTTTAAAGACTGTCGTGATCATACATCTGCTTTCCTTTGGTGTAGCACAGTTTGGTTCATTACAGAAGGTCGGTACTTGTATATCTTTTATCCATTTATTTTATGTTCTTACTTGTCATGACCCGCACCCACTGTGAGGGTACGAGAACGTAACAACGCCCAGCCTACGCCGCAGTGTCGACGGTAGAACGCTGTCCTAGGTCAATCATCTAACAATATAAAGGTACCTGTACAGTATATACACTCCGAATGGAGGTGACATAACAATATACAGTCTCAATCACATCTAAGGCAGAATGATGAAAATATAAGATAGATAGATACTGGAATAAAAGATCCACAGGATACAATCAGAGAGAAAGAGTCTAAGTGTCTACTGCCATACAAACTGAACATCCAACTCAATACAAGTCTCTAATACTGAAAATGAAAGAATATATACAATCAGATCTCAGAAGACAGAAATAGTAAAACCTAGACTAGGGAGCCTCAGTCTCTAAGCTAGTGGGTCAGGCTGAAAATCTGGGTCACACATGGCATCCACTGCTGTCCCATAGTAGGTATCTATGCAGGCCTCCTCCTCATCCTCTGTAAAATTTTCAACAGGTCCAGTCAGGACGGGAGCGAGCACAAAACATCTCACGCAGTTCATAACGAGTTAGGAAATATAAAGCATGCAATAGAGTAAGGTACATGAAACGCTGAAAGAAGAAGATATATGAAAAACAGTAGAGATTTGATAACAGAAAATATCTAAATATGATAAGTAAGACTGTAAGGAACATGTGATTTTAGAGCACAATATGGTTATGTAAACGGGTTAAGTTATACAATAAAATGGGACTCCTTTGTACGTGGGTGTACAATGGACATATACAATTTCTTATACAATACGATTGATCACATAACCATTTTCTACTCCCCCTCCCCAATCAATACACAAGGATCCAATTCAGTTACGTTACCTTATACAATGACTTGTACAATGACTTGTACAATGGCTTGTACAATGGCTTGTACAATAGCTTGTACAATGGCTCAATGTGGTACTGAGAGTACAATATGCACAATGAGTGTACAATGATAAGGTATTCAATAAATACAACATGTAAGTGAAACGCACATCACAATATGTACTTAGTGAATACAAGGAGATAACATCTCAGAAGAAGATCCATATAGTACCAATCTGTGATAATGATCGTGTCAGCATCAAGTACAGTAATCTAGAGCAAGAATGTAAATCCATACAAGTATGAAACGGTCAGAGAATGTACTCGCCTGATATCCTGAGTGTCTGAAGAGAATATACTGTCCGAGGAGTGGTGTCTGTCTCCTATAGAACAACACAAGTCACAACAAGTCTAAAATGATATAATGAAGTCCTACTATGCATTCTACATGATTCTAGGTCAACCTAGTCCAAAGTCAACTCTTGGTCAACTCTGGTCAACCCTAGAAGTCAAACTAGGTCAAACAAGTCTAAACTAGGCTAATCAAGTCTATACTAGTCTAAACTAGCCTATTCTAAGTCTAACAAGACTGCACAGGTCTAAACCAGACTCTACACTGACACACAGATAGGCCATAGGCTAATTAGGCAATACCATGCCTAATGAACCAACCAAACCATAATATTCACACATGACAACATATCTATACTTAAATTAATACACATAAAGATATATTAAAATCTAACTTAAAATATACATAGCCTATAGGCTAATTAGTACATATCACACATACCTATATAGCCATACCACACAATCTAATATATAGAATACATATATATATATATACATGTAGAGAAAAGGGGAAAAAGAAAAATGTTCAAGGGTGTCACATATATATATATATATATATATATATATATATATATATATATATATATATATATATATATATATATATATATACTCTATCTAGACTCACACCCAAATAGCTCACACCTATACACACAAATACAATATACTCTCATACACATAAATACTTATCTAACTCATATATAAACACATATATATGGGCTCACAAGGACCCACACACAAGGCTCACACAAAGGGGCTGAATTGTGGGAACTGGTAGACTAAAAATGGACATGTTTGGGACTGATTTGTAGGCTTACACAGGGCTGTATATAGGCTGTGAAGTATGACCAGTTAAGGACTGATTTGTGGACTGAAACTTGAGACTGTAATGGGGGACTTGAGTGAAGGAATGAATGAAGGAAGGATGAAGGAATACAAGGCTAAAACATTGGTGGCTTGGAGGGTGTTTAGGACTGTTAGGGACTGTTATTGCATGGCTATGGGGACAGCCAAGTGAGGGTCCAATACTTGGCTAATATGGACTGTTATTAGGACAGTCCAATGGGGCTGCACAAGACAGGAAATAGGGTGTTTAGGACAAGATGTTGGGCATATCAATGACTGGTTTATGGAAGCTATGGGGACAGGTTCTAGACTGCCATGTGGGGGTTCAATGGCTGTTCTGAGGCTAGGTTAGGGACTGATTTTGAGTGGCACTGGGGAACTGAAGTTTGGGTGTAAAGAACTGAATTGTGGCATGTTCTGGACAGCTACATGGGTTGGCATATGGACTGGAAGTTTGAGGGCTGAACCAGGGCTGTACATGGGGCTGTTAAAGGCTATGTGTGTGTGAACAAGGCTTGGTGTTAGGGGCACATGTGAAAGTGAATGCATGAATGCAATGTGTGTGTGTGCAATGAAGGTGGCATGTTACAGGAATTTAGTCTACAAAATCTAAACCTGTGTTCAGTGTCACAATAGTGATAACTAGCAGTTCAAAACATTAAAACCCAGAAATCAGTCCATCACTTTAAATCTCAGTTATCACATTACAGTCCAATACTTAGTCTCAGGAAAACAGTTTACTTACCTCAGTTCAAAATTGAATGAGGTAATCTCAGGTTTTTAGGAATTCTAGTGAATGAGTGAAAATCAGAGAATGATAGCATGACAGTTAACCATAATGAATAATTAAATCTCAGTAAAAGGAAATGACCAAACTCAGTTTTAAAATAGGAATTAAGGTTAGAATGAAAACTCAGGAAAATGTATGCTCAGGCATTGGAAAGTATTGATAGGAATATTAAATCAAAATCAGTCTAAAACAGTTATGATTTCAGTCTACATATCTTACAATCTCAGGTTTCTATTGACTGAAACATAAACTAATCTCAATGTTAATGTAATTCATGAATCATAAACAGTTTACAAATCAATCTAAATGGTTTTAGCTATTCTCAGGTTTTTAAACAAAAGAATTCAGGTATTCAAATCTCAAGAAATCAGGTCAGTTCAGAAATTAAGAAATTAACTAACATTCAAACCATGCATTTCAAATCCTATTTAAGAACCTAACCCTCAAAGCAATGCACACAAGTGCCAACATTCTCTTCTCAGGTTAATGAAAACTGGAATAGTGGAAAGCAATTAAACAGTGTATCTTTCAGTTAAGGAGGAACAAGTATCAGGTTAACACATGTAATGCAAGAGGGAAGATCAATGTCCAGGTTTTAAACAGAGGTTCTCAGATTTGTACAATGCAATGTGTCTCAGACTTTTATATAATAACAATAATGTAAACCAGTGCACAGGAATGTGAAATCAGTTCAACCCAAATCAAATACCCAATGTGAATCCTATAACTCAGTCTATATACACTTTCAAAATCAGCTTAAAGAAAAGGAATATTGGAAATCAATTTGACAGGTTGGTATCTATAGCAGTTAACACCTAGACCCAAACTAATTTTGAAAAACCCAATTCCCTTAATATCACACCAAAACATGTAACCAACATTTCAGTTACTAACACACATGCATGTGAATTAAACATGGCAATTTTAATCATCAAAATTCAGTTTAAAACAGGAAATCAAAACAGGTATCAGTCGATACCAAAACAGTGCCATATCAATGTTCGAAATTCCCTTTCCTCAAAACAAAACCTATCTAATGAGTAAAATCAAACTAACAGGTACTAACAATCATGTCTAAGGATTAAAAGGATAATTAAACATTAATTTTAAACAATTAAGAGTGGAAAGAACATAGTGAAGTTAACAGAACCAAAACATGTAGCAGTGATAAATGGGAAACTCAAATTCGATTATGGAAAACACATTTATATGTTGAAATAAGAGTTGGTATTTAACCTACTATATGTGCACGTGATGTACACCCAAAATAGTGTCCAAAATATGACACGAACGTGTCCAAAACATCACACGCACTCGAGCACGGGACAGTCACAGGTCGGGCGACCAGTGCGCGTGTCCAACCGTACCCGACACGTATCCGTTGGACACGAAACTTCGGGGGTGTCATGACAGACACTGCCCCTTACTTCGTGTCCAAACACACGTGTCCACGTGCCCTGTGCGCTGAACACGAGACCCCGAGCAGCAGGGCATCACTGTTCACGCACGCACGGGCATGTGCACGAGTGTGACACGACACCAAAATGACACAAGACACGCTCAGACACGAAGAAACCAATAAGCGACACTAAAAAGAGTATTCCTATTCAAACACAATCAGAAAACAATAAGGAAAAACCTATTGGGGCATTGGGTCGAACACCTAGGTATTCCTATTGATACGTGTCTGATACGGACACGTATCCGACACAAATTGGGGTCAGCTCCTACCCGAGGCTAGAGGGGACCTAGGACTATGTATTCATGATGATAAATCAGTAGTTTAAATGGGGAAGAGGGATTTACCAATGGGTGTCTCAAGCTCCAAAAACTGTCAAAGTGCAGTCCATGTTACTGTAGCTCGAGCACAAAATGATCCCCAAATCAGTACTCTACCTCCATGGACAGCAAGAGGGTGGTGGTTAGGTCACAATGCAAGAAGTTTGGTTGAAAAAGGATGAGGAATGGAGAAGTTATGGAAAAAGGAAGTTGAGCTCACCTTGTTCTTGAGGAGGGAGAGAATGAACAAGGAGGCAAGGATTTAGGAGGGATTAAATAGGGGGAAGTCCCAAGATGGCTGCCCTAAAATCTAGGGCTAGGGTTGATCTAAGGGTTCTCCATCATTCTAGACAATTCAATGGCTAGATGAAACCTAGGTAGCCTATCACTAGTCTTAACTAATCAATATGACTAATAACTAATCAATCACAAATCATGACTAGCCATGACTAACCATGACCAATCTCAATCTAACTTAGTCTAACCATGACTAACTAGGACTAATCTAGGTTAGGCTAACTAGACCACATAAAAATTAGTTAAAATAATATTTAAATCAAACCATTCACAATAATCATTTAAATTCCTAATAAAATATATTAAATTCTAAAAATTCAAAAGTGACAAAAATACCCTCTAGGCTAAAATGATAAATGAAACACCCTAATCTCATGGCTAGGCTCTAGGTCAAGCTATCTCTATGGTTACACTAGCTAGACACCAAAATCACAAGTCATAATTTTAAATAGTTTAAAATTAATTAAAAATTACCAAAAATCATAATATGAAATAAATATCAATAAATAATAATTATAATTTCAAAATTTCAAAATTACCCTTATTTTAGAAAACTGGGTGTTACATTACTTGCATTATTTATGGCCTTTTCTCCTTTAACTCATTTATATGCCTCGGGTATGGTAAGCGGTCATTTAAAAGAAGAATATGTAGGGAAGTCTAACTAACATGTATCATAGAAGTATCAAAGTGTCCAAGTATCTAATACACAACATAGATAGAGCACCTTTATTAACGTATCCATGTAAGATAGTGTTAATTGAATCTATAGGTACTTGAATAACAAGTTCAACCATCTAAGAATGTATTAATTTGTAAGTGATGTTCTTTGGAACTAGTGGCATGTATCAGTTTGACTTTTTGGTTTATATTATACCTCTGAGGTGATTGTGATTCGCTAGTGCATAATTTATGGCGCAACATCTGAGGGTGAGACTACTAGGTGCAAAAAGGTTGTTTGTGACCTTCTTACTTACCTGACAATGTAAACAAAAAGTATCTACCTACTCAATAGTCTACAAACCAATTCTGGTGGGGTATCGTTGGCACCAATTTATTTGAGACTAAACTTGAACTGATGGCTGCCGATCCAGAACGTTGGAAAAGTTGCTCATGCGATATGTATAATGAGCCATCCTATCCCACATACAAACGATTCATACTCGGTCTAGCTTATTCTTCCACAAAAGCAACTTGGACGCAAGACTTGTAAGTTTATCTACCCTACCTGCTTATTGCTTACATTTGTATGTGGTTCGCAAATCAGACATGTAGGGTTTTGCAAAGCTTCTATACTCTATTTTCTTGTATAGGAATGAGAATTAGTAATGTGTCAATATCAGCTATATATTTTCCAAATCAAACTTTAGAAGCACTCTGTTAATAAATTAAACACAACTACATCAGTATAATTTTGATTGCACGTATGTGTTTTGTTGCTCTTACTCTCACAACATAGCTCCAAAAGGCAAATATATAGCTTTTGTCTTAACCGAAGTTGAGACAAATACACCTGAGGTAGAACTGAATCCTGGAATCGATCTCCTTGGACATAGACAAGATCTTTTTTGATCTCTATGATAGATACGAAGCAAACAATAAGGCTGATGAGGATAATTGTTTCATATCCACTGTACATATGAGTACAAATACATTTTACTTCTCTTATACAGATAAAGCAAGTATTTGTTCATTCATATAGTTAATGTTACTCTTGCACCATACAAATCAAATCTGAACTTCAGATCATGATTTCCTCGCAGAGTTATGATCCAACAACACATTTTGAGTCAACAATACATGATGTTCTCTCTATGTATAGCAGGATAGCTGGAAAGGTAATCTTCTTATCACTTGGATATAAAAAAACTAGCAATCTATATATCATCTGAGTTTATCATATGATAGTTAAGTACAAGGAGACTGATCCGAATGTTACACATGATCTTCTGCTTTAGAAATAATAATCATCACTGACTTTCGAAAAATCATGTTGGTTTCAAAACCTTGATAATTCTAGTAAAGCACTGATGCTGAACAGTCTGTAAGTCTATTTGCGATTGATATGGGAATTAATTGAGAAGATTGCCTCGAAGAAAATTTAACCCTTCTAAGAATAAAAAGTATAAAACTATGAAATGAACTACAAGTGCTAGATATAAGCTCGGTAGTTCTCGAAACTGGTATATGCTCTCAGTAATATTTGTAGCGCATAAAGATAACTATACCACATTGTTTCCTATAGACACAATATTTGAGCATTACTGAGCAAAGAGAAGGTAAAACATACGGAGGGATATGTAACTACTTTCATTCAGTACTTTATATTAGTTTTGGCTCATGTTGCAGGAGCTTGATTTGTCTGTGGACCTAAGTGCTGCCAGTGCTGCTGTTGAAGAATGACATTCTCGGGTTATCTTTCTAAACATCTTGTCACGACCCGGTCCCCAAATACTTGGGTCGAATCAGATCATGCCCAGCCTGCACCGTTGATGAGACGGCGGCAGTAAGCTGTAATCCATATGCAGGTAAATCAACAACAAATACTAAGATTGCCACAACTTTATTTAATCGATAATTTAAAACTTGTTCTGTTACAAAAGATCCATAAACTGAATATAACATAGAAACAACTAAACTCTCAATACTAAAGTAGCATCTATGGAGACGCCACAACATCCTCCTCAGATGAAAGTACCGCCGGGTACAAATCAGGATCATAGTAGCTATTGATCAGCATCTCCAGGTCATCAGTAGTACCTATGGTTATCCAGTCAGAAAAGGAGCAAAGTACAATTTATGCAAATTTCAACAATTAAAATGACAATTAATATCATGCACTTTTAAACAGTTTGAAGATGAACAGTTTTGAAACAATACAGTACAGTGATGTGAATAGGTAATGAATATGACCGGATTGGGTTACAGTAGTATCCTAGAGATACGGTATGGCTTGTCCCCGTGTGAAGAGGGAAAAGCTAATACAGTCAGTTATCCTAATTTTGGATTTGGTCATATCCACTACTCTACTCCCCCAGTCCCCAACAGTACGGTCAGTACTCTCGAAAGAGTTCGTGTATAACAGTGGTTTAAAATTGCAATGAAATGATTGTTAAAATAATCGTAAATTTACATAAATGTACTTGCCTTAAACTTCTCAAGTTGGACGAGATTGGTACTTCGGGA